>CM041633.1:6540189-6654681 GCA_023333625.1 Bothriochloa decipiens
ATTAACGGAAATATAGAAAAAAAATAAAAAATTGCCCAAATTTGAACATATAGTTTTAAATGATATATTAAGCCTGCAAAAAAAATGGTGACAAAAGACAAAAATAAAAATAACAATTTACCGAGTGCCACGTCTGCACACGGCAAATTTTAAAAAAATTAAAAAAATCTTTGCTGAGTGCCGACGGTCGGCGCTCGACAAAGACTGACGTGTGCCTGGCACATGGCAAATCTCATGTTTGCCGTGTGCTAGGATTTGCCGTGTGCCGGCATACGACAAAGGCAAATATCAGATTTCCCGAGTGTTTTTTTTTTTTTTGCCTTGCGCCGGCACATGGCAAATCTCTGGTTTCCAGTAGTGATAGGTCCATAAACTTCAAAAATGCATTTATAGGTCATCTAACTTGTCAAATGGTGCACTCTAGGTCCATAGTGCTTTGTCAGCGATTTTTGAATGACGTGGCATGACTATGTGGACTGTATTTTTGCATTTAACCCCATGCATATTCTTATCTCTTAGAAAGTACACCCTCTCTCTCCTTGATGCAGAGAAACTCAAGAGCGTGAGCATCAACCGTCCGGCAAGCTCAGCCACCTTCTATGTTACGCCCACGCACCAGTAGTGGCAGCTCCCGCATCTTGGGCCTGCCTCAGTTCAACGGCGATATCCGGCAGACTACAAGGTTGCATGCTCTGCACCTTCGCGGCGGCCAAGAAGCTTAGACCATATCGTCGTGCTGGGGCTAAGCGGACGTATGGGTTTGGTGGACAACTTGCGCTACACCGACGCCAACTTCTTGGGCGGTTGGTCCTGCCGGACACCGGGTACACGCGCTCATCCTCATACGTGGCAGCTTGCAATTGTGCGAAGCAAACTCCGAGACGAGCAGGCATCGGCAATGGCGAGCAATGGCTGTCGGACCTGGAGGCACGGAGCAAGGGTGCCTGCAGTTCACGGTCAGAACAGATAGGGAGAGAGAAAACGAGGAGAGAGAGACGGGATTAGAAGGAATGAGAAAAGGCAAGACACGGGTGACAATGCAAAATTGCATGCCATGTGTCATGCCATGTCAGCTAAAAATGTGCTGATGAAGCACTATGGACCTAGAGTGCACCATTTGACAAGTTGGATGATCTAGAAATGCATTTTTCAAGTTTATGGACTTATATGACACACCAAGACAAGTTTATGGATTTGTGATGCATTTAACTCTTGAGGATTAATAATATTAGAAGATAATCACACTTGCTTGACCATGTCGTGTGACTTGTGTCTGAGACTGTTTGACTGTTTTTTACAACCAGTGAGTTTGCATGCAAATCCCGATCTGTTAGGCCAAGTATATTGGTGTTGTCTCATAGGTTGTCTTATACAGTGCCACCTAATTTAACTTAATTAATTATAGAACTATTGTCCTTTTAAGATTGTCTCATAACAACTTATAATTTCTTAATTTATGCAGAGAGTAAAAATAAGACTATGACTTAGTTATCTCATACCACAGTAAAATAGTTGTCTCATAGTTCTAAATTCTAGCTCATTAGCCGGTTGTTTTACGAAACAATGACCTCTCTCATCTCTCTTTCTCCTCCACGTCATCAAAAATCCTATGTGGCAATACATGAGACGGCATATGATGTCTCATACATTGCCACATAAACGGTCTCATACCTTGTCTCATGAGGAATCATGAGACGAGATGCGCACAAAAACGAGATGCACATAGTGCCCAAGTATTGTCTGGCTCGCCTGAATCGCTCAACAACACCAAAGGCGGAGAGAAGGGGAGAGCTTTGGAGAGCCAGGAGGGAGATCGAGCAATGAGCCATATGACAACGGCTAGGAATGGGACGCACCGAGCCCCCCCCCCCCCCCCCCCCCCCCCCCCCCCCCCCCCCGCGTTGGATGAGAGAGCTGAGCCGTTGGATCATTAGATCACTGGTCAAAAAATCGAGTGTTTTAAGGCTCCATAATACATATGGGTGCTCGCTAGACTTGCCTTCCACGTAGTAGACTAAAAAAACATTCCAAAGCCAATTGCATTGCATGTGCGGCGCTCTACGGTGCCATTATTAGTTGGCTTTTCTCCACCCACCAAAACAATGCTTTCATGCAAGCGCACGGCGGCAAGGAGGACCCCTGCGCGCCCGTGCACGGTGGCAACCGGGAGCCCCGAGCCGGGAGGGCCCGGGCGGGAAACTACGTCGACCCGCAGCCGGCGATCTCAGCGTTCCGGGAGGCCAGCTTCGGGCACGGCTGGCTTGATGAGGTTGTGAACGCCACGCATGCGCTTTGGCCGTGGCACCGGAACGATAACGATGACGCGGTGTGGTCGCCGACCAGGTGAGGATCACCAGCCTCGCGGCCAATCCAGCTTGCAACAGAAACACGAAGAGAATGTTTTTTTAAAGGATGATAAAAGATTTGCCGTTATTTCTATTAGATGAATAAATAAAAAGAAGACAAGCACCCTGCCTAATTTTTCAAGTGAAAACTGAACGAAAACCACACGTACAATTATGGAGGGTACCCTACTCCAACTGCACACCTAGTACCAAGTCAGCTCAACTCGCGCCACAAAAAGTGTCAACTCAAACTCTACTCAACTCCACGCTTGGTCGGACTGTGACATCGACACAAGCCTCTAACAACTCAACGTTTAGTCAGACTGGGACATCGACACAAGCCTCTAACCACTTATAACTCGGTCAGATTGGGTCTTCGACATGAGCCTCCACTTGACACCACTAGGAGCTCCACAAACAAAGCAACAAGAACTAAAAGAAAACTAGCAAAGAAAACTAACCACGAACGCAGCGGCGGAAACGACGAACTAGCCCTGCCCGAGATATCCTGACCGAGTCAAATTTCCACAACGATGACTAGCGTTGGAATCTTCGTTAATAAAATCATCCATGAGTTGTCGTTTCTTTCTACACAAAGGAAAATTTCATACATAAATCTTTTCGGAGTTAGATTTCCCTTGTAATATAGTTTATAAAATTGGAAAGGCTGCCTCCCTTAACCCTCAAAACCATTTAAACCATCTCATGTCCTACTTAGACGAAATGATTTCAGGATTTTTAGTTCAAAATTTTTTTTGCAATAGCATTATAGTATTTTTAAACCACAAAAAAATCTTGAAGCTTTTTAAAATTCCAAAAAGGATTCTAGAGGCGGAATGAATTTAGTGTTCATGAAAATATCTCTAGAAGCTTTCTGAAATTTGATTTATCTCTACAAAATAGAAAGTATATCCAAAAAATCTACAAGAGTCCTAAAACATTTAATTTATATCTAATAAACTTTTCACAACAAAAACATGACATGCAACTAGCATGAGTGCATTCAACATGAATGTATGTTGCATTCATGTTGGTTACGTCCAACAATTTTGTTGTGCAAAGTTTTTTAAAAATATATTTACAATTAATCATTAGAATATAATTTGAGTTTTCAAATTCTTCTAAAAATTGTTCTCATTTTCATAAAAAAATGAATTTGGAATCTTGTGGAGATATTTTTGTGGGCTCTAAATATTTTATTTGGATTCGCGTGTCCCAATCTACCTCTAGGATCTTTTTTCAAGGTTTTTTATGGTTTAAAACCCTAACTAGGATTTAGTGTATTGAAAACCACATCTAACTAATGCATGGATGTAATTTTAGTGGTTTAGTGTGTTCAAAAAGACAAATTGTCAGGTTTAAATTTTCTAGGGAACCTCTTTGTTGCCTTAGTTAGAGGTGGTTTTCAAAGTATCTTAACTATCTAGTCTTGTTACTCAATCGGTGCAAAGTCGTATAGGTCCCACTAGCTGATACCACCACATCCAATGAAATATCATTTTATTGCACATATTTGCTTCTTGTTTAAAAACATGAATATGAATTTTGTTTGATGAAACTTGAATTATTGGCACGAAGTTGGTACATGAGAATGATATGAGAATAAGTTTGTAGAAAATATTGTGAATTGTTCTATCCTTATGGTTGAATATGCTAAGGGCTTCAACTATAAGGGTGTTAAATGATACTCTCTTCGTTCCAAATTGTAAATTTCTGTGATTTTTTTAGTTCGTCTATTTTTCTATGTTTTTATGATATGTTATTATATCTATATAGACTAGTTGAGTGCCCGTGTGTTGCTACGGGTATACATAGATCAGTGACATACAACCAAAATGGTCAATCAAATAGTACATGCACAAACAATGAGCTCAAGAAAAGAGAAAATTGCCAAGCTTCTTTCACCTTGTATCTGAAGCAACAAGATCACAGTACTTTATTTGTAAAATGTTTGGTAAAATGTTAAGTTAAAATCCTTGGTGACATTGTTTAGGTTCACTGCTATTTCATCCACTACCCTTTTACATATGGAGAGTATGTACATACTTTATTTTTTTATAAGCAAATAAAGCAAAATATGGAGTTATGTGTTCTGTTAGAAAACCAAAGAGGACTTAGTTCATTATAAGCTTCATTTTGGCAAAGCATGTGTGCAGGGGATGTTTCCACTGCTTCCTCGCTTGTATAGTACAGATAGCACCTTAAAAATGTTCCACGAGCAAGGGTATGTAAAGAGAGCTACAAGTAGCAGCACATGACATCTTCATGATGTGTAACATTGTGTGGAATGGTAAGGATACTGATCTCCTTTCTTGAATTGATCAGTAATTGTATTCCATCTAATGTGATTTTTCCCTTGGTTTTACTTTCTACTTTAAAACAAAATGCAGCAACACAAATACATGGCTGTAAGCCTGTAATTCTGACTATTCACCTGAAGAGCCTTGTATGTGCCTTTTGGCCCTCCAAAACCAATGCAGACACGATAAGATCTGACCCCCTGGATTTTCAGCCATATGGCTCTGACGATTGCAACAACCAATTAGACACGCCTAAACATTCATCCAAAATGGAAAATGAACCAAGCAGGTTGAAAACTTGATATCATAATGCATCTAGGATAACTACCTTAGAAACTCCCCAGTCACCGTGTCAATGAGCATGGCAACCTTCTCAACGGTGAATCTGACAGTGGCAAAACATTGCAAATATAGAAAGAAATATAGGTAATAGATGATGGTAAAAAACCTGAATCGATAAAGCACCCACTTGACTGGATTCCTCCAAGTTGGTTCGTCCTGCTGCCTCTTGAACCTCCACTGCACTGCAGCCTCGCATTTTCCAATTTGGAATGAGAAAATGGACTAAAAGCAACAGATTAAGACATAGAAACCACATTTTTAATCTTTTTCGTTTCCCTTGACAAATCAACATGGTAACATCTTGTATGCTAGAAGTGTTGATTTGATAATTATGCAGCCCTCAAAGTGTTGATTAATGTAAAATTTTGATATTTTATTCACTCGATAGCTAATACATACTAATTTATTGTTGTATGATGAGCATGGTTGATTATTGTATCTCATACACTCGTGGCTAAGTGGCTCAAGGTCTAAAGTTTGGTTGTGCTAGTTATGTACCATTACCCCATGATTGCAGGTACAAGCCAAATATATATTGTATACACTCTGGCTAAGCAATTTGCAATCATTTGATCCTACAGCAGAGAAGCCTCATATGACTTAAAAAATTAAATAAAAAGTATAGATGCTCCATTTTTATTCATTCATGTGCTAAGAACTTTATATACGAATGTATGCCTGGTATGTGCTTACCCGAACAGAAACAATGTAGCGATTGTCCTTTCATCTCAAATACGTTACTGTACACTGCAAACCTTTGGGTAATCTTAATCTCAAATTATTATATATATTGAGCTCACCGAAGACAACTTCTGTGTTATATCACTCATGCTCACTTTGAGATCCAAAATCCAATTTGCATGTTGGTTTCTTGAGAGGAAGAAAAAGGTTACCTAAGACATTTATTCATAGTAGTTTCAATAAAGCTTCTGCCAATCTCATTTAATATCAGGGAATGAATATTTGTATGTGGAACTCAGTACAAGTACAAAGCACACAGATGATTTTTGACATGTCAAAACAACCGCATTTGTGCCTACTCAACATCGAATTTTGAAGCATATATCAACATTTCAAGCAGTCAACTATTTTCAGAAGTATATGATTGAATCTCTGTTCTGATTAAAATTCAAATTACAAGAAAGCACATTGGATAAGTTTTAGGCCCAGTTTGGGTGTTACTGTTTTTTAAAACTTCGGTATTCTAAAACCACAATTTTGAAGACCGTAGGCATGTAATACCATAGTATTTAGGAACAATAGTTTTTCTCAGTTTATGAAAAGCAGTGATGTGTTTGGCTACATAACAATGTGGAGCTTTCTGAGAGAGGTTGGTTGTGTCCTAGGTGCTAAAAATAACATGTGTCTTTGCATGCAAACCATCACAACTCTATTTGAATATCTATATATAGAAAGCATTACCCGCACACCGAGCTCTGTAAAGAATAAAGAGGGTTGGGGCCAAGTTTTTTAGACTCCAAAAATACTACAATTTAATCAATACCATGGTGTTCGAAACCATAAAATTTGTTGCACCCAAACACTTTATGATCCTTTAAACCTAAGTATTTCACAAAACTATGGTATTATTATAAAACTCCAAAAATACTTTGTATCCAAACAGGCTCTTATTATGATAAATATGTAATCAGTTGTGACCAACTATGTAATGAACACGGGCAGCAGCCTAAGTGCAAGACAAGTCGTTCCATTTATTCTACACAAATGGTTGAGAATTCTGTATCTTCTTGCAAAGACAGGAAGTAACCATTAGTTGCATATTATGAGGCGTGGGACAAAAATCTTCAGGAACCCAAATTATTAACATGCAGACCAAAGTTTCAAGCATCTCAAATAGAAGTCAGATTTCTTCAGTTACCTCCAGCAGTATTTCAACACTACCAACGGACTGAAAATATTGATAATTGATAAACAAGGCAATGCAGCTGTGCTGAAGAATGATCGATGTCAAACAAGGCAGGATCAGAACGCCGTGCAGCTACGGGCTAGCAAGATCGAACGAGAATACAACGATCTGCTGCTGGGGTCTCATCGGCCCTTCATATCCCCCCATCATGACGACGCCCCTCCAACCGGCGGCGCCGCCAGCCACCCAGCAGAGTTCCCACTCTTGCCGCTATGATGTACATCAATAGCAACCACCGTACCAGCATCAGCACCAGCGCTACAACCACCTGCCTCCGGCCCGCCGCTGTTTGGAGCCGGCTGCTGTCGTGCGAGGCGCAGAGACGACGCGGAGCCAGGCGGCCGAGCAGCGTGCGCGGCGGGCGGCGGTTGGGGCCGGCGTGTTGGCGGTTGGGGATTAGCGCCGGGGTGAAGCCATAGGACTAATCTAACGATAACATCTGGGTCTTCTTAGGAGTATAAAGATATATCAAAAAGTCAGAGCGATTTATAATTTGAAACGTGAAGTACTACTGCTTACGCTGTCACTGGTGTCATTCGAATTTCTTTGTACGAGATGCTACCGGGACTGCCCATACAGAATGAACTGTGTTGGTCTTCCTGAGACTAGATGTTTTTCTTTCTAAGTTTCAACGGAACGCCACGAGAGGCTGAATGTCTCCTACTAAGTGCTGCATAAATGGCTAAATCTAGGAGGATAACGCATGATACTTTTTTTGTGTGCCTCAGTTTTCTTTGGAAAAAGCGAACATTTGTTTCACGTGGGCTGCCTTTGAACAAACACTATCACTATCAGTTTGGTTTCAAAAGGAAATCCACGAGCACGGATGGAAGGCTGGAAAGATTCTAGTGGTATGGAATACATAAAAGATCACGAGAGGTTGTATCCTTTATGCCCCTTAGAATTACGAAAATTATACATAAATCAGTTTAGTTTCAAAAAAAAAAAAATAATAAAGCCAGGACCAAAGTAGGCTACCAATCACGCCCTAGGAGTCAAGCACTGGTGCACACATGTACCAGACTGATGAGCTCCTTACTTAAGTGCTAGTAAAATAAGAGAACACTTTAAAAGATGAAATCATTAGTTCCTTGGCCTTAAAAAAGAAGTTACATTTTCTTCCTTGGATTTTTCTATTTTATCTTTCAAGTTACTTATTTGGCCCGAAAGCTATCTTTACTTCTTTATATGGCCCTCCTGTTAGTTTTAGGAATTGAACAGTGTTAAGTTATTAGGGCAAAATGACGATTCCACGCCTGATGAAAAAAATGAACCAGTGTAGAGTTTAGTTTATCTTTGTTTAATTTTCAGAAGAATTATGTAGTACGGGCAAAATAAGTCCATGCTGAAAAATAATATTCGTTTATCTTAGAAATATGTGTCAGTATCGACAAACAACTATTTTATATAAATCCAATAAAATTTAAAAATAATTGATTCCTAAAAAAGTCATATGTATCTATAAACCTCTTTAAACTTGGTATACTAAACACTGTTTATTAACAGTAACGGGTCTCACTGCAAGACTCGGAGAAATTGTAGATCCATAGTAACGGGCACACTGTTTCTTCACAGGTTTGGTACTGTTCATGGGCATGTTACTGTTTATTACCGGGTTTGTCACTGTTTACAAAGCCGTTACTATTTCTTACTGGGTCCGTCAATATTCGTAACACTCTACGGCTGCCACACAACGGGTTTATTATCGGGTTTGTTTTGTTCATGCAGCAACCGTTCCTTAATGGCTCTTTAAGTTCTGCATACTGGGTCCACGAGCCCCGCTACGGTCCCACATTAGTTTTCGCTTAAGGCCTTGTTTAGATTTCAGATTTCACCCCTAAATTTTACTATGCAAAAAAAGAAGATTTCTCGTCATATCAAAATGTCGGCACATGTATGGAATACTAAATATAGATGAAATAAAAAACTAATTACACAGTTTTGTTGTACTTTACGAGACGAACATTTTAAACCTAATTAATCAATATTTAGATAATTATTATTAAATAAAAATAAAATTATTACAGTGCTTAACAGAATTTATTATACAAAATTGGTGCACCAACTTTGGTATCTCAGCGAGGCTAAGTGAGGAGAGGGACGAAGGAGACACCGTCACTTGTCGTCAGTGTCATGTTTTCGTGGCCGTGTGGACACGGATAGCTAGCATTCTTAACAGCTCGAATGAGTGGTTAGGATCGGGCGAGCCCACCATTTTTAACGAGTCAACACTACTCTCCAAGAAAGAATGCAAATTGCTGAGGATTTACTGGATTAATTATTTAATTAGTCGTCTGGTTTTTCAAATTTCGACTGCCTTTCGCCCTTTTTACGCCGCGCCCGGTCCCGGTCCCGCGCCCGCGCCCACGGAGATGAAGCGCCGCCGCCTGCCACCCATCCTCTTCCTCCTCGCGCTCGCGTTCCTGTCCCTCGCCTTCCGCCGCCACCTCACCCTCCCCCTCGGCGGCGCGTCGCGGTTCACCGCCAGCGGCGGCGGAGACGCGCTGCTCCGCCGCCTCGCGGCCACCGACGCCGGCGCGGACCAGATCCTCGCCGAGGCGGCCGCGCTGCTGGCCAACGCGTCCGTGTCCACCTTCCCCAGCATCGGCAACCACCACCGGCTCCTCTACCTCCGCGTCCCCTACCGTCCCAACGCCACCTCCGCGCCGTGGCAGCGGACCATGTCCCGGCTCCGCGTCCCGTTCCGCGGCGTCCCCGGCGAGCACGCCCTCCTCGCCGCCTTCCGCGCCTCCCTCCGCGGCTTCCTCCTCTCGCGCCACCGCTACCCCCACCACGACGACGTCGCGGGCGCAATGGCCGACCTCCCCGTGCTCCTCCTCGGCAGCCGGCGCCACCAGCGCGCCGCTACGTGCGCCGTGGTGGGGAACAGCGGGATCCTTCTCGGATCCCGCCGGGGCGCGCAGATCGACGCGCACGACATCGTTATCCGCCTCAACAACGCGCGCATCGCGGGCTTCGCTTCCGACGTCGGCGCCCGGACCGACGTCTCCTTCGTCAACTCCAACATCCTGCACCACTGCGCGGTGCGGTCCGCGGTCACCACGCCGGGGTGCGGGTGCCACCCGTACGGCCGGGGCGTGCCGCTCGCCATGTACGTGTGCCAGCCGGCGCACCTGCTCGACGCGCTCGTCTGCAACGCCACGGCGACGCGGGAGTCCCCGTTCCCGCTGCTCGTCACGGACGCGCGACTCGACGCGCTGTGCGCGCGCGTCGCCAAGTACTACTCGCTGCGCCGGTTCGTGGCGGGCACGGGGCAGCCGGCGGGGAACTGGACGCGGAGCCATGACGAGAGGTACTTCCACTACTCGTCGGGCCTGCAGGCCGTGGTCATGGCGCTCGGGGCGTGCGAGGAGGTCAGCTTGTTTGGGTTTGGGAAGGCGCCCGGGGCCAAGCACCATTACCACACCAACCAGAAGAAGGAGCTCGACCTGCACGACTACGAGGCTGAGTACCAGTTCTACCGGGACCTCCAGGAACGGCCGGAGGCGGTGCCGTTCCTCAACGAGGCGCCTGGCTTCAAGGTGCCGCCGGTGAAGCTCTACTGGTGAACACTGAGGAGTGAGCAGGTCAGTATTCAGTAATGTGTAGTACTATAGTTTTTTTTTAGAAGGGACGGCAAAAGCTTTGCCGTTGATTTTATTAGACGAAAAAGAGGAAAAAAACAGCTGTACAAAAGCATGAACACGATACGACCACTAATCAACTAAACGACTATAAAGGAAGGAAAAAGAGACTCTTCGAACTACAACTCTATTGGCAACTGTCTATGTAGAACAACTGATCCAAAGGAGCAGAGAAAAGGAAAGACACAGGTCAAGAGTTGAAACTAGGTGCCTGAGCTTATTCCTTGTGGGGTTTTAGCCATTCTATATTGGGAAATGTCCTCCTTACAAAGGCTCGCTACCTGTGTGGGGTCGAGTGATGTTTGTTGAAAAACTCTCCTGTTCCTCTCCTTCCAAATGTTCCACCAGAAATAAATAAATATTCCGTCGATCCTTCTTGGTTCCCTCTGCTGTACCGTACCCCGGCATCTCTTCCAGTACTTGTATACCGAGCCTGTGTCAGGAACCGATTGTAGCGATGAGAGCTGCAGCCACTGTCTCAGAATCGTCCACACTTCCTTGGTGTAAGGGCAATCCTTGCCTAAATGCGTTGTTGTTTCGAAGCTATCTCCGCATAATCGGCAGTCTGTCTGATCCGTCCATCCTCGCTTCAGCAAGTTACTCGCTGTCAAGATCTTTTTCTGTAAAAGAGTCCATGCAAAGAAACGATATTTTTCTGTAGTACTATAGTAGCTATTAGTGTAATCTGTTTGTTGTTGTACAATTTTTACATTTTGACTTAGAAAGATGTTTAGGCAGAGTGAAGTGTGTAAAATATGGCAATTGAAAGGGAATTTGAGAGGCTGTAATAGATGTTTCAGGTTGGGGAGCATATAAGGAGGGGAAAATGCAGGTCAATTTTGTATTGATCAAATGGATCAAATTGGTTGTGGCTGTAATGTATTCTGTGTAGGGCAATTGTACACTTCAACGATTTCAATGAGTACAGACTTTAGACACAGGGAAAATGTAATTATGGGCAATGGAAGCATAATGAGTCTTCCTGTGCAATATGAATTTGGAAATTTATATTTTTTTTTCCCCCATTTGGAAATGTATAATGAGGCTTGTGATTGTACAAAAGCTAGTTATGTACCATTTCCCCCAATTAAAAGGCAATGGGATTCTAACAAACTCCATTGCTTCTAACTGCCCCAATTTTTGAGCTGAAAGGTGGAGAAATGCTGTGTAATTCAGGTGGTGTGGTTCGAATTGGTTGCAACTGCTGGCATACTTCTGAAAAGTGCTACAATGATTGAAACCTTCGAGCAAAAACGCAAAATGAGAAGATTTCAGATGCAGACAAAGTGGAAATTATGTGCAACGAACGGAAGAAGAATGGCGCTGGCCGCTGGAACAGCTCGTGCATCAGATTTTGGACGTGTATGAGAAGAAATAATCTGGGAAGGTACCGTAGTGGTCCTTTGTGTTTCAGCACACCGATGCCGCATGTTTTCCTTTTGCTCGGTTTCAGAGTGGCAGGCTGTCTGTTATGAAATCTGTTGTAGCCGGTGACCAACCACTAAAAACTATACTAGTACTAAACTATATTAGCACTAGTATTACCAAGCCAAATGCGTTGCGCACGCACTCACTATGCTGTTACAACTTACTTGTTGGCCTTCCCACTGCGACACTGTTGTTTAATAAGTTTAATAGGGATGTTTACAGCGAGTTGGCTGTGGTTCAACTGACATGCAGTACGTAGGAGTATAGTTTAAGAATGATCGACACCATTACGGCACCACATCACTGAAAGTGCTCTTCTGTCAGCTTGCACTACCGTCCGTCTCTGCTGAACTATCATCTGCTCCTATGCTTTCCGCTGTGCTTA
Source organism: Bothriochloa decipiens (assembly GCA_023333625.1). Classification (NCBI taxonomy): domain Eukaryota; kingdom Viridiplantae; phylum Streptophyta; class Magnoliopsida; order Poales; family Poaceae; genus Bothriochloa; species Bothriochloa decipiens. The sequence goes on from CM041633.1 coordinate 6,552,561, forward strand.
TCCTTTTGGCAAATCTCTGAGCTCGGCTAGTGTTTATCAAGAGAAATAAAATAAAACCAAAGTACTATGTGCTGCTACACGCTGTGAGCTGATGGTACATCTGTGTGTGATGCATTTCAGGTGCTGACCGACCCGGAGTAGGAGTACTACGTAAGCCGAAGTCGAACTGCGGACTGATGGAGGTGAGAGACTGAGAGAAGCTTTTACTCCTGACATGAAATCTAACCGATTTCGTGCAAATCCAGCAAGAGTACCTGGCACTGTACTCCTACTAGATCCACGCTCACTCGCTGTGCCACAAGAGAAGAGGCAGGCTGAGCTCACTCGATCTATCCCTGCTTCTGGCACCCGTGGTACCCGCAAGTGCCAACAAAATTGGCACGCTTCTTGCTCACAGTCAAGTCGGACTCCAGCAGCTCATCACAAAAATGCATCCAGCCTGCAGTGCCACTGCAGAGGAGAGACCTGCTAACCCCTAACTGCATTTATAGAAAAGCCAATTTGTCTTGTGTTTACCTCTGACAGAGCAGAGCAGAGAGTATCTGTTTAAGTATGATATTGTTCAGGGTGGTAGGTAAAAGCCCAGCAGAGATGGACATGCGCACGCACGGCTGTTTTCCCACTGTGACTGCTGCTGTTTATGTTTAATACAGGGTTGTTTAGAGCGAGCTGACGACTGTGGTTCAGCCGACAATAGAGTACAGTATAGTATAAGACCACCATTACTGTACTGGTACACAACTGCAGTTCTCTCCTGTCAGTGTCAGCTACCACTGCGCCTCTGCAAGTCCTAGTATGCTTTTCCGCTGTGTTTCCTTGGCAATTCTACAGTTCGGTTAGTGTTTATCCAGAGAAACCAAAGGAAAGTATGTTTTATTGTTTATATCTTACCTTGGAACTGGTATAAGTACAGTATTTTAGAAGGAGAAAGGTTCTGTGTTGAAATTCCTTGCTGCCTGCATTTCAATTGTTGACTGAACCAGTAGGTCCAAGTCAAACTGCTGATCGACGGAGCTGAGACGCCAGCGGACGCCAGCCGACTCACCCATCTCAAGGCTTTTACTCCTGACATGAAATCTAACCGGTTTCTGCAAAATCTAGCATAGCGTCATAGGAGTACTGCTGCTCGTGCTCGTGCTAAACTCGTTGGAAGAGAAGAGAAGAGGACAGCAGAGAAATCTAGCGGATCGGAGGATGTTGACAGGCAGTGAGGCAGCGCTGAGCTCACCCACGTCACGTGCCAGCAGCAGCTCCGGACTATCTGCAGTACAGCTATGCATCACAAAAATAGGCTCCCACCTTCGTTTAAATTAGTTAGTTATTTAATAATATTTTTCTCTCATAAAAAATTAGCAGCAGCCAGAATCAATCAGCCAAAAACAAAACGACAAAGCGAAAGCGAACGGAGCCCGTATCTGTGTATCTCTGCTAGCCGCGCCTTTGATCCATGCTGCTCTGCTTTTCCGAGATGCATCCAGCCAGCCAGGCGCCAGCAGTGCCACTGCAGAGAGGCCGCTGATGACCCCTGACCGGCTGAACGGACGGGAGCTTCTGCCAGATCATCATGATTGCAGAGGGAAGACTGTTGTTCTTGAGTAGGAACAGTAGTTCTGTTTCCAAGTCAACATGTCCAATCAGACCCGGATCCATATCTTGGACACCCTGTACATATAATTTCCAACATAAAAAATAAAAGAAAATTGAAAGTTTGGATACTCTAAAAAATAATTTTGAATATAAAATAAAAATAAAAATTTTGATAAGTTGAACTGTTTATTAAAAAAATAAAATATAAACTTAGAAAAAAATAAATTTTATGATTAATCTAACAATGCTTATTTGGTATCATGGATATTAGTGTAATTTTTATGATTTTTTTGTCAAATTTTAAGGTGTTTCCCTGCTCAAAGAATTGCATCTTTTGAGGATGGGAATATAGTAACCTTTTTTGTTTTCCTAGTATTTCAAATGGAGTGCGGTACACAGACGTAGAAAAATGAAAGAAAATGGAAGTCGGTGGTGATCTGGCACTACTGCACAAGACTCTGGAAATTTGACCCAAGAATAGTAGTACAGAACCAACCAAATCCTGAAGTGAATGCAAATGCCATGATGGAGCTCTGGAGGATTTCAAGCAATACGCCGATACTGTAGGTGCGTGCCTCGGAGAAGAGAAGACGTGCACTTGAATGCCGATCATCATGAGTTTTTGCCTTGGGACAGTAACAAATCTGTTGCCCATGTCCATCTCTGCTGGGCTTTTACTCATGACATGAACTTCCAACCAAATTCCTGCACAATTTACTGTAAATAGTAGGAGAAATTCTGCAAATAACTTTATCAACATGCCTTCCACTTTGACTGGACAAGAGTGTAGTACTCGTATGTGGAAGACCCTGAGGCAGTGCTGAGCTCACATTCCCTGCTTCCAGTGTCACATTCCCCAACTCATACTCCCCACCCGGCCATTCCCTCTGCAGTCTTCACAAAGTAATGTACTACAAAATATTGGCGTCACTTGCTACAAAATATATATACTATGATACGAGTAGATACATATGACCAGCAAGTTTCAAGATTTTTCATTTTATCCTTGTGTACACTGCACATTGTAAAAAAAAAAACTCCACATGGAAATCTAAAGTCGTACTATGCAACCAAAGGATGAGCAAGGCTAGCCAAAGTTGAGAATGCTATTGATGGAATGGGGTGTGAAGAAAAAACAAATGATCATCAAGACAAAACACACATTCAACCAAATAGGCCATAAATGACATTTTAATTTAGGTCTTCTTTGACGTGTTTTCAGTACTCTTTCATTCACTACAAGAAATTGGAATTACCTTGGCAGTCCAAAATTTTCTTGGAGGCCAAAATCAAACCGCCAAGGAAAGGGTAGTTTAGTACCTTGGTCTCTTATTCTGGAATGTAGTGTATTATGATTCCTAAATTTTGTATTAAAATGTAATGCAATTGTATTTAGTACCAATGCTTAGATTTGATAATGTTTGTTAAATAAATCCATAATTTAAGGAGAATAAGCTCCAATATTCCTGGGTTTAGAACATACATGGGTACGTATGTCAATTGAGTAATCCCTCCGGTTATCTTAATTTTTTTATAATGCATTATATTATAGGTCAAACATAGTATTTATTGATGGGAAGGGGTGTGAAGAGGAAACAAAAGATCATCAAGACAAAACACGCTAAACCAAATAGGACATAAATGGCATTTCAATTTAGGTCCTTTTTGGTACGGTTACTCTCTTTTTATTGGAACGCAATGTACCGTGACATCTAAAAATTATACTAAAATACTATAACAAATTTTATATAGTACTTATGCTCGTATTTGGCAATGTTTGTTAAAAAACCATAATTTGAGGAGAAACCGCACTATTGAGTTCAATCCTTATATGAGTACATACATCATTTGAGTATTCTCTTAAGTTTTCTTGAATAGTTTAGAAAGCATTATATTGCAGGACCGAGGGAGTATTTATTAGGCTTGTCTATCAATATAATAAAAAACTCGCTGAATAAATATGCATGAAAACGGTTTTTAAATCTAAAAGCAAGCAAAAAAGAAATGAACGTCCTCTCAAGGAGGGTCATAATAAGTCAACAAAGCAGTACTAAGACCGGTGATTAGGGTTATTAATTTCAAGTTGTATTTGGTTCATTACCGAAACCTGCCAAAGGTTGCCATACCTCACAATGAAGCTTAGTCGCATGTTTGCTTGATGACCAGACCTGTGGCTTGTCAAACTTTACATAGGGCTGGTCATTTTATTTTTTGGCCACTATCTTTCCAAAAGTCTAGCACTAAATTCTGTTGCCATGCTTGTGGCTTCGACAAATGTTTGGTGTGACATGTTCTGGTATTAAACGAAACACGACCCTCAATATAAAAATTTGTCGACCACCTTGAAATCATAAAAATTCAAAATCGTGAGACTTCACTCAATTTTTAGAAGCTTAAACGTGAAGCATGATTATCTAATCTTTTCGGATGTAAATAAAATATTAGCATGATTTATGATTACATATCTATTGAGTAGAAGAATATGTAACATAAACAGTTGAAAAATAAAAGTCTAGAGTTAAATAACACAATGTATTAGCATAGGCGGAGCTAGGTGGCACCTTGTGCCATGAACCTCCATAGAGTTCGGATTAATGTTAGAACTATAATATAATATGTTCTATAATAATGTAATGAAGATTGTATTTAGAATAATCTTCTGTTTAGCCGATTACTGTTAGAGAGACCATCCTTGCACTATGACCTATTTATGGTACTGTGTATTATCGTACGTAATACAAAGTTTTGAAATTTTCTTTCAGCCACTTGAATTCGTCTCGAACCCTAAATTAAATATTGTCATCATGCGCTGTTGCCTTGGCACAGCAAGAGAATCGATACAGTGTGTTCCAAGATGAGAGCAGGGACATTTGAGTTGACAGCATACTCTACTCTGAGTAGTAATCGAGTGCCCTTGGTTTAATGCTCATTGACCGGCCGTTCGACCTCGGACTTAGAAGAACTACTCCTTGCAGTGACAAGGGAAGACGTACGTATGTAAATTTTTAGTTTCCACAACTGAAAGCAAGCAAATGCAGCGCGTATATGATGAGATCGACCATCAGGCCATGCATCTTATACTATCATGGGTTCAACATAATGTTCATCATTAGCAAAATCTAGTAATAAACCACAACATTTCTTCTAATAATAACATAGGAGTACATATATACTCCGTGTGTATGTTTTGAGGGAGAGAGGACGGGCTTCGATCTGCGTGTGTTTTGACGGAGAGAGGACGAAGTCCAGACTGACAGGACCGACCAAGGAGGAAGAAGAATGATGGCTTGCGTATCTTTGGACCTTCTTCCCCGGAGGAGCTAGCATTGCGTCATCAACTCACCTCCATCATCACACACACTTGAATTCCTTTCCCTTGACAGCCAGCTACTCCTACTCCTCGTGTCTGCAGCTACAGGATGATGATGATGAAGCATTGTACTAGATGACGCACAGCTAGCATTGACTCACTCCCTGTTTCCAGCCCTTCACCCATGACCATCAGAGGACCAGGAGCTCCCTCCCGGCAGGGCCGGCCGCCTATAAATGGACTCCCCTGCATAGTCGACCGAAGGCGAGGCACAGCAGAACAAGATCGATCGAGCTCCATCTTCCTCAAATCCCCTTGCTTTCCATCCATCTGCCTTTGGCGAAGGCCAACCTTTTCAGACTTCAGTAAGGTGCAGGCGGTGATAGAAACAGAGCTAGCATTGCAAATAGTACACACGACTTGCATGCTTCAAGCCCTCGACCGTTTCTTGTTTTCGTTTTATTGTTATCTAATCTCTACTACAAATACTTATTATTCTCGTTTGTTCTTGCATCATGCTGGCTCGCAGGAGGATCGATCGTTGTCGTCAGAGGCTAGCTAGGTGCAGCCGTGCAGGAAGGCGATGGACCGGGAGTTTCCGAACACGAGCCTGTTCCTCCAGAACCTGCTCCTGATGCAGGACAACGAGCGGATGCGCAGGGCGGCGCAGCAGCTGGAGCAGGAGAACAAGGCACTCCTCGCCGAGATCAAGCAGCAGCAGCAGCAGTACCACCACCACCACCAGGGCGCCGGCGGTCCTTCCGGCGGCGGCCACTCTGCCTCAGCCGCCGCTGCCGCCAACCTCAAGGCGAAGCCGGCCGGCGGCAAGCAGCCCAAGTGAGCAAGTGACCGCCACTGCTCGGTCGAGCTCGAGCGTACATGCAAGAAGATCGTCGATGGTGGTGCCGTGGAGGGCCGCACGCATGCATGCTGCACCTGCACTTGACTTTTGTAATTACTGCTAATTTAGCAGCTAGTGTTAGTTTCTGGACCATGAGCACGCATGCATATTGTTGGCTACCAGTACTAGTAGTACACCTGTCGTAGTCGTAGGAGGAAGGTTATTAGGAACTAGTAATGGAGATGGTTAGCCAAGTCTAGCAGTATTTGTGGTTCAGTGTCACTGTGTCAGCGTTGTATCTTGTTCCTGCAATGTGGTTGACTGGTTGTGACGTCCCCTTAACGTAATCACTCATCAAATTAATATAATGTCAATCGTCGAGGGCTTGAGGCACATGTTGATCCCAGTGCTACACGATTCACGTACGTTTAGTTTAGTGCTACATATCAGAATATACAGTAACTGTGATGGAACCTGTTCCAGGTAAGCTCGTTCTACAAAAATTTCCAATACGTGGAAATCAAACTAGATGCCTAGTTCAGATTCGATTCGTTGCGCATCCCATCAAACAGATTCACATCTCTACCAACCCCTCTGATGTCCCTCTGTCCACATAACACATTCCATCTCCGCAAATCCGTTGGCGTCAAAACCTAGCACCGATCACTGCCGACCACCTCGGAAGGTGCCTAGCAGTGGTGACGTCCAGCAGCGTTGGCTGCAGACCTGGTTCGAGGCGAGCAGCTCCTACTCGACCCCCCTCGATCTCTCCCCTGCTTCAAGGAAGAAGATGAGCCGAGCTCTGTCTTCTCACAAATGCACACACAAAAGCACCAGCGTTGGCCGGCTGCCTAGACAAAAATATGAGGGGAAAAGCTCTATCATTTCTATTGCAATGTATACAAATATATACAAACCTCTACCTACTCCATGATACAAGAAGGTATGGTTATCTACAGCCACCAACTATTCTTAGTACTATGCCTACATCAGCCCACTACCTGCTGATGAGGATCTACAGCAACCAGGAATGACCTAATGCCATGCCCTACCGTATGTCCTGGCCCTGAGCAATTGACCGACCACCTGCCCGTGGCTATGCCGAGTAAAGAGAGTGGGGTGGCAGCAGATTATGTCTAACAATCTTCCCCTAATCCTGCTGCTAGCCCTTGACTTCAACCATGCCGATCATCCCCCTCAGCTCCAGGAACCGAAGACGTCTGAGCGACTTGGTCAGAATGTCAGCGAGCTGCCGACCAGTGCCGACGAACTCGATGACTAGCTGCCCTCCATCGACGCAATCACGAAGGAAGTGAAACTTCACATCGATGTGCTTTCTCCTGTTGTGGAGGACGGGATTCTTCGCAGCGCGATCGTCGACTGGTTATCCACCCTGAGTGCTGGCGGCTGAGCTTGAACTCCGATGAGCTCAGTCAGCAACCGAAGCAGCCAGACCACCTGGCACGCCGTGGTAGCCGCTGCCACGTACTCTGCCTCGTACGTAGACAAGCCACCATCTTCTGCTTCAGCGACTGCCAGGCGATCGGCGCACTGCCGAGGAAGACGAGCATGCCGGAAGTGCTCCGCCACCCATCCACATCACCCGCCATGTCCGCATCGCTGAACGCCGTGAGCCCCGGCGCACCATCCTTGGTCTCTGGTGGCGCCTCGCTGAATACCAACAGCTGAAGCCCGCCGCGTTTGGAGAAGATGATCCCCAACTCCACCGTGCCCTGGACGTAGCGAAGCAGCCGTTTGACCGCCGTCCAGTGATCCTCCCGTGGATTATCCATGAACCTGCTCACGTAGCCCACCGCAAACGCGATATCCAGCCATGTGTGAGTCAGCCAGCGCAGCCCGCCAACGATGCTTCAGTAGAGCGTAGCATCCGCCTTCGCTGTGGTGCTCTGCCTTGAGAGCTTGATGCGCTCCTCCATCGGTGTGGCCACAGGCTTGCAGCCCACCATGCTCGGCCACTCGAGCAGCTTCTGCACGTAAGCGCGTTGCCCAAGTCTGATGGCGTCCTCCCCCTGCCTCACCTTGATGTCGAGGTAGTAGGACAGGGCACCCAGATTGCTCATCCGGAACCGCGTGGCCATCTCTTCCTTGAAGTTGGCGATGCCCTGAGCCCACGCGCCGGTAACAATGAGCTCATCCACGTATACCCTAACGATGAAATGCTCCTTCCCCCGTCGGCGGGTGTACAATGCATAGTCCATGGCGCATCTCATGAACCCGAGCTCAGCCATGGTGGCGTCAAGCTTGGTGTTCCATGCCCGTGGTGCCTGGCACAGGCCGTAGAGGGCCTTTCACAGCCGCAGCACCTTCTTCTTCATGCCCTTGATGATGAACCCCAGCGCCTGCTTGACGTAGACCGTTTCGGCCAGGTCCCCATTGAGGAACGCTGACTTGACGTCAAGGTGGTGAACCTGCCACTCCTTGGCAGCGGCAAGGGTGAGTAGGAGTCGTACCGACTCCATGCGTGCAACGGGGGCAAAGACCTCCTCAAAGTCGACCCCTTCACGGTGCACGAACCCTCGAGCGACGAGGCGTGCCTTGTGTTTCAGCACGGCCCCGCGCTCGTCCCGCTTCAACTTGAAGACCACTTGAGTCCGATCGGCCGGCAACCCACCGGCGGATCGACCAATTCCTAGGTCTTGTTCTCCTTGATGGCCTGCATCTCCTCTAGCATCGCCTTCCGCCATGCTGCTTCGCGCTCCGCAATGACGTTCATGGTCGACTCCTCTGCACTCATCAAGAGCAGAGTATGGTCATCGTCGAGAAGTCACGCCGCAAGTCCGGGTACCGCCGTGTCTCCTACGACGTCATCCAGACAGGGAAACCAGACCTCTTCCCTCTCATGGTACGCATCCATGAACTCCGTGACGTCGGTCGGTGGAGTGGCGTACTCGATGGTTCGCACCGTGGGTTGTTTGCTCCGGAGGAGTTCCATCGGTCGAGGCCCCCAGTCCAGCGGTCGAGGCCCTTTGAACAATCGAGGCCCCCTGTGCCTGGGTCGAGCCCCCTTGGCCCTCTGCCGAGGCCTCCTGTCCCACGGTCGAGGCCCCCCTGGTTTTCTCGAGGCGGGGTCATTCACACTCGAGGCCCTTCCGTCACTCAAGGCCCCGGTCAAGGGTTGTCCAGTGAATCGGAGTGTGGTCGAGGCCAGGGGACCCTGCTCCGGACGGACTGGGTGGCTCCTCCATCCCTGCCACTACAGGCCCTTCTGCTTGCCCTGTCGCAGGCTCCACTGCCAATGCTTCTCCAGTCCTTGGTGCCTCCTCGGCCTCTCTATGGCCATGGATAACCATCTGCTCCACGAAAAATGAGTCGCAGAGCCCGCCGTCGTCTTGCTCGAGGCCCCTCTCTCTCGGCCTGTCCCAGGTCCACGACGTTGCCTCGTCGAAGACCACATCCCGGGACACCACCACCTTCCCACCGACTGGGTCGTATAGCCGATAGGCCTTCGACCCCTCCTCATAGCCGAGGAGCACCATGCGCGTGCTCCTGTCCTCCAACTTGCTAAGGCCTGGCTTGGTGGCCTTCACGTGGCCGATGCAGTCGAAGGTATCAGGTACGAGATGTTAGGCTTGCGCCCGTGCCATGCCTCATACGGTGTCATCCCCTTCAGAGCCTTGGTCGATGACCGACTGAGGATGTGCACGGCGATCATGACCGCCTCTCCCCAGAAGGTTGTCGGCATTCCCTTGGCCTTCATCATCGACCGCGCCATGCCGACGATGGTCTGATTTCGGTGCTCCACAACGTCATTCTGCTGCGGCGTGTAGGGCGCCGTGAGGTGTCAACCCACACCCTTCTCGGCGCAGTACTCGACGAACTCCAACGCCGTGAACTCGCCGCCACGGTCGGTCCAGAGCACCCGGAGCCGCTTCCCCGACTCCGCCTCCGCCCGTGTCTTGAAGCACTTGATGGCATTCATCGCGTCGCTCTTGCTTGTCAGGAGCTGTAGCCACATGTACCGGCTGCAGTCATCCATGAACAGGAAGAAGTACCTCCGCCCGCCGTGCGTTGCCGGCGTGATCGGCCCGCAAAGGTCCCCATGGACCAGCTCGAGCTGATCCACCGCATGATACCTCGCCGCCTTGGGGAACGGCAGCCTCCTCTGCTTCCCCGCCAGGCAGCTGTCGCACAGCTCTCCAGCCTGCTTGATGTCCGGTAGCCCGGTCATCATCATCCCGAGCCAGCCAAGAGCGTCGAAGCTCAAGTGGCCGAACCAGCCATGCCATAGCCATGGCTCCTCCGTGCAAGCCACTGTGAGGCACACTGGCTACTCCACCTTTAGATCTAGAAGATACAACCTGTTACGAGAATGTGATACCTTCACGAGAAGACGCCGTTCCCGGTCCTAAATCCGTAGCACGCCTTCTTGGATCAGTACTTCCGCGTTGTGCTTGTCCAGCTGTCCCAGGCTGATGATGCTCGACCAGAGCTCTGAGATATAGTAGACCTCCGTGAGCGCGTGATGTCCACCGTTCTTGCACCTGAACAGCACCGTGCTGTGCCCGCAGATCTACACCCGGGAGCCGTCTCCGAACTTGACCGTGCCGGTCTTGTTCTCGTCGAGGTCGGAGAAGGCGATGCGGCAGCCCGTCACGTGGTTGCTCGCACCAGAGTCGAGGTACGACCTCCACTCCAGCTCATCACCGACCGCGTCCAGGAAGACCTGCGCACGCAGCTCGTCAAGGTCGACGGCCTGCGGCGCAGTTCCCTGCCTCGCTTTCGCCTTCCCTGCTTTTCCATCCTGCAACGCGCAGTACTCCCCCATCAACAGCGCGTGTTCGTCGTCGTCGCTGTCGTCCTAAGCCAGGTGCTCCTCCTCCTTCTTCTCCTTCCTCTTCGGGCACTCGCGCGCCCAGTGCTCCACCTTGTCGTACTTCCAGCAAGCGTTGGGCGCGACGGTTTTCTCCTTTCTGTCCACCGGTGCCTTGCCGCGTGGCTTGCCGCTGTTTCCACCGTGATCACCACCGACGCGGCTGGAGCTTTCTCCGGACCAGCGCTTCTCCTTCATCCGCGCAGTCCACTCCTCCTCTGTCAGCAGTAGCTTGGGCTTTTCCTTCTCCGACGGCGCCGCACCGCGGCTCTCCACAACCGCAGCCGCCCTGCCACATCCTCTAGAAATAATGTAGAGATATCAAGCATCGTCTCCATGGACATGGCAAGCTGCGAGTACTTCGGGGGGACCACGCAGAGCAGCTTGCTCACAAGATCCTCGTCCTCCACCGGCTTGCCACAGGTGGCTAGTTGGCTCGTCAGCGACTGAAGACGAAGCACGAAATCCTCCACCGACTCCCCGGACTAGAACCAGATGTCGTTGAGCTCCCGGCGCAGCTGCTGAACCTTGGCCCGCTTGGCTCGATCCGAGCCTACACGGAGCGACTCCAGCATCTCCCACGCCTCCTTCGCCGTCTTCTTCTGGCCGAGCGCCTCATGGAACTCGCCCGAGGTGGAAGCCATGAGTGCCTCCATGACGCCTACCTTCGCATCCTCACCGGCGTTGCCGGTCTCCACGCCCGCCCATCACTTCCGGGTGTGGAACTTCCACTTCATCCGGATAGCCCATTCATCATAGTTGGTGTGGGTGAGCATTGGCCAGGAGTTGCTCCCACCGTATTCCCTCACCACGCGCACCTCTACCGGCTGTGGCTGCGCCACCGGTTGGAGCTACCTCTCAGCATCTCCGCCATTGCCCGGCAAAGCTCCAGTGGGATCCGCCATCGCCGGTTGCTAAGCCCGAACGATGTGTATGGCTCTGATACCACGTGTTGGCGCTAGAATCTAGCACCGACCACTGCCGACCACCTCGGAAGGTGCCTAGCAGTGGTGACGTCCAGCAGCGTTGGCTGCAAACCTAGTTCGAGGCGAGCAGCTCCTGCTCGACCCCCCCTCGACCTCTCCCCTGCTTCAAGAAAAAAGACAAGCTGAGCTCTGTCTTCCCACACACACAAGCACCAGCATTGGCCGGCTGCCTAGACAAGAATGTGAGGGAAAAAGCTCTATCATTTTCATTGCAATGCATATAAATATACACAAACCTCTACCTATTCTATGGTACAAGGAGGTATGGCTGTCTACATCCACCAACTATTCTTAGTATTACGCCTATATTAGCCCACTACCTGCTGATGAGGATCTATAGCAACCGAGAATGACTTAATGCCATGCCCTGCCGCACATCCTAGCCCTGAGCAGTTGACCGACCACCTGCCCGTGGCCATACCGAGTAAAGAGAGTAAGGTGACAGCAGATTATGTCTAACAAAAGCCACGTGTATTCACTAGCATTATATCACAGATTCTTCACGGTGTCGATTCACAGCTACCTAAAGCTCCGAACAAATACATGCTGTGTCCATTGGGCGCATCCAAACGGGAGTCACCCTTTACGTCACCTTGAAGAGAAAAAAGAGTAAATAATAATCAGTGCTGAAAAAAAAAAGACTAAGTAATTGGCCCATGCGGCAAAGGCAGGGTTTGTGTGCGTGGGCTTACAGGCCTGGTCAGCTAACCGAATGGACATCACCAAAAGGAAGGCTGGCCTTGCCAGCTATTGGGCCCCCAGGCGAGAGAGGACATCCCAAAATAACAGTGTATGCATGTGTGTCGACAGGACCATAAATAAATTATTTATTACACAAAATTATTAGTTGGACGAGAGATGTCGGAGAATATTCACGGATCAACCATTTCATTTGGCATGAAATGCATGATCTCCAGACGCAGATTTAGAATCCATCGTCGTGATCATCAAATACAAACAGGCACAGGTGCATTCTAGGAAAGGCAGATGTACTCCTAGGCCGTGTTTACTTCCTAGTCCGTGTTTAGTATCGGTCGAAATTGGTATTTTGCATAATGTTATATTAAATCAGCGCAATGTAGCACTTTGTTTGAATTTGGTAAAAATTATTTAAACTTTGACTAATTAGGTTTAAAATATTCATCTAGTAAAGTATAATCAAACTATACAATTAGTTTTTGATTTTATCTATATTTAGTACTCTATATATGTATAAGTATTTTAATATAACAGAAAATAAGAATTCTACATAATGATTTTAGTAGCCAAATTTAAGATCCACGCCCTATCAGTAGATCCATGCTCGCTGTGCAGAAGAGAAGAGGACAGCAGAGCAATCCACAGTGGATCGGAGGATCTGCTGGAGATGTCCCTTCGAGCAGCAGCAGCCACAGCCGTACAAGATGCATCCAGCCTGCAGTGCTACTGCAGAGGGCTGGCCGCGCTGCTGACCCCTGACCGGCTGACCGGACGGGAGCTTCTGCCAGATCATCATGATCTGCTCAGGGACCGTTGTTCACTTGAGCTACTAGGAACAGTAGTTGTGTCTCCAATCAGACCTGGGAATCCGTATCTTGTACACCCTGTACATACAACTTCCAACATAAAAAAATAAAATACAATGAAAGTTTAGATTTGAACCAAGTCAAATGTTATTAAGTTGAACTAGTTAATAAAAAATAAAATATAGACTTATAAACAAATAAACTTTACGATTAATATAACAATACTTATTTGGTATAATGAATATTAGTGTCATTTTTATGAATTTGTGTCAAATTTAAAGTTGTTTCCCTGCTCAAAGAATTGCATTTTTTTAGGATGGGAGTATAGTAGCCTTTTTTGTTTACTTAGAAAATAAGACTTTCATTGTTTGCTAGTTCTCGCTCCTTCTCAAAATAAATGTTGTTCTCGCTTTCCGAGAAACAACTATCAAAAATTATATATTAAACTATATAAATATTTATACTAAGTAATTTATAACATTGAAAATATCCTTTTATCTAGTATTTTAACAAATTTATTTAAATATATAAATATTATATATATTTTCTACAAATTGAGTCAAACTTATGAAAAAAACTTAAAATGACATTTATTTTTAGGACGTGGGGAGTATTTCAAATGGAGTGCAGTACACTTAAAAAAATGAAAGAAAATGGAAGACAGTGGTGATCTGCAGCAGAAGACTCTCGAAATTTGACCCAAAAATAGTATACAGAACCAACCAAATCCTGAAGTGAATGCAAATGCCATGATGGAGCTCTGGAGGATTGAAGCAATACGCCAATACTGTACTAGTAGGTGCGTGCATTGGAGAAGAGAAGACATGCACTTGAATGCCGATCATCATGAGTTTTTTGCCTTGGGACAGTAACAAATCTATTGCCCATCGGTTTTTACTCATGACATGAAATCCAACCGAATTCCTGCACAATTTACTGTAACAGATAGTAGGAAAAATTCTGCAAATAATCTTATCACCCTGCCTTCCGTTTGGGCCTTGTTTAGTTTCCTAAATTTATCCCTAAATTCTACTATACAGAATTTTTATTCTCTATCACAACAAAATACCAACACGTGCATAGAGTACTAAATGTAGATGAAATCAAAAACTGATTGCACAGTTTTATTATACTTTACGAGACGAACATTTTAATTCTAATTAATTAAAATTTAAATAATTTTTATCAAATACAAATAAAATACTATAGTGCGTATTTATTGTGCACTGTGCTATTCGAGAGTTACCAATTTGATGAACTAAACAAGGCCTTGACTGGACCAGAGTATGTGGCAGGCCCTGAGGCAAGTGCTGAGCTTACATTCCCTGCTTCCGTCGAATCTGACACCCTAACTGCGCCAACTCACACTCCCCACCCGGCCTTCAGCTTTCACACAAGTACGCAGTATACAGTGATACGAGTAGATACATACTCCGTACTATATGTACGACCAACAAGTTTAAAGATTTTTTATTATGCCTTGTGAGTACACTATTCGCTTAAACTTATCGATCATGGTATAATATTTTTCTGTCACAATAAACGAGGGGAAAAATATTTTTTAGCCTACCTTTTCAGCGAAATGAGCAGGAAAGAAACAAATGATCATGCAGACTTTATATTAAAAGTACACAGTACGACGATGACGCCCACACATACACGCACGCACACACGCCCTTACGAACACACGTACGCAAACGCTATCTCTATGAGCATCTTCAAAGGACCGAGCACCCTGGAGATTCTCGAAGTCACTCTCAGAAAAAGGTGCGAGCACCAGGATTTGAACCCTGGTGGGTAGCGTCCCACTGGACCGTCCTACCATTGGACTATAAGTCAATTCGCGATTTAGGCCCTCTTTGATATGGTTTTACTCCCTTTTTATTGCAATACAATGTATTGTGACCTCTAAAATTTATAAAAAAAACTATAACACATTGTATAGTACATATGCTCATATTTGGCAATATTTGTTAAAAAAAAACTATAACACATTGTATACTACTGCATTGCGTCATCAATCCACCTCCATCTCCATCCCCATCATCACACACACTTGAATTCGTTTCCCTTGACAGCCAGCTACTACTCCTGTCTGCAGCTCCTGCAGACAGCCGCATCATTGACTCACTCCATGACCATGAGAGGACGAGGAGCTCGTCGCTCCAGGGCCGCTAGCACACGAGCACAACAAGAGCGAGCCTGCCAGCTTCCTCAAGTCTCCTTGCTTTCATCTAGCTACGCACGCATCCATCCATGATCCATCGCCTTTGAAGGCCCTCAGTCTTGAGTGAGGTGCTGCAGTACAGTGATAGAAATAATGTAGAGCTAGCTAGCATTGCATGCATAAACAAGGCTTTCTTGAATTCGTTTTGTTCTCTACCTACTTACTGTATGTTCGTTCTTGCATCATGGGTATTATACTGTTTTGGCATGAATCTTCTTCTTTCTGTTGTGATTTGTGAACCGGCATGTCTTTTTTTCATGCTTCTCTCTATCTATGTAGATAATAATACATTAATACCGTTTAGTGCCGTTCATGCTAGCAGCTCTTTGTTTGCATTACAAATGCAAGGAGCTGCAAGAGCCTACAATCACAACTCTGACTGAATGGTCTTTGCATGCAGAGAGCTCGCAAGAGGATCGGAGGCTAGCTGCAGGAAGAGATGGACCCGGAGAACACGAGCCTGTTCCTGCAGAACCTGCTCCTGATGCAGGACAACGAGCGGCTGTGCAGCAGGAGAACAAGGCCCTCCTCGCCGAGATCAAGCAGCGCAGCGGGGCACCGGTGGCCCTTCCGGCTCCGGTTCTGGTTCCGCTTCGGGCGGCGGCCGCTCTGTCTCCGCTGCCGGCGGCAAGCAACCAAAGTGAGCAAGTGACCGCGCCGCATGCGTGCAAGAAGATCGTCGATGGTGGCGTGGAGGCCACACGCATGCTGCACTTGACTTTTGTAGCGTTTTCCGGAGTATGAGCAAATAAATTGTTAGCTACCTCTACTGGTAGTAGTACACCTGCCGTAGTCGTAGGAGGAGGTTAGGAACTAATAGTAATGGAGATGGTTAGCCAGGTTTAGCACTAGTATTTTGCGTGGTTCAGTGCCACTGTGTCAGCTAGCGTTGTATTTTGTGGTGGTGCTTGCACATGCATGCTACGACATTGTTTACTCATTCATCAGGATCCATCAATCCATCCTATGTGTCCAGGCCAGGCCATTGATGCACCTGTTGTGTGATTGTGTCAACACTGACTGTTCCTGGTCAGGCACCAACCAGAGCAGAGGAAGAAGAAGCAGGGGAGGCTGAGTGCGGATCATGTCCAAGGAAGCACGCCCAGGCCCAGTAGCACACTAGTCTCTGGCCCAGAATAGCTTCGCATTTCTCAGGCCTAAGGCCTTGTCAATAGCTGGCCCATGTGGTGAAGGCAGGGTTTGTGCGCGTGAGCTCATAGGCCCAGTCAGGATGTGATACCTAACCGAATCGATTCATTCCACACACAACTCTTTTTTTTTTTAGTAAATTCATTCCACTTAAAAGAGCTACCTGGAGTGTGGTCCTGACATACGGACGTTCAAAGATTTCTTTGCCTTCGCGAGATTGAGCATCTGCTACAGTCCACCTCAACGTCGGCGGCTTCCTTCGGCTTCAGGTGCTTTAGGTTTGGCGGCGTTGGCTGGTGACAGCAGTCTTCGTCGGCGGCGGATGAGGCTGACTTCCGTTCTCAAAGGGGCTACGGACCAGCTTGTTATTTCTTTTTTTGTTGAGGTCCTTACAGCATATAGGCTAGGCTGTTGTCCTCCGTATTCTTATACGATGTTACTGTATATATACGTTTTTGCTTCCACTGTTTAATACAGGTATACATTATAAAAAAAGAGCTAACTAGATTCATGTTGCTCAGAAAAAAAGTGTAACTATAAATTCATTTTTCTCAAAAAGTTATCTAATTTCATTGCTTCTCCGACCAAAAGCAGCGTTTCTATAGATAGATTCCAAGATAGCATGTTTCGCAAAAAAAAAAACAAAATTAAATTTACCACCCGGAGCTATTTTGCCTCCAATTCTACCAAAACAGGTAAAGTCTAGCTGTTCAACACTTGTAGTCAGCCCCAGAGACAAGCCAAGCGCAGCAGTGGAGCTCAAAAAAGGTAGCATCCATGTGCCTCCCTCGTATATCTACTAAGAAATGTTATTTTACCAAATGTTTTTTAAATAGCTTTAGCTCTAAAAATAATTTTAGTTAAATCTAAGAAAGCTATTTCAGTAAAATTTTTAGTAGGGGCTAACATCCTCTTGTTTCATAAAAAAAACTACTGCACTAGTGAAGTAGAGTTGTATCAAATAGGTTCTATATTTTTTATTTTTTATTTAGGTCTCATTCACATATTATCTTATACTCCTATAAAGAAAAATCCACCATATATTTCTCTCAACACGCAAGTTGTCCACCTCGGTAGCCCAGTATCCACTAACACTTTCAATTAAAGTTCACTAGCGCAAACAATTATTATATTCACATCAGCTAGACACATCATCCATTAAGATTATATTAGCTATCCACATCTACGTGCCATGTTATCCACCAACATAGTTTCTAATAGTTAATGATCCCTTCTAGCAATTGCATGAATAGTTTAATCTTATTCCAAATTAGCAGTTCCGGCAGCAACGCATGGGGTATGCTCCTAGTTGTATCTATAAAAGGCCCCTAGCTCCTCTGCTCGAACTAGGTTCCCAAAGAAACAATGAGATTATCATATTGCGAGGCGATGGCACGACCGTGTCCTTGAGGTAAAATCACTGATCGAAGGTAAAATCACTGACCGAAGCATGCAATGTTGTATGCATGACAAGCTCCTAGTCGACACCTCATCCCTTAATCCACTGCGGCATGAAGGAGAAATTAGCTAGGCATAGCACCAGTCATCCGATGCCAAAATTGCTTCTTTGCCCATTGAAAGTCTCAGTTTTGGTTTTGGCAATTGACTAACAACCTTAGATGGACTAATGTAGTATTTCATATGAGATGAATACATACCTAATCCATACAACACTAGATTGAGCAAGCCATGGAAGCCATGGAGAGATGGTTTGTGCATATATGATGCAAGTGCTCAACTAATGAAAAGGTCGAAGGAGCTTATTAAATATGAGATATGACATAATCTCACATGTCTAGGTGGAAAAGATCAAGGCAAGGCTTCGCTGCAAAGTACCAATTGCAGGAGTGAAGGACAAGCTGCAGTCTTATGTGTGATGGTACGTCGAGGCGTTAGTATGCACAAGTAGAGGGTTTGGCATTGTTGTACCGAGGAAACTACAGAGGGGCCAGAGCGCAAGTAAGGGTACGATTGATGGACATGGACCAATAAAACATGTCAAGATATGAATAATTGGATCCTATAATTCATGAAGACTGCAGGGCAAACTAGAAGCTCAGGTTAGATGGTATGTCAAGGCGATGAAGCACGAGTAGATGGCACCGATGGACCAAGGCAACCACAAAGATCAAGCAAGGCTACGATCGATAGACCAATAATGCCATGTTAAGAAATGAAGTTCATCATATCATTCGTGGAGATCAAGCCATGTATACGTTTTGAATTTTTTTTATGATCGAGTGGCTTTATGGTGGATGATATAAGTTGGATGCTTGTGTGGCATCACCATGGAAATGGAATGGAATCCACAAGGCATCACCATGGAAATGAAAATGAGTTGAGAAGCTTTGCATAATGATTTGACAAATGCTAACATGAGCTAAAGGTGATGGTTGCCTTTGTATACATGAAGTTAGCAGGTTTTCAAAAGGTTTGAAAAGGAGTTCGGAGGTGTTTGGTGGGATGTTTTTAGGCTCATCGGATTTATCCGGTTGCTTTAAGGAAGCCCACACTGCATAGGCTCCTGCGTGGCCGGCGAGGCGAGACCTGGGCTGGCCTAGCTAGCTACGGGCCGCCACGTGGTCTTAGCGGTCCAGTTGGCCGTCGGACCGTGGGCCTGTTGAGTGGCGCGGGAAATTTAAACGTGAGGCTTTTTTTATTTTTAATTTTTTTAAATTTTTTTTACAATTTTAATTTTTTGTTTCGAAATATGACAGAACTAGTCGCCCACAGTGGGCGTTTTTTAAAAAACGCCCACTGTGTGGGTGTTATATGTGACGTGGCACAGGGCCGGCCGCCGCCGGTGCCGGCTTTTGCGGGCAGCCCCCTGGCGCCCAAAAAACGCCCACTGCGTGGGCGTTTTTTTGGTGGCGAGGGGCCGCCTGCAAAAGTGCGCGCTGTTTTGCGGGCGGGCCTCGGAGCAGCCAAAAAACGCCCACTGTGTGGGCGTTTTTTGTGCGCCAGGGGGCCGCCTGCAAAAGGGCGAGGCCGGCCACGAACTTTTACAGACGGCCCCCTGACGCGCAAAAAATGCCCACATAGTGGGCGTTTTTTGGGCTCCGCCTATATATACCCAGCCCATGGTCGATATACTTTGCGAGGGAGGCTGTGCACTCTGAGCCCATGGTCACGTAGTGCGCCAGCAACATCTCTTCGATCTCAGGGACAGTCACGTCCACAGTCTGTGCAACCAAAAAAACGGACAGAGTTTCCTTTTCAGAGTGGAATAACTGCAGCCATGTAATGTTCTGCAGATGCTGAACTGCACTGACGACTTACCTCCCAACCGTAGTGCGTGCGCAGTATCTGCAGAGCCTTCCCGCACAGGCTCCTGATGTCCTCTGAGCTATTGTCGAACCACTGTTTTTTTCAATCTCTCGCAAATGTCAGGGCAATTTTCAGGCATAAATTTCAAACATTTGTGACTAGAGTTGAGAGATTGACCGACAGACTGACCTTGGCGTATTTGGCGAGCCTGATGTTCGGCATGGACCTCGTGCTTGTCAGCAACGGCAGGTTCAGCTCAGGCTGCTGCAGAGCAAGTCGTCAACAAGTCCATCAGTCAATCTTTAGTTCTTTACTGAACACAGCAGCTCAAATGTGTGCAAACAGAAAAATCTGAAAATGAAACAAAATAAAAATGGGCCGGGATCCTGCTTTCAGTCATCTTCAAAGGGCTTGGTTTTGACTGAGCAGCAATGGCCACAAAACTGAAACAAAGTACGGAAACAAAGACATCAGTTGTGTTCGGTGTTTTCATTAGCCCATTGATGAATCCTGATGAATATATTCATGTATACAACGAAATACAAATGGATCAGAGTTGGTTTATGGAAGGAATAAGAGGCTGGGCAGGCAGCACAGACGTGATCAGTGTTGCAGCTAGGATCCCCGGCATGTCGACCGTCCAGTTCAGAGGAAGCAGCCTGAAACATTAATCGTGTCAGTTGGAGGCCATTTACCATCAGGCATTGCATGTTCTGTGTTCATTTATACAGGGAGCCCAAAAAACGCCCACTGTGTGGGCGTTTTTGCGCGCCAGGGGGCCGCCTGCAAAAGTGCGCGGCCGGCCTCGCCCTTTTGCAGGCGGCTCCCTGACGCGCAAAAAACGTCCACACAGTGGGTGTTTTTTGGCTGCTCCGAGGCCCGCCCGCAAAACAGCGCGCACTTTTGCAGGCGGCCCCTCGCCACCAAAAAACGGCCATGCAGTGGGCGTTTTTTGGGCGCCAGGGGGCCGCCCGCAAAAGCCGGCACCGGCGGCGGCCGGTCCTGTGCCACGTCACATATAACGCCCACACAGTGGGCGTTTTTTAAAAAACGCCCACCGTGGGCGACTAGTTCTGTCATATTTCGAAATAAAAAATTAAAATTATAATTTTTTAAAAAAAATTAAAAATAAAAAATTCCACTTTCTCTGGAGGTCGAAGCCAGCGAAGGGCCCCTTGTGCCAGGAACATCTAAGACTGATGCTTGTGCGGACGTGCCTTGTTGCAAAACAGCTGGCTCTACACAGGAAAACATCCCAAATAATAGTGTACTATGCATGTGTGTAGAGAGAGTACCATAAATTACACAAAATTATTAGTTGTACGAGATATCTGAGAATATTCACGGATCCACTTTTTTAATCTGGTATGAAATGCATGGTCTCCAGAGGCAAATTTAGATCCACACCACCACATGTACACATGATGATGCATATGTGCACCACATGGCCAGATGCGCACGGTACTCATGATGAGCCAGGACGACACACGGGAGAAATCAAAGACGACTGACGTCGTCCATTCTCCGGCGAGACCTGACTGCGTTCACATCTCACGTACTCGTAGTACTACTGTAGTACCTTATTGTGTGTCCGATTTGGTTCCGATGCTGCGATGGTGCATCATGCATGCCAGCTGCCTTCGATGTAGGGACATTCGGTACACAAGGTAATCTTCCTGGCTGGCAACACAACGACTTGCCCAGAGTCAAGTCAATGATATAAATTATAAAAATTTTAAATACTGCACCGTGCATTTGGTTGTATATGGCGTTGGTTGGTTGGTTGCCATCAATTCTGCATCATATATCACATCACGGTTTCCACATATCCTAGTACTTAAGAAAGTGATCGACATTCTTGTAATTTGATGCTGGATATTATTTAAATTTGCATGTGGATATCGTATCTAATAAAATAAGTTGTCATTTCTTCTTGCTCTGCTGGGAAACAGGACAGTGGTGAGTGAGATTCGACAGAGTTGGGTGCCCTCCAGGATAAGAGGAGCAATCACCACGTCGTGAGCGTGTTCGCCTCACATAACACAGTTTAAGGATGTTGGTCATCGATCCAATGGCAGCACATGCATGTGTGCACGAATATAATAATGAAGCATGGACGCCATTCGTTGTGATTAAACTACGCAAAGCATATCCAGCTCAGGCGTTGTCCTACCTCGTAATCTAGTTTGTTGTGGGATGGCTCATGAAGAACGCACCACACTCATTAGAATTTCTTGGCTAGCCAACTTATTCTCTTCGTACCAAATTTAAGTTTGTCTAATTTTTTTATATATGTATCTAAATATAAGAAATACACGCCTAGGCGTGGTCTCAAAAAAAAATATATCTAAATATAATATATGCCTAAATACGTAATAAAAGCTATGTATATAGAAAACGAGAACAACATACAATTTAGAATGGAGGGAGTAACACTCGACTAGTCAACCTTGGTTAATGCCAAGGGTTTTGAAGGACTCTCAAAGATTTTTTAGGCAAATAGGAGGGTCACACCCCCTACTGGTAAAAAGTAAGAAGGCAAGGAACAAAAACAGTTTCAAGAAACAAAGAAAATAAGCAAAATTATAAGAAAGCATGTAACCATAACTCTATCCTCCAAAAATATTTCGCCTTTTCTCGATGGACAACAATGGAAAATGCTCTAAGAAAAACACCTTTGAGTCGCTCCAAACTACATTGTTCTCCCTTGAAGATCAAATGATTCCTAACTGTCCAAACACTTATACAGGACAACAAAGTAAAATGATGATTTTCATGAAGAAAGGACCTACAATTGTCTCTCGAAATAGGAGCCAACACTATGTATTGATCTCAATTGAATGTATACATAGTACAACAATGGAGGTTGCTATCCCCAACACCTGTCCTAGTCTAGCGCACGATGGTGCAGTATCCGTGACGGTTTCCCGAGTCAAGCTCATACACTCTATGCTCAACAGTAGTTGTATCTTTCAGCGTGTCAAGACTGGCAATAGTTGGTTAAATGGACATAAGATTCCACTTGTATTTTACATTTGGTTCCTCTCTGCTTGTACATAGTCACGTTGCCATGCTGATGAATAGCACCATGGCATGTTCCCTCTCCAATATAGATCGAGAGAGCTCATCATCACGTCCTAGTCGAGGTTGAGGTGCCAATACTCTGCTTCCTGCAGCCAATCCGCCATGCCGGAAAAACAATACGAGAACACCCATGGGCAAAGGCACAGCAACAATGGCCAAAAGGGCACTCCTACGGCTACCAACCACAACCAGCAGCAGCAAAAGCAAGAGATCATGTTGGAGCTCCGCAAGTACATCCTGCTGCTGGCGTCGCTGGTGGCAACCGTGACCTACGCCGCCGGGTTCAGCCCACCACGACGTCTGGGAGGACACGGCCGCCGACCACATCGCCGGTGACCCCATCATCCGGGACACCCACCACAAGCGGTACGTGGCCTTCTTCTACTGCAACGCCACCGCGTTCGCCGCGTCGCTCGTGGTCATCGTCCTCGTCCTCATCCTCGCCTCCCTGGACGACGACAAGGAGAGCTCCTCCGCCTCCTGGATCGTCAGCCAGTACGGGAACCACCCCAGGCTTGCCGTTCGGCCGCTGCAGCTAGTCATGGTGGTCGACCTGCTCAGCCTCATGGGAGCCTACGCCGCCGGCACCTGCCGGGACACGTTCACCGCCGTCTACTCCTCGGTGCTGGTAGGCTTCGTCGTCTTCTACGTCGTTGTTCAGGTGGCGGTTGCCTCTTGGTCCACAGACACCGGCTCCAGCGGCGAGCCCAAAGGCGAAGGCGATGAAGAACGGAACCCGGACCCGGTCCCGGACGACAAAGCGAAAGAACGGTTCCGCAAGGTCCTGATGCTTCTGGCGACGTTCGCCGTGAGCATAACGTACACGGCCGGGCTGAGCACGCCGGGAGGCTTCAGGGAAACCGCCGGCGCCGAGCACCTCCCCGGAGACGCCATCCTCAAGGACCATCACAACACGCGCCTGGCAGTGTTCTTCGGCTTCAACACCCTGGCTTTCGTCGCATCACTGCTCATTATCGTGGTGCTCCTGGACACGAAGCTCCGCAAGATCAACGCCTACGGGTTCATCGTCGTCGTGCTGTTCGGCCTTGTCGTCGCGTACAACGCCGGCAGCTGCAGGCAGACCGACACCACCGTCTACGTGTTCAGCCTCATCCCTGCCGTTCTGCTCTATATTTCTTTCCTCTACTTCGTCGCAGATCACATCCACGCCGCTTGGGCAGCAACGGCAAGTCGTTTCAGAGAAATGGCAAATCATTTCATCAGGTATACCAATACATCTTCGTTCAACATTGCAGTTGGAATTGCATTATTAAAATGATGTTTTTGATTTCTCTTTGTCTCCAAACTAATTCAGGAACAAGGTGAAGAAACCTGATGAGAAAGGTCAAGAGCCAGAGCCAACGGACAAGCAAAAAGAGCCAACGGACAAGCAGAAAGCAGCGAACAAGGCTCGCTCCCTGGTCCTGCTGCTGGCCACTCTGGCGGCGACGATCACCTATCAGGCGGGGTTGGAACCGCCGGGCGGCGTGTGGCAGGAGAATAGCGGCGACCACATGGCCGGCGAACCGATCCTCCTGACGACGAATCCCTGGCGGTACAAGGCTTTCTTCTACTGCAACTCGGTGTCGCTGGTGGCGTCCCTTGTCGCCATCGTCCTGGCACAGAGGCAGCTCCTGCTCAAGCACCACGTGCTGGAGGCGGTCATGATTCTGGACCTGTTAGGCCTCATCGGCGTGTACGTCGCCGGGAGCTGGAGGGACGTGAACACCTCCATCCACGCCATGGCGCTGGCCGGCGCCATCCTTGTCTACGTCGTCATCCATGTCATCTTCATCACGATGGACGAGGACATGAACACGAGGACTGCAAACACATGATTTTTACATAACCATTGTGGAGCATCTTTGCTGTTGGAATATGATCCAAATTCTATAACGTGAGTCTTATGTGAAGGGCCCACGGTTCGGTCATGTTTATTAGCAGATTTGTTTCCGTATTTGACTGCAGTCAGTTCATCCTATAAATACATCTCGTAAGCCGCACGAGAAGAGCTGATGACTCATTATATTCCCCGCGTTCTGTAAAGTCTCTCCATATATTGAAGATCACCGGTTAGCGCCCGTGATTTTTTCCCATAAGGTTTTCCACGTAAAAATCTGTGTCTCGTGTTTGATCTTGATTGCCTTATTTGCTAACAAGTGGTATTTGAGCTAGACACGAGATTAAAAAGAAATTTAGGGTTTTGTCCCTGTGTTCATCGCGCCGCCGCTAGGATTATCGTCGGTTCGGTGTTTTTCGTGCCAACTTCAATCGGCGACTCGACATCCTATCAGAGTCCAAGGCGGAATGTTCGATCCAGAAGTTCAAGGCGGAGTAAAGGAAGGAATTCTTTTCTTCCATTTATTGTTGAGTCACCGAGTTCAAGTCGAATTCTGTGGTGGCGTCTGAATCCTTCTGCGGTGTCCAGTCCGATCTACTATATCTAGAAGTCTCCACGCTCCTGCTGGAACTCTTTGGTCGAGGAAAATTAATTTGCTGCCGCCGCTGTGTTCCTCATCGTGGGGAGAAGAAATCAAGTATGCCGCTGGATGCCGCTGTTTCTCGGTGTGAAGTGAAACTGATTTGTTGATACGCACGTGGATCGAGGTCATCAGGATCAGATTGAGGTTTGTTTCTCATAAGTTGAAAAATCAACTTTTGGTGAAGTTTATTGCTAAGTGCACCCAGGAAGCATACCAGGAGATTTGTTTGTGGCTGTTATTGCTATTTGTACACAAGTTGTGTACCAGGCTGCGGGTTTCAGTTAGGGTTACACCTAAATTTCTGTAGATTTTATTCTTCTAATTATTGCTATTATTTCTTCACCATGTCTTCAGTGAAATATGATATTCCTCAACTGGATCGTGATACAAGGTTCACTTTGTGGCAAGATGCGGGTTATTCTTATGTAGGCTAATGTTGATGATGCTCTTGATAAATTCCGTAACAAAGATTCAAAGTCTTGGACCGATGATGAGAAAAGAAAAGATCGTAACGCCTTGGCTCAAATTCAGCTTCATCTTTCAAATAATATTTTGTAAGATTGTCTGCAGGAGAAAACTATAGCTGCTTTGTGGCTCAAGTTAGAGTCGATTTGCATGTCTAAGGATTTGATAAGCAAGATGTATATGAAGATGAAGTTATATTCGCACAAGTTGCAAGAGGGTGGTTCTGTTATCAACCATATGACAGTCTTTAAGGAGATTGTTTCTGACCTTCAGGCTATGGAGATAGAATATGATGATGAGGATTTGGGTCTTATTCTTTTGTACTCTTTGCCTAGTTCATTTTCAAACTTCAGAGATACTTTATTATATAGCCATGATATACTAACTCTTGATAAGGTTTGTGAGGCGTTGCATGCTAAAGAAAAGATGAAATTGATTGTGTCTTCTAAAGGTTCTGCTTCTAAAGGAGAAGCATTATCTATTCGTGGGAGGACAGAAAATAAATCAAAGAATGAAAATGGAGGCAAAAGTTCTAATCGTTACAAAGGCTGATCAAAGTCTCATGGTAGAGGTGATAAATTCTACAAGTATTGCAAGCAGGATACTCACTTTATCGAGGATTGTTTCAAACTGAAGAATAAAGAGAAGAGAACTGACACATATAGAGAGAAAGGTAAAACCAATGATGAAGGTAATGCTTCTGTTGCTGCTTCCAAGGAAGATTATTCCGATGGTGATTCTCTTGTTGCTTTTGCTGGATGTGCTAATAATAGTGATGATGAATGGATTCTTGATTCCGCTGCTTCTTTTCATATATGCACTAATAGAGATTGGTTTGTCACCTATGATTCTCTCCAAGGTGGAGGTTCTGTTAGATTAGGTGATAGTAGTCCACTTGATATTGTTGGCATTGGTTCCATTCAGATTAAGATGCATGATGGCATTGTTAGAACATTGGCTGACGTGAGGTATATTCCTAGCATGAGCAAAAATCTTATTTCTCTCAGTACTCTTGATGCTAAATGGTACAAGAAGATCATGGTTATAAAGCACTAGCATTAACTACCCATGTGCAACATCCCCAGTTATCAAGGTAAACAAGTGTTCAAAGCTAGGTAATCCTATCAGGGTAGCAAAGGAGACACATGCATATGATTTTAGTGTGTATAGTGAATATGTAACAAGGATGGTCCCAACTATACTTGCCTTGTTCAAAGCTTTCCTGAAGAACCAGCTGATCCTGGTTGTCGAAGAACTCTTGGTTTCCAACAAACAGCTCACTCTCTAGATCTGATCAACAATCAGCAAAACACAAGCATCGAGCAATCATACACGAGCAAACAATAGACTTAAATTAGAGCAGTACACCATATCATAAAATAGGTTGAAAAGCATTGATAAAATTAATCTACTCATTACTATGATCACAAAAACGTAAAGATCACTGAAATTAGAGCTATAACGAGAAAGTTATGGATTTTTCAAGATTTTCTATTGTAAAATAATTAGTTTAAAATAAAACTCAATTTTCAAAAGTTGAAAATAAATCTAATAATAGTACTATCAGATAGATTATGAAATTACGAACCTAATGCAACTTAAACGGACGAAATCAGATGTAAAACGAAGAAGTTATCAGCGTTTGAAAATAGTGGCAAAATTGTAAATAGAGGAAAATGTATTTTTGAAATTGAAAAAGGAAAATACGTGTTCCAGTGAAGGAAACATATTCTGGCTCTGTTAAAAGGGAAAATACGTCTTGTAATGAACAAAGCGTATTTTGAATCTGCTAGAAGGAAAATACGCTTTCCAGAACACAAAGCGTATTCTGTGGAAACCGCAAAGGGTTCTTAACAAAATAGATAAAAGGCCAAGGGGTTTTTAGCAAAGTTGCCATGTGAAGGGGTACGGGCTAATCTGATCCATTGGATTGAATTGGAGGGCTCAGATTGGCTCGGGGGCATGAGAGGGGAATGGCTCGCCGGGGAAGACGACGAACACGGCGGCGGCCATGGCCGGCGACGAGGGAAGCTCGCTAGCGTAAATGGGAACTAGCCCTACAGACCTCGATTGGACCTAAGACCTGGACCAAACGACAGAGGAGCTCCGCGCGATCACTTCTAGCACAAAGATGAGAACCCGACCGAGCTAATGAGGGCCGATGACCGACAAAGGTGGAGACGAGCTCGCCGGCGTTCACAAGCCAGAGGATACAGACCACTACACTACTCGGGATCGATGCCAATCGAAACAGGAGCTCGAGGCGAACTTACCAGAACAGAAGATGATGGCGAAGACACAATGGCGGTGGCAAATTCCAAGCTTGAGCGGCTGACGTCAATGGCGGCTAGGGTTACATTGCGTCCAGAGCTTGCGAGGAGGCAGCGCTTGCTCTATGGCTTGAGATGCGGGTCAAGGTTGCGACGACGCTCGTTATTTAGGGCCCGGGTTGGCTTGGGGAGCACAGCGGAGCGAGGGAAGCCGGGACAGAGTCGGGCTCCTGCCGGAGTCCGACACAGTTATGAGGTAGAAGACAGGGAAGCGGGTCTCGCTTGTCAGCGACACACGACGCGGGACCGGCCCATCAGTCAGTCCGAGAGAGAGACGGGAGACGACGCGCGGCGCGGCGGCTTGCTGGGCTTCGGCCCGGCGGCCCAAGAAGGAGAAGCGCGCACGCGAGCTGCTGCTGTTGCTTGCTGGGCCAGAGGCAGGAGTGGGCTGCAGCAACGGTAGGCCTTCGGGCCGGTCACGGGAGAAGCGCGAGAAACGGCAGTAGGCCACGGGCTGCTCAGGCTGTTTGGGCCGAAAAGGAGAAAGGGTGAAGGAAGGGAAAGAAATTGCTTTTCTTTTATTTGAACCCTTTTTCAAATGCATTTTCAAAAGGATTTTGAAATCCAACCAAAACCAAACATCACAAAATGAATAATGCACCAGCATGAATGCACAAGCATGCTTCTTGA
Organism: Bothriochloa decipiens; assembly: GCA_023333625.1. NCBI lineage: Eukaryota > Viridiplantae > Streptophyta > Magnoliopsida > Poales > Poaceae > Bothriochloa > Bothriochloa decipiens. The sequence continues at coordinate 6,581,256 of CM041633.1, forward strand.
CCTAAGATTGATTTTACTTTTATAAATTTATTATTTCCCCTAGGTTGAATGCCCTCAAAATTGCAAAAATTAAATTATTTTGACTATTTCAAAATCATGCAAATTTAAGGGTGTTACACGTGTGGAACCGAGGACTTTTCCATGCACCCAGCGTATGTGGACCTGAGAGGCTGACAGTGGACCCCCAGTGAATGCGGTGCGCCGTGGACCAGGGTCTGTGAACTGAGCCCGAGTTGGACCCAGTGTGATGACGCGGCCCATACCCGGCCCATTAACGGCACATTAACGGCCCATTGCCGGCCCAGTGGGGCCCACCAGACCATTGACCGCTGACCATTGACTGCTGACGTCAGCAGTGACGTTACCTCAGACCCACCTGTTAGGCCTCTGTTGACCCGGTCAATGCTGACATCAGCATGATGTCATCCGCCACGTCAGCAGCTGAGTTGTCTCCATTGGACCCGCGCATGACACGTGGCCCAATCACAGGCTGCCACGTGTAAGCACAAAATAAATAGCCCTTTTTCTTTTCCAGAAAATGGTTATATCTTTAAAAATTCATAACTATTTCATACGAGCTCTGAAAATTATGATCCATATATCCAAATTTTCTATAAATCGAGCTCTATCTATTTTTACTATGTTTGAGTGCATTTGGATCTTTTATTTGGCATTCGTTCTTTGTGCTAATCTATAGGGGCTGCTTCCGCGACCATTAATTCTCGTTACAGGCTCGAGGGAGGACAAGTTTGACGACAGTGACTACCAGGAGAAGTCCGATAGCTATGTCAGTGAAGGTGCCACACCTCACCCAACCTCGTAGATCCCATTATGCATGGCAAATGTAGTATGGCTAGTGCTTTAATTCCTGTTGCTATAATGAATTGCCTGTGTTAGGATTGCATGATAGATTATTACTTGATGAGCCCTACCTTGTTGTAACCTTTCACCTGCTTAACCGCTGTTATGTTAGCCACTTGCTTATCTGCTATATGTATATATATACTTCACTCGCTTACATTTTGATGTGACGTGATGAACCCTGGGAAGGCCTGGAGGGTGCCAGGCTGGTGATGTGTGAGTTGATGGACCAGATGGGCATGTGAGCTGATGATGCTATGTCTGGGTTTGGGGTGGAGCTTACGACAGGGAGTTGGGTGAGGGTTGAGTTGATCGAGCCGGGATCTACGACGAGCTTCTGGAATGGGTCTGGACATTCCCATGAGAGGAGCCTATGGCGGGCTAACTAAGATGTGATGGTGGTCTTTGGGTGTGATCCTCTGAGAGGTGGAGCCTAGCACGAAGGTGACGTGGTAGCACGTTAAAGATAAACCCTGAGAAAGATATCTCGGCTTGGTCAAACTTAGGAACTACTACGCTGGTATCCGGACCTTAGGAATCTCTTGCTTTCCACTTGCTCTCCATGGGGGGAGACGACCAAACCGCTAGATAGATCGATGCCACTACTGCTAGGCGAGTAGTGATAGGAAGGTATATGCATGGGATGGAGCTAACACCATACCAAGACGATCATGGCACCCCCTTCAAGAGTGGGTACATGGCATGGAATCCTCTACGGGAGCGGATACATGCTCTCTTCATAGTTCCAGCGATCCAGAGCTGGATGGTAGAGTGGCATCGTTCTATGGCAGTAGGCGCCCGAAATCTGCCTAGGTGATTGCAAGCACCAATGATGGTTATCTAGTGGATTAGCGAAACCTCTACAGAGTGTATGGTTGATCGATCGATACATATGCCGACTTGTTCGGCTATGGACCTTTCTTGTGTTTCGCATGCGTTGGACTAGTGAGTGGAGTGTTCTACCTTCCCCTGAGTATGATTTCCAGCCGTGAGCCAGGTTAAGGGCTGCGGGCCGCTGAGGCAAACCGAGAGGGAGTTGGCTTGTCGACTTGAGTCTAAGATGGTGTTGGAGGAGTTGGGATGATGTTTCAGAGATGGATGGTGATGGATGTGTGGGAAGGGAATGTGTTTAAAACTTGACTATGATATTATTATTTATATACCTGATTGCTGCATAGGAAACCCCAGCCTTATAGGTTCCTTTTTATATATCCATTTTTCATCCAACTTCCACAAAGCAATGCATAGGATGGGAGTGTGGCCAGTACAAATCGTACTAAAAATTTGGTTTCAGGTTCAAGGAGTGAGTACGCTTCTAAGGAGTATGGCGATTGAGGGTTTCATGCCTACGCTCAAGTTGGATTGAAGATGACAGCTTCCGCACCTCAAGCTTTTATTGTTATGCTGCATCAACTCTAATTCCGCCAAGTAGCGATGTAATAAATTATTGTAAACCTCTCTATTGCACTCTTTTGTTTGATGTATGGATTATGGTATTCAACTATTATCGGGTAATGTGATTTAAATGGTCATATTACACTTTGGCTCTGTGGATTTCCCCTCATAGAAATCAAGGTCGTTTCAGTTGGTATCAGAGTCATACTTGATCCTAGGACAAAACCCTAGAAATGGACGATAGAACAGGACAAACCAGCTTTTCTTTCGATTATATACCGACCCTGCATTTCTTCTTATGCAAGGCTTCTCTATTGTTACTGACTTGCTGACCCTTTCCCTTTTAAACGTGTAGATGACAAGCTTTGGACCCCCACTTGGATCGTTGAACAGAATGCCCAAGGCTGAGTTACCTACCATGGACAGGAGTTTCCAGGCTTTTCGTACACCCTACGCCGTGTTCTGCGAGTACTCAGAGTGCCCGTTGAGAAGATCAAGTACACCTGCACTAGAGCACCTGATCTAGAAGGAGGAATCAAGGGCTACGTGGTCAATCACCTGGAGATCCCTGCAAGTCAGACTCTGCCTTCAGTACCAGCTCTCTTAGAAATGACAGTCGAGGACTCAATCGAGGAAGGAATTCAGTCTGTGTCTCTCAAGGCTCTGCGTGAAATGATGAAGATCTCTTACAAGCACCTTCGCAACATAGAGTTTCATCTTCTTCCTCAGGCCCTGAACTCTCTCCTCACACCAGTGCAGTAGGACGACCAGGTCAGGCCAGTCATCCTAGCTGAGACTAGTCTTTGTAGCTGTGCCTCCGCCGCTCACCTCTTCGAGCAGAACCGCTAGATAGAGCACTTGGAGAAGAAGAGGCGTCTCGACTACAACACCCTGATGGAGTACCAGGAGTTCTGTAAGAAGGAAGCTGAGGAGAAGGAAGGACTGAAGGCTACCATCGCCCAGCTGAAGGACAAGCTCACACATCAGGAAAGAGCCCACAAAGCTAAAGTCGCTGACCTGCAAGACAAGGTGGAGGACATTAGGCTCCAAAACTACTACCTGGATGCAAGAGTTCTCTAGTTGGAAGGAGAGAAGATTGACAAGGACAAAGAGATCAGAGAACTTCAGAAGAGGAGACAAGAAGATGGCAAGAGCAACTTCACCTTGCAGTGTGAGAAGTCAATGCTCGTCAAAGCCCTGAAGAAAGCAGAGGCAAAAGCACAGTGCAACCAAGGCCATCTAATTTCCTTGATGATTCAGAACGAGACCTTGGTGGACATGTACAAGAGGCTCAAGACAGCTTGGAAGAACACCGATGAGAGATGCTGCCAGGAGTACGCTGAGTTGCATGACCGACTTCCTTTGTCAGCCAGACGCAAGGACCCCTTCAAGGAAACTTTCCAGATTGGCTAGACTCTTTTGAGGCACGACCACTGTCCAGCCCCCACCAACCTGCCGCTCACCAAGGAGTTCAGAGAGCCCCAGGCTTACGTGAAGCGCCTTCAGATGTCACAAGAGGAGCTGATGGTTCTTGGCAGCCGTTTTCACCCAGCAGTGTACAACACACTGATGTACGAGTCAGAGTAGTGTGGACCCTGCATGGCCACGTCATGAGATAGAGTTGAGCTAGTTGTTATCCATGAGTTATGATGTAACATCCCTAATGTACCCTCCATGAGTTACCTTCTCGTAGTGCGAGTCTCGCATGTCATCTAGCATAGCTGCTAGAGATGATGCCATGTAATGCAAACCATGTAATGAATGTTCGATCTTATCGCATTTTATGGCTCTTATTGCTTCTTTGTATGAGTGTTGGATAGATTAAATGTTTTCCTTAAATCGTTGAAATTATTTAATTATATTAAATCAATAAAGTACTAAACCATTGTTGACCGTGTCGCAGATGTCTGCACATCGCTTCGCACGTCTAGGCAACCGTCCGTCTCCACCCGAGCCCGAGCTTGGACATGGGAGACGCCATGGACTCAGGGGTGGTTGCGTTCCACCCATCGACCTCAACCAGGGTGGGAATGACTGTGAGCAGACCCCGCCAGCTGGAGGTGCCCCTAGAGGAGGTGATGCCAATGGCAATGGGCCCTCGCCTCAGCCGAACCCTCCACCGCAGCCAATCCCGCCACCACCACCGCCGCCGAACTTGGCGGAAGTGATGGCGCAATAGACACAGCTGCTTGTCGCATTGGTCAATGGAGCCAATCACCGCTTTGGAGAAAACTCGAATGACTTCCAGAGGAAATTTGAGGGTTTCCTAAAGCTCAGGCCACCCACCTTTGATGGCACCTACAAGGAACCGCTGGAAGCGGATGATTGGCTTCGGGAGATCGAGAAGAAGCTGGAGCTTACCACCTGTACCTCTGAGGAGTGAGTCAAGGTCGCTGCTCACCATCTCACTGGAGCTGCACGCTCCTGGTGGGACAACTATTGCCAAGATCATGAGGACCCCGACCACATCTCCTGGGATGAGTTCGCTGATGAGTTCATCAAGTACCATGTACCTGAGGGAGTCATGGAGCAGAAGGAGGAGGAATTCTGCAACCTCACTCAGAAGGGGTGTGACATCTGCGAGTACACCAACACTTTCACTAGTTTGCTGTGCTAAGCACCTCTGCATGTTGTAGCATCTAAGAAGGAGAAGATCACTCAGTACAGAAAGGGTCTAAACCCCAAGATCAAGGTGGCCCTGGGAGGCACCAAGAGTCACACCCTTCATGACATGATTGATCGCTGCATACAGATCGAAAAGGACCAGAAGGAGGTAGGAGAAATGTCCAGAAGGGAGAAGAAGAAATCTAAGGGCTTCTACTGTGACCATGAGCGCAAGAGGTTCTGTCGGGACAGGTCTTCTAGCCGTCCTCATTACGGCAAGGACCCTACCTATGGCTCGGGTAAGAGTAGTGGTGCCTACTCTGCTGACCACTCCCACTCTTCCCGTGATCATCGCTCCCACGACCGTCACTCCGTGACCACCGCTCTCGTGACCGCTCTAGGAAGGATCGCTACCCCCATGAGCACTCTTCACAGCCACGTCATAGGTCCGACCACTCTACACCTGCTTGTGCTGCACCAAACTCAGGCAACTAGAAGGCCACTGCGCCAACCCCGACAGGCAGTGTGCCGTTCACTTGCTTTGGTTGTGGCAAACCTGGACACAAGGTGTTTGACTGTCCTGAGAAGACGCCCGCACCTGCTGCACCCAAGTCTCAGTACCGTGGATCTACAAGCCGCGGTCACCTCACGCACATGAACGTAGAAGAAGCTCAAGCTGCCCCAGATGTTGTGTACGGTATGTTTTTAGTTAATGATTTTAAAGCATCCGTCCTATTTGATTCTGGAGCTACATGTTCATACATCGCATCCAAGTTTGCACGGGAGAATAAAATACCTACCACTCCACATTTGGAGCCCATAGTCGCCAGTTCTCCGCTAGGTGAGATGAGAAGCACCCATATCTGTAAGGGAGTGAAGCTTTCTATCGAGGGTCTAACCTTCCGAGCTAACCTTACCCTTCTATCTTCAAATGGTTTGGATGTCATCCTAGGCATGGATTGGCTTACCGAGCACAGGGGATTAATCCCTTGTTCACCTAGATATGTTCAGATAACTCACCCTTCTGGCCAAGCAGTCAGATGTGCACCTCAGAAGGATAAATCAGTATCTATTGTATGTGCCCTGAATGCACTCAAGTCTCAAGCAGAATGTCAGAAAAAAGGAGGAGACTCACTAATATTCCCGTTGTCAGAGAATATGAGAATGTGTTTCCAGAAGAGTTGCCAGGCATGCCACCTGATCGTGATGTTGAGTTCATAATTGACCTCGTGCCGGGAACCGGTCCCATTTCTAAGTGACCATACCACATGTAAGTTGATGAGCTAGAAGAGCTCAAGAAGTAGTTGAAAGAGCTTTTCGATAAGGGCTTTATTAGGCCTAGTGCCTCACCCTGGGGATCGCCTATTCTGTTTGTGAAAAAGAAGGATGGCTCAATGAGGATGTGTGTTGACTACCACAATCTCAACACTGTTACCATCAAGAACAAGTATCCTCTACCAAGGATCGATGACTTGCTTGATCAGCTTCATGGTGCTAAGTACTTCTCAAAGATTGATCTCAGATTTGGTTATCATCAAATGAAGATTCGTGAGGAAGACATACCCAAGACAGCTTTTGTCACTCGCTGTGGGCAGTATGAGTTCACCGTTGTATCCTTCGGTCTCATGAATGCCCCTGCCTACTTCATAAACATAATGAACAAGGTGTTTATGGATGATCTTGATCGGTTTGTGGTAGTCTTCATTGATGACATTCTGGTTTATTCATCCACTGCCGAAGAACATGAAGCACACATGAGAGTATTGCTCGAGAAGCTATCTCAACACTAGCTCTATGCCAAGTTTAGCAAATGTGAGATCTGGCTTGAAGAAGTTGCTTTCCTTGGTCATGTACTCTTAGCTGACGGTGTTGCTATAGATCCTGCAAAGATAGAGGCCATGAAAGGATGGGAACAGCCTCGCAATGTGTCCAAGATCAGGAGAGTCTTGGGATTGGTGGGTTACTATCGCTGATTCATTGAGAACTTTTCAAAGATAGCTCGTCCTATGACAAATCTCTTGAAGAAGACCAACGAGTTTGAATGGACACCAGAGTATGAACAAAGTTTCCAAACTCTAAAGGAGAAGCTCACTACCACACCTGTCCTAGCCTTACCTGATATCACTAAAGACTTTGTCATCTATTGTGATGCTTCTCGCTAAGGACTAGGTTGTGTGCTGATGCAAAATGGGAAAGTTATTGCTTATGCTTCCCGACAGCTGAAGGAGCACGAGCAACGATACCCCACTTATGATCTCGAGCTAGCAGCTGTTGTGCATGCCTTAAAGATCTAGAGGCACTATCTCATTGGCAACAAGTGTGATATATACACCAATCACAAGATCTTGAAGTACTTTTTTACTCAGGAGGATCTGAACATTAGACAGTGCAGATGGCTAGAGCTAATCAAGGACTATGACATGAAGATTCACTATCATCCAGGAAAAGCGAATGTAGTCGTAGATGCTCTTAGTCACAAGACCTACTATCATGCTCTATTTACCTCAGCCCTGTCACCTGAATTGAAGAAAGAAATTGAAGATCTCCAGCTTGAGATAGTACCCCATGGTCTGTTGCACGAACTTCGCATCGAGTATAATTTCACCGAGCGAATTCGTGAAGCTCAGAAGAGTTGCGAAGAGATGGAGTACATACGTGGGTTGATGAAGCTAGGCTACAACCCCAAATTCAGAGAAGATGAGCATGGAACCATCTGGTTCAAGGACAGAATCTGTATACCCAGCAATCCTGCCTTGCATAAAGAGATTCTATCAGAAGCACATGACTCTAAGTATTGCATCTGTCCTGGTGGTGCAAAAATGTATCAAGATGTGAAGAAGCACTTCTGGTGGAAATGCATGAAGACAGACATTGCTAGACATGTGGCCAAATGTGACATCTGTAACAGAGTCAAGGCCGAACACAGAAGACCCGCTGGATTACTCAAACCAGTCGATGTTCCTGAATGGAAGTGGGAGAGCATATCCATGGACTTTATCGTGGGATTGCCTTGATCCCCGCAAGGTCATGACTCCATATGGGTAATATTGGACCGTCTGACAAAGATAGCACACTTTATACCCATCAAGACTTCGATACATGTCGAACAGTTAGTAGACTTGTACATCAAGGAGATTTTGAGGTTCCATGGAGCCCCTAAGAGTATTGCGTCGGATCGTGGACCCCAATTCATGTCCTGATTCTGGCAAGCTCTTCACAAATCCATTGGGACTGACCTTGACTATAGCACAGCTTACCACCCTCAGACAGATGGTCAGACAGAGAGGTTGAATCAGATTCTTAAGGATATGCTTCGTGCCAGTGTTCCCAAATATGGAACAGATTGGGAGAAATGTTTGTCGTTTGCTGAGTTCTCTTACAACAACAGCTATCAGGCAAGTATCAAGATGTCACCCTTTCAAGCTCTTTACGACAAGCCATGCAGAACCCCGTTGATGTGGGACCACCCAGGTGAGAGGGCAGTCTTTGGCCCCGCCAAGATCAAGGAAACTGAAGAAGGAGTTGCTCAAGTCAGAGAGAACTTGAGGATCGCTCAAAGCCGACAGAAGAGCTATGTAGATAAAAGGCGTCGAGACCTTGAATTCAAAGTTGGGGACTTTGTTTATCTCAAAGTGTCTCCACTTCATGGTACTGTTAGATTCCACGTGAAAGGGAAGTTAGCCCCAATATATGTTGGTCCTTACCGCATCCGACAGAGAGTTGGAAAGCTGGCATACAAGCTTGAACTACCTCCCGAGTTAGCAGGAGTACATCCCGTATTCCATGTCTCACAGTTACATAAGTGCTTGAGGGTACCCGAGGAAGAAACAATCACCACTGATGTGCTTGATATCCAAGATACTCTAGAGTACAAAGAGCACCCCATCAAAATTTTAGGTTACGACACCAAAGAGACCCGAAGCAAGTCTATCCCTATGTGCAAGGTTCAATGGAGCAATCACACTGAATGTGAAGCAACGTGGGAAGATGAGAATCAACTTCTGCTACAATATCCTTACCTCTTTGAAGGGTATGTCACTTCTTAAATCTCGAGGACGAGATTCCAATGAGGGGGAAGGACTGTAACAACCTGAAATTCCAAGCTACAAACTTTTTCCAAAAAACCTATGAGTGATGAGTGTGACATGTCATCATCAACCTTAACCTTGCATCAAACTTATCTTGTCATGCATAACATCTCATGTATGCATAGCTTAATTAAAAGTTTCAAAGTAATATTTTGATCAATGTTTCATATGTTGTTTCTATATGTTGCATTAGCTTTACCTTCAATGTTTCAATAGAAGTCATGGCATGTTGCATATAATTGTGATTTGGATTTTATTTGGTTTATGTGATGTTTAATTAAAATGAGACCATAATATTTATTTTCACAAATAAATGTTAAAGGGTAATACCCTAACAAATATAAGGGCCTAGTATACCCACTACTTTGTTATTCAAAGTTGGCACATCACACATATATATATGTGTATATATAAAAAAGTATTTGAAAAAGGAAAAGAGAAAAGAAATAAAAAAGAGGAAAAGAAAAGCCAATCTGGCCAGATCAGCCAACCAGCCCAGCAAGGCGGCCCGCTTACCCGCTCGCTCGCCCGCTCGCTTTTCCCTTCCCTCTGCGCGATCGGCCGAGCAAGCCGAGTGGCCCATCAAGGACCCGCCTCGCGTCGCGCCGAAGGGAGCTAGCCTGAGCCACTGATGACCAAACCCCGCAGTGGGGGCCAGTTGTCATGAGCTCCCCAAGCTCCCCCCATCGACCGGCCGTTCGCCCGACGTCACCATGTCAGTGCCTGCTCCCCGCGTCGCCCCTAAGCAACCCGCCTCGGCCGCTCAATCCAGACCTCCGCCTCATCAACGTGCGCAAGCCTGCCACCTGGCCCGACCGACCGACAGCAAGATGCCCGCAGCGCGGGCAAAATTCTCTACGCGTGTGCACGCACTTGCGCTGCAGCCGCAGTGAAACTACGCCGCTGTAAAGCATTCTTGCACCCAGCCCCCGCTAGCCTCTCCCACTGACTCCATGGACCTAAACCGAGCCTCAATTGCTGACTTGGAGCCCTCCCCGGCCGCCTGATCGAGCCCCTCGCCTGATTACCGTCCGCCGCCACCTACCTCCGCGGTGCCCCTATAAGAGCAAGGCCAGAGCTCTAGGGTTCCTAGCCGCCGCCACCACTCCGGTGGAACCCTAATTGCACCACCAGCTAGTCCAATTTGTGGAAGAAAGGAAGGAAGGAGGAGAAGGGGGCGGGAAAGAGGAAGCAGAAGTTCTGCCACCGCCAGAGTTGGAGAAGGAGGAGAGCTGTGCCGGAGCCACTGCTACGCCATCAGGTCGAGAAGCAAGGATAGTACCACGAGTCAGAGCCGCTTGGACGTGTACTGTGCATCCTCTCCTCTCCAAACGCTGGTGAGCACCTCCGTCGCTCCCCTTTTTCCAACCGTCGCCCGTGCTGCTATGGCCATGGCGCTTTGCCTTGGAGCGCATAGGCCAAGGTCGCAACTGACCTACTTGGACACATGCACACGCACGCACAGACCAGCCAAGCCAGAGGACCACGACATCGGGAGGATGCCGGACCGAAGTGCCGCCATGCCAGTCACCGCGCGCCGAGCGCCACTGCGGTGAAGCCACTATGCCGCCTCACCATTGAGCTTCACCTCCCTTTGACCACGGATCCATGCTCGCCTTGATGAGACGGATCCCGTGCGCACCCTAGCTCCGCGTTTGCCTCACCGGAGCACCATTCCCGAGCCACCTTGCTGCTGTCGTGCCGCAGCCATGCCACTCTAGAGCGCCGCTGTTCACCATCATTTCCCGCCACCTCGGACCACAGCAAGGACCAAAAAGGAGTCGAGGAACACCACCGTGACGAGCTGCGTCGACTGAAGGAGAAGATGGAGGCCGTGGACCCTCTTTGAGTAACATTGCCATGCACCGAGGTTCCGCCGAAGCTCCGCCGTGGGAGTTGCTACCCACGTGGACTCCGCCATGGGTTTTGGTCACCGTCGGCGCCTCGAGGAGGTGTTGCGTGCATCCAATTGCACACCCGCACCCCTAACTGGACCTGGAGTGAGTTGGTGTCTAGATGTCACCACGCTGCCGCTGTCGAGCCGCTGCCCGTCATGGAGTACATCGCCGGGAGCCAAGCTGTCGACTTGAAGACCATCATCGGGTTCGCCTTGACGCCCTGAAGCCAGTAAGCAAGAAGATGGAGCTGGAGAAATATTGAGTCACCGAGAATCAGAGTTTCCCCGCTACCGGCGAGCCTTCACTATCGGACGAAGGAGACAGAGGAAGGGGATGGTCTGGAGAAGAGGATGGTGGACGCGGTGTTCGTGGACTGGAGCCGCTGCGTGTGGGACCAAGCCGAACCGGTGCACTGAGGGACCACACCGTGGATCGTGTGGACCCGAGGACTCGTCCGTGCACCCGGCATATGTGGACCTGAGAGGCTGACAGTGGACCCCCAGTGAATGTGGTGCACCGTGGACCAGGGGCTGTGAACTGAGCCCGAGTTGGACCCAGTGTGATGACTTGGCCGCATCAGCACGTGCCACGTGGTGGGCCGAGACCGGCCCATACCTGGCCCATTAACGGCCCATTAACGGCCCAGTGGGGCCCACTAGACCGTTGACCGTTAACTGCTGACGTCAGCAGTGATGTCACCCCGTACCCACCTGTCAGGCCTCTATTGACCTGGTCAATGCTGACGTCAGCATGACATTATCCGCCACGTCAGCAGCTGAGTTGTCTCCGTTGGACCCGCGCGTGACACGTGGCCCAATCACAGGCTGCCACGTGTCAGCACCAGAATAAACAGCCCTTTTTCTTTTCTAGAAAATAATAAATCTTTAAAAATTCATAACTAATTCATACGAGCTCCGAAAATTATGATCCACATATCCAAATTTTTTATAATTCAATCTCTATCTATTTTTTCTATGTTTGAGTGCATTTGGATCTTTTATTTAGAATTTGTGCTAATCTATAGGGGCCGCTCCCGGGATATTAATTCTCGTTACAGGCTCGAGTGAGGACAAGTCTGACGACAGTGACTACCAGGAGAAGTTCGACAGCTACGTCAATGAAGGTGCCACACCTCACCCAACCTCGTAGATCCCATTACACATGGCAAATGTAGTATGGCTAGTGCTTTAATTCTTGTTGCTATAATAAATTGCCTGTGTTAGGATTACATGATAGATTATTACTTGATGAGCCCTACCTCATTGTAACCTTTCACCTGCTTAACCGCTGTTACGTTAGCCACTTGCTTATTTGCTATATGTATATATATATACTTCACTCGCTTACATTTTGATGCGACGTGATGAACCCTGAGAAGGCCTGGAGGATGCCAGGCTGGTGATGTGTGAGTTGATGGACCAGATGGGCATGTGAGCTGATGATGCTATATCTGGGTTTGGGATGGAGCTTACGGCAGGGAGTAGGGTGAGGGTTGAGTCGATCGAGCCGGGATCTACGATGAGCTTTTGGAGCAAGTCTTGCCAGGGAATGGGTCTGGACATTCCTATGAGAGGAGCCTGTGGTGAGCTAACTGAGATGTGATGGTGGTCTTTGGATGTGATCCTCTAAGAGGTGGAGCCCGGGACGAAGGTGTCGTAGTAGCACGTTAAAGATAAACCCTGATGAAGATATCTCGGCTTGGTCAAACTTAGGAGCTGCTGCGCTGGTATCCGGACCTTAGGAATCTCTTGCTTTCCACTCGCTCTCCATGGGGGGAGACGGCCAAACCGTTGCATAGATCGATGCCACTACTGCTAAGCGAGTAGTGATAGGAAGGTATATGCATGGGATGGAGCTAACACCCTACCGAGACGATCATGGCACCCCCTTCGGGAGTGGGTACATGGCATGGCATCCTCTACAGGAGCGGATACATGCTCTCTTCATAGTTCCAGCGATCTAGAGCTAGATGGTAGAGTGGCATCATTCAATGGCAGTAGGCGCCCGAAATCTGCCTAGGTGATTGCAAGCACCAATGATGGTTATCTAGTGGATTAGCGAAACCTCTGCAGAGTGTATGGTTGATTGATCGATACATATGCCGACTTGTTCGGCTATGGAACTTTCCTGTGTTCCGCATGCACCGGACTAGTGAGTGGAGTGTTCTACCTTCCCCTGAGTACGATTTCTGGCCGTGAGCCAGGTTAAGGGCTGCGGGCCACTGAGGCAAGCCGAGAGGGAGTTGGCTTGTTGACTTCAGTCTGAGATGGTGTTGGAGGAGTTGGGATGATGTTTCAGAGATGGATGGTGATGGATGTGTGGGATGGGAATATGTTTAAAACTTGACTACTATATTATTATTTATATACCTGATTGCTGCATAGGAAACCCTAGCCTTATAGGTTCCTTTTTATTTATCCATTTTGCATTCAACTTCCACAAAGCAATGCATAGGATGGGAGTATGGCCAGTACAAATCGTACTGAAAATTTGGTTTTAGGTTCCAGGAGTGAGTACTCTTCTGGGGAGTACAGCGATTGAGGGTTTCGTGCCTACGCTCAAGTTGGATTGAAGATGATAGCTTTCGCACCTCAAGCTTTTATTGTTATGTTGCATGAACTCTGATTTCGCCGAGTGGCGATATAATAAGTTATTGTAAACCTCTCTACTGTACTCATTTGTTCGATGTATGGATTATAGTATTCAACTTTTATCAGATAATGTGATTTAAATGGTCATATTACACTTCGACTCTGTGAATTTTTCCTCACGGAAATCGAGGTCGTTTCAATATGCATCGTGTGCAAAAAAAGGAAAGTCACGCTCACGGCAATCACCATGCAAAAGTAATCACCGTAGCCTGCCGCTCGCCCATGACGGGCATGCGATCCGCTCACTCGCTTTCCATAGCGTACGAGCGCCATGCGTGATCTGCTCCTCCAATCATGTGATCTCCTCCGATCGAATCCAATCACGTACAAAGGAAGCAGCCTCGATCTTCCACATCTCATCACATTCAAATGACACGGTTCTGCCTCCGTGCAATCCTTCCCCCTTCCTCTCATGCCTAATCATGTGTGAATCCCGTTAATTGAGTCTCCTCTCCTCACCTTCCTTTTTCTCTGATCCCTGCCATCCCATTCTCCATGCCTTCTTCCGTTGTGTGCGTTCTAGCAGCCCGTGATCAATCCCACGTCCTCGATCCCTCACCTCTCGCCCTCTCATCACCACCGTCAGGTGTCAGCGTCACCAGCATGCATCTCCCTCACTGGGAGCTCTCTCCAATCTCACCAGCATGCATCGCCCTCACTGCGAGCTCGATCTCGGGCAGGACGAAGCCGGGCGAGGCCGTCGGTGGCGGCAGGCGTCGTGTCATCTCCCCTTGAAGCACGACAACGACGACCTCGATCGTGCGAACCGAAGCCTTTGTTTAACCGCCACTTCCCCTGTACCGGCCAGGTACGTCCTTTGATCTACCAATGGGTAAATTTGATGGCCGGCGCGTGCGTGTGTTTCCTGGTCGCAGTGGGACTGCCCGACGGGGCCGCGCGATACAACCGGCCATATCCAGGCCACACAGCCGGCCCTAGATCCCAGGCATACACTTCTCTACATATATGAACTACTAAGCATCGTTCAGTTCCAAGAGTTGAAGCCCTGATCGTTCCTAGGCCGATATGAAACCTTTCCGTTCTTATTGTTTTCGTAGGAGATAAATGCTTGCATTGCTTGATGCAAAATGGCATACCGCTATTTTATTTGTATTATTATTGTTTCTGTTCAGCAAAGTAAGCCCTGTAGTTGCATCTCTCCTCTTCTACCATTGTTGTGTGCCCTTTTTGATCTAATGTGCCTCTTTTGATCTAATCCACACAAAAACGAATGTGTGGACGATAGGAAAAGGACCGCCGGGCAGCAACCTGTCTACAAGATCGTCGTCACAAGATTGTCGTCATACAAAATGGTCAACTTGTCATCCAAAATGGTCAAACTTTTGTGTCTTATGATATTTGTTCTGAATAGATACTTTCATGTAGGGACAAAAGACTATCTTAAGCGTGTCACCGACACGGCGTGGTAGAATAGATAGTTACAGTAAACACGGGTGTTGTAGTACTAGTACTAGCTATGTTATTCCGATTTTACATCAGAATTTTAGTTATATTCTACTTGCTCATTCTTTTTGAAAACACCTGAGCCTGATCTCCATGACTGTTAATATCACAAACATCGTCTTTTTGATTAAATGTCACTTTAATATCGTTATTTAATTTCTAAAGCATTGTTATCTGTATCTGCGATCCGTGTGCTTTTAGTATAAAAGTTTAGTTATCCCGTAGCAAGTACGGGCATTTATCTAGTATAATAAACTAACATGCAAGGCAAATTCATAGAGATATGTACATAATATACAGAATACCATACAGTAATTATGTATATAACATATTTATGTTTTAGAAAATCCCGCAGCAACGGAGATATACTCCTAGTTCTGTGTAATATAACAATTGTACTCAATATAGCAAAGAAATCTAAATAATCTTTAGATGAATCTAAAATTTTGATTCTCACTAAAAAAGAAATGTAATAGAAAAATATAGGACAAAAAAAATAAATCGACTTGGTTTCAGACTTGGTACAAGACAAAATCACCATTATCTGTCCCTGCCGAAGGCGAAGCAACGTTCCCAAAGATTGTTCAGGAACACCTAAAGTTCTATGGGAAGACCAGGGCTTGCAAAAATTGGTCAGTGACCATCTTATTTGAAAATGATTTGCATTGGTAACTATGTTCTTAGCTACACGTCAACCAGTTTGCGCGTGATTCAAAGGAATGCACACTCTATATGCGTTTCCCAAGACATTAGGAAGCTCCCCTACAATTACGGTCAACTTGATGATGATGCCTATTGTCATATTTTTACGTTTATTAGGCTTATATACTTTATACTATATATAGGGATCGACGTTGCTATGCTGACCAACAGCACCATGTGCCCCCATATATATCTGATCAGATCAAAGAGAGCTTGAGACAATCATCCTAGTTGAGGTTGCCACTGAAAATGAAGCTTCGTATCATCACGGATCAGCCAACACCACCCAATAATAGCCAAAATGCTAGTGCCAACCAGCAGAAACAAGAAGTCACGTTGGAGCTCCGCAAGTACATCCTGCTGCTGGCCTTGCTGGTGGCCACGGTGACCTACGGCCTTGCCGGGTTCATCCTCCCGTGGGATGTCTGGCAGGACACGGCCACTGGCCACCTCGCCGTTGACCTCATTATCCGGGACACACACTACAAGTACGTGGCCTTCTTCTACTGCAACGCCACCGCGTTCGCCGCGTCGCTCGTGGTCATCGTCGGCATCCTCATCCTTGTCTCACTCGACGACAAGCATCAGGAGAAGAAACACAGGATCACCCTTGTGACGCTGCAGGTGGCCATGGTGTTGGACCTGCTCAGCCTCATGGGAGCCTACGCTGCCGGCACATGCTGGGACACCTTCACCACTATCTACTCCTCGCTGATGGTAGGCTTCGTCTTGGCCTACCTCGTCATTCAGATGGCGGTGGCCTCGTGTTTCACCGGCTCTGGTTCCGGCTCTGTCGTCGTCCAAGAACGGCACCATGGCAAGGCGCTTGCGTCGGTGCCTGCCAAGAACGCCGACTCCGGCTCCGGTGGCGTGACGACTGAGGTCGAAGAAGAACACCGGAAAGTGGAAAATGATCCCGCAAGATCCAAATGCTTCTGGCGACGTTCGCCGTGAGCATCACGTACTTGGCCGGGCTGAGCACGCCGGCGCCGGCGACGCCATCCTCATGGATCGCCACGGCACGCGCCTGGCAGTGTTCTTCGTCTTCAACACCACGGCATTCCTCGCGTCCCTGCTCAACATCGTGGTGCTTCTGGACATGAGGCTCCGCAAGATAAATTCCTACGGGTTCATTGTAGCGCTGTTCAACCTCATCGTCGCCTCCATTGCCGGCAGGTGCAGGCAGGCCGACACCACCGTCTACGTGTTCAGCCTCTTCCCTGCCGGTGCCGTTCTGCTGTACATTTCGTTCCTCTGGTGGCGACCATCACCAAGAGACAAGGAGAAAGCAGTGAACAAGGCTCGTTCTCTAGTCCTGCTGTTCGTCACTCTGGTGGTGACGATCACCTACCAGAGGGGGTTGGATCCACCGGGCGGTGTCTGGCACGCAAATATCTGCGGCCACAAGGCCGGCGACCCGAACTCGAAGCCGTCGAAAAAGAAGAACCGCAGAAGGCGAAAGAACGGTAACGCAAGGTCCTGATGCTTGTCGTGATGTTCGCCGTGAGCATCACGTACTTGGTCGGGCTGAGCACGCCAGGGGGCCTCTTGGACAGCGCCGGCGCCGGGCGTCGTCCCAGCAACTCTATCCTCAAGGACCGTCACAACACGCGCCTGGTAGTGTTCTTCGGTTTCAACACAATGGCATTCATCGCGTCACTGCTCATAGTCAAATCCGCATCACAACATTGCTCGTCCTGCTACTACTTTTTTACGTATTATCAAGTGATGCAATTAGGTCAATTATTATAGAGTTCTGCCCATAGGCCAGCACACAAAATAAAATGAGTTCCAACTTAACACCAAGCATATGGGAAAATAAAACGAGAATAAAGTTTCGACTAAGTAGAGAGCTAATAAATCTAGATGTCAACCATTCATTGGGATCGAAGAAATACAAAGCTGATGTCTCAAGGTGCAGTCTAGCAGAGACTACCTCGTCCCGTAGATCATCACGCCGCTGTAATTGTGCCCACTGTCAGAGCCAATGAGTTTCCTGAATAGTACCTGTAAAAAATATTTGGGTCTACATGTATCAAAAACCACTTCGTTTCTCATTATCCACACAGTCTAACAAAGTACCACTGCTGCTGTCAATAACAATATATTTTATTCTTTATTAGGCTTCTTTACATTTAAGAGGGCGGTATTCCAAACAACATATGTACCGCACAACACAAAAATTGGCATAAAAACAATATAGAAAAAGGTGCTCTGAAAAATGACAGAAGCCACATTTCTTGTCACCATTCTAGTGACTCCTAAACAAGATTGTCCTTAGTTACACACCTTTTTAATACCATAAAAATATTTTTATTTTTGTAGGAATGCTAATATGTCAAATATTTGTGAGACTCTTGCCCATTGTTAACTGACGCAGCATATATGGATTTGACTGAAAAGTTTCCTAACGAATGTATTGCCCAGATAAAAACATCTCTTTCTTCCAATAAGTTCACTTTCTCGGAAAAATTAACATTTCTGTGCCAATCCAGAGGTTTGCGTCCACCAAATTTTGACAGAAAGAAATATTTAGTAGAGATGAGCTAAGTACTTGTGCCATAGAGTCTTGTTTTCTTCTTACAATATTGAACAACGAAGGGAATTTATCCTTTAAAGGTTTGTCACCCATCTTTCACCTTGAATGAGCCAAAACCTATGAAGGAGTCTATAACATTCATCAAACTTTTCTAGAACTGTGAGTCTGTCGGTTTTTTAAGGCAACTCCCTAAAGTCTTATCTTTTATGTATTTATTTCTTAATAGTTCCTGCCACATACCATCCTCATTTAGCAATTTAAACAACCATCAACTCAGCAGACATTTGTTATGTATATCCAAGTTTTGTATACCTAAATCACCTTGTATTTTCTGTTGGCACAATATTTCCCACTTGGCCAATCTATATTTGCGCTTGTGTTGGTCATTTGCTACTAGAATTTTGATCTAAAGCAATCAATCTTTTTCTAACACTCCTCTTAGGATCTTGAAAAAAGACATCATAAACATCGGTAGGCTAGAAAGTACCGAGTTTATCAGGACTAGAGGACCCCCAACCGAAAGCATCTTACCTTTCCAACCATTGAGCCTAGGTTCTCTATCATTTGCCAATCTTTGTTATTTAACTTCCTAATATGCATGGGTAAACCAAGATATCGAAAGGGAAACTTCCCAACCTTATGTCCAAACAGTTGCGAATTGAACACTTCATGGTCTTTTGCTTTACCAAAACAAAATATTACACTTGAAAATTTATTTTGAGCCCAGATAGTTGTTCGAAAGTACTCAGTATTCTTTCATATTTATTGCTTTCTTAGCATCATGGTTCATAAAAATCACCGTATCATCTGCATACTATAGAATAGACAAACCATCTTGAATAAGATGAGGAATTAATAACCTTTTCAACTTGCCACGTTTTCTTTGCTCTAGTAATTAGTATGGCCAGCATAACCACCACTGTATTAAAAAGTATTGGCGGCATTGTGTCACCTTGCCGTAGGCCTTTGTTAGTTTGGAAGTACGGTCCCAGTTGGTCATTTATCTTAATATTAACATTTCCCCTGGAGTGAATTGTTCCACCCATCAGAACCATTTTTGTGAGAACCCTTTCATTCTTAGAGTCTATTGTAAAAATCTCCATTTTACCTTATCATATTTTTTCTCAAAGTTAATCTTGAAAATTACCCGATCATGTTTCTTCGAGTGAAATTCATGTATCATTTCATGAAGAATTACTGCACCTTCCATTATATTTCTACCAGGGAGAAAGGTTGTTTCTGCGTTGGTCTGATAATTTTTTGGGTACGTTAGATAATATATATGTTGCCAACTTAGGTAAGATCTTGAAAGATACACTCAACAAATAAAGTGGTCTGTATTGTTGAAACATTTTCACATCCTTCTGCTTACGTAACAGGATTATTGTTTCGAAGTTTAGACTATTTAGTTGAAGTGAACCATGATGAAAGTCCAGGAACAGAGCCATCAGATCGTCTTTGATTGCATTTGGAAGACCTGATAAACTCTAGCGGTAACCCAACTGGCCCAGGTGCCTTATTATGTTCCATTTGAAAGATTGCATTTCTTACTTCGTCTTCAGTAAAATCAGCTATTAAAAACTCATTTTCCAATGCCGATACCTGAGGAATGTCCTCAGTTTGAAGCTCATCCATAGAGATGGAAGAGTTCTTTGATGGGCGAAAGTAACTTATAATAATTGATAATATGCTTTTTAAGTTGAGCATCGCCACTTATTATATCTTTCCCATCTTCCAGCTAGAAAATATGAGTTTTCCTATGCCTACCATTTGCCAACAGGTGATATGCCAAAATTGTGTATGTGAATTGCATTAAGGCGCATTTGTGATGTGGAATTTTGACATGATGTTTTTTTGCTTTATTGGGAGGAATAACACTATAACAGTAGGCACCTACTTTGTGACATATAATAAGCATCTTACTATAAGTAATTAGAGGCAACATGTTAATTCTCACTAGACACAATAGAAAAACATATAATTCCTAAAAACTCTAACAATAATCAGAAACATTCGGCGTTTAATTTGATAGACTCTAATCATTATCATTTATAATATCCATTGATCTATAGTAATTCATAAAAAAAGTATCACCACTTAAAGGAATCCAACTGCCATTATAAAAAATAAATAAAGGAATCCCTTAACTTTGTATCTAAATTACCTACCTCAGCCAATTCGAAATATATATTTCAAAATAACCACTTAATTTATACATAATTTACCCACATATGTTATTATAAAATATCTCAATACCTAAATCCACATATATGCATTAGTATAAACTCTATAACCATGAAAAACTAAAAAACTATAATGCTATGTTTTACCATGTATACAAACATATATGCATTAGTATAAATATTTTTAATAGCTTATGAAGCATGGAAAAATATTTATTTTTTTAGAATCCATGATATAATGTAAACGCTCACAACACGCACGTACACTCACCCTTATATAAGAACACACGTGCGCAAACTCTACACCTATGAGGATATTTAATAAACAAACCATATAGAAATAACATAACACTAATAATTCACTTTAAACTAATACTGCAAGTTCATCAAGTTTAAGAGTTTTCATTTTAAACAAGTATATATATTTTAATGAAACATTTTTCTAATATCAATATTAGTAATTTAATTTTAAACACTCTATGATATATATAAAACAACAACGGCAGATCTAGGATAAGACTTCAGGGGGCTAAATAGTGAACATTAGGGCCAAGTTGAGAAAAATCATGGTGATAATTTACACATGAATTAAGGCTCCCATGGGGGCTGCAGCCCAGGCAGCCCCCCTTGGATCGGCCCCTATAAAACAATATTACACACGTATAGCCTTATGATATAACAAATTCAACAAGTTTAGTGCCAGGGCGTTATGTTAGTTTGAACTTGATTAACATGTGAAAACTAATGCTCTAGGAGCTAACCTCTTTTTCATAAAAAATAAAGTTTGAACAAAAGATGAAAAAACACTTGAGTTTCCACTTAACATGTGAAAAAAATTGCACAACTCAACTAAAAAATAGTATGGTAGACTATGAGTCATGAAGTCATAGAAAAGTATTTAACTAGAGTTTATATATCTTAATATTAATTCAAGTAAATAGATATCATGCTAGGAAAAAATATAAACATTACAAATTCTAACTAGAAGTCCCTAATTGAGCCTTCATGTTAAACCTCACCAAAAACCAAAGCATTTGACCAACAATTCGATGTAACCTGATCTTCATTGATAATAATAGCTATTGGACCGATCAATTCTATTTTCTAAAAAATTAGCCAACTCTTGTATAGCATAAAATAACTTAAAGTGGCACATGACTCTCTAAATTTAAACTATCCGCATACGCCATTAAGAAATATGACCTAAAGTATACATAAATTTGCATCAAATTATCCGCATACCCTTATTATGATAGATAATTTGTGTGCCCAAGGTTTATCTTATTATTTGAAAATTGTAATATCTTCTCACGTCAACATCTAAAAACTATCAATATCTTCTATTAAAAGTAGTATTTAAAGAGTTAAATGCACCGGATGTCTTTAAACTTGAAAGTATTTGTTACTTACGTCTACGCACTTTAAAAGTACATTTATGTCTCCGTGAACTTGTTAAGTGCGCACCACAAGTCTGACAACCACGTGGATGTTTCTTGCTGACGTGGCATATTGGTAGTAGTGACTTAGAAATTTTTTGCTTGCTTAGGATGGCCTTTTAATATTAGGATTGGGTTTTAAGATGGATCTAGTATCTCTTGTGTCAAATTTTTATATAATAACGTGTCTGATTCTCTTGCTTGCAAGGGACGATGATATCGGAGTTTATCCATATCAGAAAAAAAAAACATTTTGCATCACATCCACATACGTGTCTTGGATAGTTTAGCAAATGTGCTAGTAAACTCTAATCCATTATTATTAATAGATAACGACCAACCTACACCTCTTCCTTTCGCAGTTTTGCTTCCTACAAAATATGCCTGGTACTCTGACCAAGTGACCAGTCTAAGTTTGGCAAGAGCTAGGGCTAGAGCTAGGACAACTAGAATAATAAAAGTTCCATAAGTCTCAAAAAGAAAAGGTCGCCATCAGTCTATCTTTTAATAATCATAATCTTTCACCTGTACTCGCATTGATCCTGCTGGAAATGTCATATATTTGTCAATGTTCACTCGCACGCCAGTGACACTGCTGTTTTTGCACATTTTTAAATGAAGACTCAGAGAAGACCTCCTGCTGATCCATAGAGTCTGGAAGGATTCTAAAAAAATCGCTTGTACGTCCATTCACTTTAGGCTATAGAACAGCAGGCGTCCAACTTTGTCACTGTTATTTCTGGCCTTGCGAGGTTCAGTCTGTTAGCCACGCACCTTACATATGTTGTTAGCTTTAGTCTGTTTCAGATATGGTGGGTGTAGTGTCGCTGGTAACGGGTAACCCCATCAGCTTGGTGTATCTGATACTTGCTACCTGGCTTTCCTAAAAGCAGAGGTTCTTCCCCTTTGTTTTTCTCGAATAAGGTTCTTCATCTTTTAACAAAAAAAAAAAGATGCATGCATGGCTAAAATATTGCTTTTAACAATGCATGGTCCAACATGCTGTGACGCTGCGTGGTGCCCTGAAATATTCTACGCTGGAGGTTGTTGCCTTGTTGGTGTCAGGATTGCACAACCTGGCAACTAGATTGTCATTTCAGATTGCAGTTAGATGCGGTAAGCTTGTTTCATTCTACATATGTACTTCAGTTTCAATGAAACTGAAGTGCACATATGGTATTTGTGCAAGGAATCCTTGTAAAACTAGATAATTAGACTTGCTGTATTATTGATATCTCCGGCTCATCAAATCAAATACAATATACATACTAATTGAAGAACTAAGAGGGACAAACAGACACTAGACTGGAGGAGGACGAGCAATTTCTTCAGGTTTCGCTGGCGGTGGTAACTGGTAACTCGGTTTGGGCGCTCCGATTCCTCTTTGTGATGACGCAGGATAGAACTAGGCACGCCTAAGATCAGCAGCAAAACATACACAGACGTCGTCCTCTGCCTGCTTGAGCCAGCTGCGTAGGCACCCAGGAGGAAACGCGGATCTAGTGCACCCCCTCATGTGTGCACACCCCATGTTGGCACCGTCCGATTTGCTTTTAGATTCGTGCAAAACACAAGGCACGAATCTAAAAGCAAATCGGACGGCAGCAACATTAGGGGTGCACTGGCTTTTTTGGCGCTGCCGATGTCCTCCCCCAGGAGGCCAAGCAAGTCCAGCACAATTGTTGTGTTCATCACCACAAGCCACTTCTTGCCCAATTCGATGTTGCCAGCAGTGTCGATTAGCTTCTCTGGTGCCACCAGGAGTAGCAAGATGACCACAATGGACGCCATGAACGATGTGGAGTTGCTGTAGAAGAAAGCCAGATACCGGGGCCTCCTGTTGTCGTGCATCACTGGGTTGCCGGCCTTGTACCATTTACCGTTGCTCTGCCAACCTCCCCCTGGCGGCTCCAGGCCAGCCTAGTAGGTCACACTTGCCACAAGGATCCCTAGGACCATGAGGTACTTGCGGTTGGCATGGTCTCTCTTCTTGTTGTCGGCGACGCCATCCGCATTGTTTTGTGTAGTACCAGTGTTGCTGTTGCTGCTTGTCACTGGTGCCAGTCCTGTGTTGGTCGTCCCAGAAATATCGTCTCCTTGTCTAGCAGTAGTAGTATTGCTGGTGGCAGGCGCCGCAACTCTGCCGGCCACCCTCACCGCCTTTGTGCCCCCTCCACTGCCCGTGAGCAGAAACACCAGAAACAGTATGGCTATGCAGACAAGCACCACTGCTATCAAGATGAACACATAGACAGATGGCCTCAAATGCT
This sequence comes from Bothriochloa decipiens, assembly GCA_023333625.1. Classification (NCBI taxonomy): domain Eukaryota; kingdom Viridiplantae; phylum Streptophyta; class Magnoliopsida; order Poales; family Poaceae; genus Bothriochloa; species Bothriochloa decipiens. Next base: position 6,605,347 of record CM041633.1, read on the forward strand.
GCGTGCTTCCGGCGGCGTAGGCACCCATGAGGCCGAACAAGCCTGCCGCCGTGCACACGGACAGCGCGTGGGTCCGCATGGCCGGCCTGTACAGGTTGGGGTTAACGAGAAGGATGATGAGGGCGATGGGCAGCATGAAGCTCACCAAGTTGCAGTAGAAGAAAGTCTTGTAGCGCTGTGGGAAGTTGTACAACAGGACCGGGTCGCCGTCGTGGTGTTGCTCGCCGGACTGCAAGACGACGTCCTTGAGCAGGAAGCCACCGGGTGGTGTGAGGCCGGCCTGGTAGGTGACGGTCGCCGCCAAAATGGCGAAGAGGAGCAGCCGCTTGCGCGTCTTCTCCACCAACTCCATGACGTCGTCCTTTCCCTTTTTCTTGTAGCTCTCAGTCCTCGCACCGGATAGGGCGATCAGAGAGGGGTGAATGGGAGCCTCAAAATTTCTTTTGAAACTTTTAGGTCATCGACTCAACAAACACCCCAAGAAGCAAACACACATAAGCCGGTGATGACCACGACCCTATTGAGAGGGTGGATGTTCCCTAGGAACACAACGGGTCATCACAAAATCAACGCAACAAACTGAAAGCAAATCGGAGACTGAACGGACAAGCAACGAACAAAACAGCACAAACTACAGAACTACGGACAGTCCGTAGCAGTACCTACGGTAACCGGGTACTGCTACAGCACTGCGGACAGTCCGCTACGGTACCGCGGACAGTCCACAGGTCAAAAACTGCACCCCGTCAAAACTGGCTCGGAGACTAAAAACTCAAATAAAAAAACCCGGACTGTCCGCGGTTTGAACGCTGGACTGTCCGCAGGTCAAACTCGAAAAACACCTCTGAAACTCCAAAAACTGACCGGCTCGAACCCAACACCCGGACTGTCAGAGGTAGAGGCCCTGGACTATCCGCGAGTTGCGTAGGAACACAAACAAAGCACCCCGAAAATTGCCTCACACCAAGAATCGACTAGATCTCTCTCGAATCTACACCAACAGTAACAAAATTTGGAGGGATTGTTCCTCATGCAGCGGAGAGGCTATTCTCAAAGGATCACGGCCCAATTCAAAGAGAGTTGAGAGAAATTGTAAAGGGAGTAGAATTCAACCAAGAACTCATCATGGAACACAAAATCACACCGATCTACTTTCTCGTGAGGAATTAGCTCAAACTGTTTGGTGGGATTGATCCTCTCACGTCATAGCACGAATCAACGCAAGAAAAACGGACTCAAATGGTGCAAAATCGAAGAAATTTGACTACAGAATTAGAGGGAGAGAGGAACTCGGGATGAACAAATCAAGAACAATAAGAACACAAATCCATCACGAGAATCACATAAAAGTAAAAGCCCAGAGGGCACGAGCACACTAGGGGGTGCACTTCCCATGAACAAATCACTACAAAGGTTTACAGTAGACCTCACACACTCAGAAAAACTAGAGACAGGGAAACCCTAGGATGAACAACTGGAATGGGAGAGGTGGGACTGAGTGGAAGTAGTCCCCTCTTATTTATAGGCGTATTACACAATTCCACTTCTGTCCCTAAATATTATTTGAGCGAACCACCTAGCCAAGGGCACTATGGTCCAACTAAAGTTTTCCTGATCCAACGACCACTGCGCCTTCTCACCGGTAGCCTTACTTCGAAGCAACCTCCCCGATGCCGCCACGTGCCATCTGTCTGCATCGGGACCTCCGCACAGATTTTGAGGCCCAAACCTGCAAAACCCGCCGCTAATGGTTTTGAGGGCAAACCACCAAACCGTCCGCTAGTACCATAGCCCGTACGTATCCCCCGCCGATGGTTTTGAGGACAAACCACCAAACCTCCTCGCGATTAGCGTAGCCCGTACGCGTCTCCCACCGTGTACACTTGCGCTTGTCGATGTCCCAAGTGTCAGCCACTATGGCTGGCCACCCGGCCCTCTGGTCCGTTAGTCCAAGCCTAGCGTCCGCCCTTAACCGCACCCGGTCCATCAGCACGGCACGCCCTACTTGACCTTCTCCCAACTGCTGCCACCACATTCGGACTCCACACCTGCACATCACAAGCCAAGAGACACCGTTTCAACACATAACCCTATGCCAGGGGATCAGTAGAACCACCAAACCAACCACACGCCAAAGTGTTGGCATGTTGATAATCACTCATCATACAAAAAGTGTTAGCAAATAATGTAATCAAGATTGAACACGAGACATAGATTTTTACATGGAGAACCCATGCGGGAAAAAACTACGGGCGCCAAGCGGCGATCTTCACTATATAGAGAGAGTTTACAGAATGCAGGGAATACAATGAGTCGTCAGCTCTTCCCATGCAATTTACAAGATTTATTTATAGGACGGCCTGACTGCAGTCAAATATGGAAACAAATCTGCTAATAAACATGACTGAAACCTGGGCGCTCTAGGCGTCCCCACAAGACTCACGTTATAGAATTCGGATCATATGCTAATAAACTCCACCTTGAGACGAATTTCATTTTATAGCAAATGAAGTATCATCAATCAACTCACTTCAATAATAAATAACAATCAACTCACTTCAATAATAAATAATCACCGGCACCAAAAATTACTAGGACTTAATTTGTAATGCCAACTAAGCTTGTGCATAGCCCAAACTTAGTTCCAGGAACTGGCTTTGTCAACATATCTGTAGGATTATCATGAGTACTTATCTTGCACACTTCAACATCACCTTCAGCAATAACACCTCGAATAAAGTGATACCTTACATCAATATGCTTGGTCCTTTCATGAAACATCTGATCCTTAGTCAGACAAATAGCACTCTGGCTATCACAATGTATAGTAGTGCAAGTAGTAACCCTGCAAAGTTCAGATATAAACCTCTCAACAAATAGCTTCTCTACAAGATTGAAATAGCTATATATTTAGCTTCTATAGTAGACAGAGCAACAGTGGATTGAAAACATGCTTTCCAACTAACGGCACAACCACTAATGGTAAAAACATAACCCGTGAGAGACCTCCTCTTATCCAAATCACTAGCAAAATCAGAATCAACATAACCAACAAGTCTATCTCTAGATTTTCCAAATTGCAAATAGGCATTAGAAGTACCTCGCAAATATCTGAAAATCCATTGAACAGCCCTCCAATGCTCCTTACCAAGATTAACCATGAATCTACTGACAACACTCAATGCATGAGATAAATCAGGATGAGAACAAACCAAGGCATGCATAAGAGAACGAGCTGCACTAGAATATAAAACTCTAGACATGTACTCAATATCTTTATCTGACTCTGGACATAAATCTGATGATAATCTAAAATATGTAGCTAATGGAGTACTCACTGGTTTTGCATTATACATGTTGAAACGACGAAGAACCTTTTTAATATAACATCGCTAACTGAGGTATAATTTACCATATTTTCTATCTCTAGTAATTTCCATACCAAGAATTTTTTTAGCTGCGTCCAAGTCCTTCATCTCAAATTCTTTACTCAAATGTGCCTTCAATCTAGCTATTTCTGATTTATCTTTAGCAGCAATCAACATATCATCAACATAAAGAAGCAAATAAATAGTTGAGCCATTAACATTCTTCAAATAAATACAACTATCATAATCAGACCGCTTAAAATCACGAGACAGCATAAATGAGTCAAACCTCTTATACCATTGCCTAGGAGATTGCTTCAAACCATAAAGAGACTTCTTTAGTCTACACACAAGGTTTTCTTTTTCAGGAATAACAAAACCTTCAGGTTGGTTCATATAAATGTCTTCTTCCAACTCCCCATGTAAGAATACAGTTTTAAATCAAGTTTCTCAAGTTCATAATCATGCATGGCAACAATACTAAGCAAAGTGTGAATAGAACTATGCTTAAAAACTGAGAAAAAGACATCATTATAATTAATACCTGGAATCTAGCTATAGCCTTTAGCAACCAACCTTGCTTTATACCTTGCTGGCTCACTAGGAGAAAGACCCTTCTTTCTTTTATAAATCCATTTGCAACGGACAAGCTTTTTATTCTTGGGCAATTTCACTACATCCCAAGTACCATTCTTTTCAAGTGACTCCATCTCATCTTGCATAGCGGTCATTCAATTGTTGCAATCAGCAGAAGTAATAACCTCAAAATAATTAGAAGGTTCTGCATTACTTTCAATCTCTTCTGCAACACTCATAGCATAAGTAACATTACATTCTTCAATATACCTTTTAACAGGCTTTGGCTGCCTTCTGGAGCTATCAGTAGCAATAGAACATTGTGGAGACTTCAAAACTGGAGAAGAATGCTCAACAACAATCATCAGCAATTGGAGAAATTTCAGCAATAGGTGCATCTTGCACAGCAATATTATCAACATCTGATGAATCAATTAAGTGCTCTACCTGCACACTTGTTTTCTCTCCCTCAATAGGAGCATCAATAGAAGGATTGTCAACAAACATAACAGTCTCATTAAAACTAACATTCCTGCTAAGCATAACCTTCTGAATCTGGGGATTCCATAATTTATAACCTTTAACACCAAGTTGATAACCAATAAAAATGCATTTAATCGCTCTAGGCTCCAATTTTCCATTAAACGTGAGCATAAGAAGTACAACCAAAACCTCTCAATTGTGAATAATCAGCTGGAGAACTAAACCATACCTCAATTGGAGTTTTCTTATCAAGAGGAATAGAGGGTGAATAATTAATAAGATAGCAAGCAGTGAAAGCAGCTTCAGCCCAAATATGCCTATTCAAACCAGCATTAGACAATATGCAACGGGCCCTAGAGATGATAGTTTTGTTCATACACTTAGCTACACCATTCTATTGAGGTGTATAAGAAATAGTGTAGTTCCTAACAATGCCTTGAGACTTGTAATATGCATTAAACTCATTAGAACAGAATTCCATCCCATTATCAGTGCGAAGATTTTTAACCTTCTTCTCAGTTTAATTTTCAATCATAATCTTCCACTCTTTAAATGCTGAAAATGCTTCTAATTTATGCTTCATGAAATAAGGCCATACCTTACGAGAATAATCATCAATGATTGTCAACATATAATGAGAACCACCAAAAAAAGGCTTGCGAGATGGTCCCCATAAATCAGAATGCACATAATCAAGAATACCTTTATTTTTATGAGTAGAGATATTAAATGACACCCTCTTGTGTTTTCAAACACAGAATGCTCACAAAATTTCAACTTACTGATGCTATGTTCATCAAGAAGTCCTCTCTTGCACAATTCATGCAAGCCTTGCTCACTCATATGTCCAAGACGCTTATGCCAAAGATCAGTAGCATCAGAATTAGATGGTGAATTAGAAATTATAGCGGCATCACCTGTAATTGTAGTACCACGAAGATGGTACAAATTTGGAGATTTTAATTTACCTTTCATCATAATAAAAGAACCTTTTGACACCTTTAAAACTCCATCTCCATCAGAGTAGTGACTTTATTAATGGCTATGTCACTAATGAAAAGATGGTTTTCAATAAGATCCAAACTGTAAGTGATCATCCAGGACATAACGTGCAGCTATGGGGGCTATATGGCTCTGGCTCTAGTTATTCATAAGACATTTTCTAGTGAGTTAGAGGATCTGCGAGTTAGGTATAGGACAGCTTCTTCAGTATGTGTATAACTGGGATGTGCCATATTGGAAGGAGGGTTTTCCTACATTCTATGACCCTGCGGCCCTAGCTTGTTTGACAAACCTATGAGTGGCTTTATACGGTTTTCAGTGTTTTGGGAGTCATGACCTTGGACATTTGGAAATCATGACCCGTAGTAAAAGTGTACACCTCTGCATAGAGTTAAACCGATATATCGTCCATGCCCACGGACAGGGAGGCCTTGAAGACTTTTATGGAATTGGATCATCAACATAAATTGTGATACTTATTAATGTTGTTGTTTTTATCATACTCTTAGCCATGTTTTACCTGATCATGTGGTTATGGGAATTGTTACTACCTTGATGCTAATTGCTAAAATGTGACATACACTAAAAGCTACTTGCAGTTTAACCATGTCAACTTTCTTTGAGCTTCATGAACCTCTTCTATGCTTGTTAAGTACGTATGTACTTACACTTGTTTTATTTCATTACTTGGAAAATCCCGGATGGGTAACAGATCAAGACTGGATCGAGAGTTATCGACACGACTACTAGCTTGTGTCAACCAGTTGACTTGTCCCTGTGGTGGAGCCAACACCTGGAGTTATCTTAATTATGTCTTATCCTTGTTAAAGACAATGTCATGCTATTCGTGTGCTATGTAAGAAACTCTAACTTGGTACTATTTATAATTTGTCAACTTATGTGTGCAACATTCTAGGGTGCATATAAGGCTTTTATATATCTTATTTTAGTCCTTTGAAATGCGATATGACAACACGGTCCACGGCGTGGTCCCTCAGTGCACCGGTTTGGCTTGGTCCCACGTGTAGCGGCTCTGGTCCACGAACACCGCGTCCACCATCCTCTTCTCCAGACCATCCCCTTCCCCTGTCTCCTTCGCCCGATGGCGAAGGCTCACTGGCGGTGGGGAAACTCTGATTCCTGGTGACTCAGTGGTTCTCCGGCTCCATCTTCTTGCTCACTGGCTTTAGGGCGTCAAGGCGAACCCAATGATGGTCTTCAAGTCGACAGCTTGGCTCCCGGTGACATACTCCACGGCGGGCAGCAGCTCGACGATGGCGGCGCGCGGTGACATCTTGACACCGACTCACTCCAGGTCCAATTAGTTGTGCGGGTGTGTGATTGGATGCATGCAGCACCTCCCTGAGGTGCCGACAGTGACCAAAACTCACGGCGGAGTCTGCGTGGTTAGCAACTCCCACGGCGGAGCTCTGGCAGAACCTCGGTGCACAGCAATGGCACTTAGAGAGGGTCCACGGCCTCCATCTTCTCCTCCGGTTGATGCAGCTTGTCACAGTGGTGTTCCTCGGCTCCTTCTTGGTCCTTGCCGTGGTTGGAGGCGGCGGGAAACGGCGGTGAACGGCGGCACTCTAGAGCGGCAAGGCTGCGACACGACAGCGGCAAGGTGGCTCGGGGACGGTGCTTCGGTGAGGCAAACGCAGAGCTAGGGTGTGCACGGGGTCCGTCTCATCAAGGCGAGCGCGGATCCGTGGTCAAAGGGAGGTGAAGCTCAACGGTGAGGTGGCATAGTGGCTTCGCTGCGGCGGCGCTCGGCACGCGGTGACTGGCATGGCGGCGCTCTGGTCCGGCATCCTCCCGATGCCGTGGTCCTGGGGCTTGGTCGATCTATGCATGTGTGTGCTGGTGTCCAAGTAGGTCGGTTGCGACCTTGGCCTACGCGCTCCAAGGTGTAGCGCCATGGCGATAGCAGCACGGGTGGTGGTTGGAAAAAGGGGAGCGGCGGAGGTGCTCACCAGCGTTTGGAGAGGAGAGAAGGCGCGGTATGCATCCAAGCGGCTCCGACTCACGGTACTGTCCTTGCTCCTCGACCCGATGGCGTAGCAGCAGCTCCGGCACAGCGCTCCTCCTTCTTCTCCAACTCTAGCAGCGGCGAAACTTCTTCTTCCTCTTTCCCGTCCCCTTCTCCTCCTTCCTTCCTTTCTTCCCCAAATTGGACTATCTGGTGGTGCAATTGGGGTTCCACCGGAGTGGTGGTGGCGGCTAGGAACCCTAGAGCTCCGGCCTTGTTCTTATAGGGGCGCCACAGAGGTAGGTGGCGGCGGACGGTGATCGGGCGAGGGGCTCGATTAGGCGGCCGGGGAGGGCTCCAAGTCAGCAATTGAGGCTCGGTTTGGGTCCATGGAGTCAGTGGGAGAGGCTAGCAGGGGCCGGGTGCGAGAATGCTTTACAACCTCATAGTTTCACCTCGGCGGCAGCGCATGTGCGTGCGCGCCCGCGCGTAGAATTTCGCCCGCGCCGCGGGCATCTTGCTGTCGGCCGGTCGGGCCAGGTGGCAGGCATGCGTGTGTTGATGAGGCGGAGGTCTAGATCAAGCGGCCGAGGTGGGTTTCTTAGGGGCGACGCGGGGAGCAGGTGCTGACATGGTGACGTCAGGCGAACGGCCGATCGATGGGGGGGACCATGGGGAGCTCATGACAGCTGGCCCCCACTGTGGGGTTCGGTCGTCAGCGGCTCAGGTCGGCTCCCTTCGGTGCGATGCGAGGTGGGTCCTTGATGGGCCGCTCGGCTTGCTGGGCCGATCGCGCGGAGGGAAGGGAAGAGCGAGCGGGTGAGCGAGCGGGTAAGCGGGCCGCCTTGCTAGGCTGGTTGGCCGATTGGGCCAGATTGGCTTTTCTTTTCCTCTTTTTTATTTCTTTTCTCTTTTCCTTTTACAAATACTTATATATGTATACATATATATATGTGTGTGATGTGCCAACTTTGAATAACAAATTAGTGGGTATACTAGGCCCTTATATTTGTTAGGGTATTACCCTTTAATATTTATTTGTGAAATAAATATTATGGTCTCATTTTAATTAAACATCACATAAACCAAATAAAATCTAAATCACAATTATATGCAACATGCCACGACTTCTATTGAAACATTGAAGGTAAAGCTAATGCAACATATGGAAACAACATATGAAACATTGATCAAAATATTACTTTGAAACTTTTAATTAAGCTATGCTTACATGAGATGTTATGCATGACAAGATAAGGTTGATGCAACGTTAAGGTTGATGATGACATGTCACACTCATCACTCATAGGTTTTTCGGAAAAATTTGTAGCTCAGATTTTTGGCTTGTTACACATGTGGACGAGTTTCCTTTTTCTTGGGAGTGTTCGCACGGATGAGGGGAGGGAGGAGAGGCTGCCGAGTCGCAGGGATAGGCAGACGGAAGGACCAAACGATTGTCGCACCAAAAGGTGTCCATTTTTTAGTCTTTTTATTTGTGGGAGATGGAAGATTAGATCCGGTAAAAGAACAGTAAGCTAACAAAAAAAATTAATATAATATTTGATTATATTATAGAGGAATATGTGATAAAACAAATAGCATATTTTGATGACTTATATGTTAATAGATTAAAGATTTAAAGTATATATCACACAAAGAGGTGGCATGGATACTTTTTGTAGTTAATAAGGGATGTAGTGGACTAATGCCGACTTAGTGAAAAATGATGTGGACATCTTGCATGAAGAGATAGAGCATTTAATGGGATCACTTAATGAGGAATGATGTATATCACATATAGAGATTGCATGGATATTTTGCTAATTAATAAGGGATGTCGGGGACTAACATGGACTTAGTGAGAAATAATGTAGACACCTTACATGAAGAGATAAAACATTTAGTGGAAAGTGATGTGGACACCTTGTATGAAAAGAGAAATCATGTAGTGGGATTTAGCTTTAGAAGAGTTATAAATAACTATGACAACAGGGGAGGGAAGAACGGCTAGAGGAGAGGGAGGGCTGTGCAATGGAGGTGCCGGAGCAGGGCGGCATAGAATCCTGGCGAAGCTTGATCACAGAAGGAGGGAGGGCAGAGGGGGAGTGATGACTGGTGGCGCAGACAAAGCAGGAGGGAGGCCGAGGCGGTGGTAGCGCTGGACATGGGAGGCGCATGCGTCCCTTCCGCGTTTTGTGTCGCCCTGAGCGGAGGGGTGAGTATATATGTCGCTTAGGGCATGCACAGAGGGTGCGGGTCATCGTGGTCTATTTTTTTGATAAAATCCAATTGACCTACGTCAGGACAACATATTATCTACATGGTCGAACCCAAACCATATCACTTTTAATCCAAACACAGGTTAACGTCGGTCGAAACCGCTTGAACCCAGTATAACCCTCAGTCCAAACACTACATTTTTTTAAGATCACAAAGTACAACATAGACGCCCATAATATAGATGAATATTCATCTTTATGAACACACGTATGTAAACCCTAGCTCTATGAGCATCTCGCAGACCAAGGGTGGAGCTATAGTTTTTTTTTCATAATTACATAGTACAATGTTGACACCCATGACACGCATACACACTCACCTCCCTATGAGCACATATGTAAACCCTTACGTATATAAGCACCTCTGAAGTACTGAGCCGACAGAAAGATTTTTAAAATCATCACTGGTGCCTTATTGTTGACGAGAATTTTATTTACCACTTAAAATATAATATCAAAAATACTAAAATAAATTTAAAGAAATATATGCACCCGCGCCAAGTCGAAAACTTAAAGCTGCTTAGATAGGTTTCACCACAAGAGACCGGATGAGCTGATGAGTCAAACCCTACGCTAAGCCCAACCGAGGCCTGATAGATGAGTCAAACTCGAAAATCAGTAGGTCCATTTGCTCGGTCTTCGCGCTGAGGCTTTAGCCGCCTCGCTAGCTCGCCGAGTTGCGCCCGATGTCCCATTCGTATTCTTCTGTGCGGTGCGGCCGACGCGACCCTTCCTGTTCCGTGGACGAGCGGTTGGGGCGTTAGGCTACGCAGCCAAGGGCGGCGGCGGCGGGCCGGGTGCGGCCATCTGCGACTGTGAGCTCTGGCCCGCCCCGTAGCAGGAGCAGCAGCCGATGCGGCGGAGGTGCCTAACAAGTACGTATCGGTGTCTAATAAAAGTCTGAAATCTGAACTGTCGTAGTTTTGTTAGCTTGTTAAGGCAATCAGGCTGCCATCTACCCTTCTTGACTTCTCCTTTAGTCTTTGTTTTTCCTTTTCCATTTCAGCTTTGATGATCGTCGGTAATTTTGCACGGACAGTAAAATTGCACAAGACACAGGTAGATTTCTACACATTAGATTATTGTAGGATTTTTTTTTGCACACTAGTCCAGGCTCCATCTTTCAGAGTTCCTTGTTGTATAATTTCAACTCGCGGGCCGCCTCTTTCCCCTCCGGCATGGGCCGGCCGGCAGCCGGCCACGATCTGGGTTAGGCCGGCCTCGCCTGTGGAGCTTAACCGCTTCCAGGTGAGAAACACCCTCTTGTTCTTCCTGACAGCCCACCCTGTTAGGCTCCACGCCGCCATATCTCGCGCTTCCTGTTTGCCGCCGGCGTGGCTACCTTCTCCGTCACGGCCGCCATAGCCATTGGAGGTTGGTAAGGCACCAGAAAATTCAAAGTTCTAGACCATCCCTCCAAAGACAGTGCAGTCCGCGTGGCCAGTCGTCTTGCCATGGCCGCCACATGGCGCTCGAAATTGTCCCACACCCTCCCACCTCTGGAAAGCCATGCAGTGACAATGATGACAAATTTCTTGCTCGACAGGGGGCAAAGTTTGTTAGCGCCACGCGCAGAGGATCCTGGCATGTAAAGCATGTCAACGCTGCGCGCAGGGGATCCTGCACTGTTGAAAATATCTCCTCGTGCAGAGAAGCTGCTAACGCCCAGCGCTGCTCAGCCACCTCTTCCCTCTACCTCCCTCTCCTCCTCCCCTCTCCCATTGTCGTGCCCCGCGTAGTGGCTAGCATGGATGTGATGGCTTTAATTGGGGGGCTTATCCTCTTATCAGCCCCCTCCCTCTCTAACCTCTCCCTCTCCTCGTGACGCTCCCGTGAGCAGAGCTGAGCATGCCTCTCGCCGCCTATGCCACCTCCTGTCACCCCCCTCTCTCCCCCTTGCTCTCTCGCTGTATAACACCCACCTGCGCCGATGGGACGAGACGCACCACTGGAGTGGAGATCGTCTTGGATCCTGGCTCTGCCCCGGGCCTCCCCTCTGCACCACCTCTGGCCATCCAACCCCCTCCGTCACCCTGCCGCCTTGGGCATCCGTGCCTTGACCAGAGTAGCCGACGGGGCTCGCGTCATTTCCGTCGTGGAGGCTGCCCGCTCCCTAGCTCGCCACGCCCCCCATAAATCCCTCGTCTTCCAAAACCCTACCACGCTCCTCCCAACTCATGCCTTCGCTGCTTCGCTACTGACCACCATATTAAGGAGTGTCATGAGCCCGTCCGCTGTCGCCGCTGTGGATCCTTCTGCCACATGGCTAAGCACTACCGCTTGTGCTCATGGCCGCCGCGCCTTGCCACCCCCTACCCCCGCGATCGCTCCACCTCTGTGTGCTCCCCTCCTCTTTCGAGTTCCCTGCTCTCCCCTTCACCCTGCCCTCCATCACTCCGATCATCTCCCCTCTGCCTCTTCCTCCCCGTCCGCCTTCCGCCCATATGTCCTTCCCGCCAATGCCCTTGTGCTGGGTCACATCACCGGCCACCCACTCCGATCCCCTAACGGCATCTCCAACCCGTCGGTCGCGCGGCAGGCCCTCCCACCTCCGTCTCAACTTCACTTCGCGGCAACATCCATGTCCGAGGAGGACGAGTATGTGGAGTTCAAGCTCCCCTCCTCCGGTGACTCTGCCGAGATCCTGTGGATGTCGCCAGTGAACATGGAGCGCACTTGGAGGATGGCCTATGCGTTCATCATCGACGATAGTCCCACGGACCGCCCCGGTCCTTTCATTAAGGGTGCCCTCTTCAAGGTCACTCTTGACCTTCACTTCCTCATGCTTCCCTCCTCCATTGGGCACATGCACCTACGCTTCGAATCCAAGGCTAATCGGGACTGGGTGGTGGGCCTCAGCCCAATCTTTTATGACGGCGCCAACCTCTCTATTGTCTGGAGCGAGGCCACGGCTAAACGCTTCGTCATTGACCTACCGTGGCTCACCGCGGTCTCGGTGGTAGCCTTCCCTCAAGAGCATTGGGACCCATTTGGTATCATGGCGGGCATCCGCAAGCTGGGCGATGTTGTCAAGATCAACGAGGAGTGCCTCCTCGATAAGAAATACTCCGCCCTGCATGCAGTGGTGACCAGGGTGGCGCATGATGGGATCCCCACCAAGGTCTGGATTGGGGGACCTTCCGCGGCTCCGTCGGCCGCTCCCTTGGTGGCAGCTACACCGTCACACCGCTCCACGTCTAGCCCAGCTACGTGCAGCTCGACGAGTTTGGCAACCTCTGCCAGTTCTTCCCTCGCCCTCCGTGTGGCGGGAATGGCTAGTGTGGGGCACGTGGGTCTGCTACTAGGCAGCCCTTCTATAGCCCAGTCCTCCAAGGCCCCAAGCTAGATCGTCCGGCAACGACTTCTTCCTGGGCCTTGGTCCCAGATTCTATTATGGGTCAGCCCATTACCCCCTCCTCCCTCCCCTTCCTTCCTTTCCTATTCTCATCGGTATGCCAAATTCCCCCTCAGGCTCACTCGTGGCAACGCTGGCCCCACTCTTGCCCTGCCGTGGTACGACAAGGATGACGCGACCCCGCCACCACCGTCACCCTCTCCGGAAGATGACGTGCCCTGCCCCCACCTCAAGAGGTCCAGGGAGGGTGTGGCCATCGTCCAAGGCTGGCAGGACCCTCCACGCTCCATCTCACACCTCGTGGCCTTAGCGCCATTGGTGTTCATGCCAGTGGCTACCAAGGCGGGCCAGCTCAAGGTGCTCCACGATGGGCTGGCCTCCTGCTCGGTCAGTCTTAAGAAGCTGGTGGAATATATAAGTAGGCTGGCCTCCTACTCCTGCCAAGGCCTCCCACAAGCTCATCAACTACAAGAGGCCGCTGGGAACATTAGACCCGCCTGACCAAGGCTGCCAGAGTTGGATGCTCCGAAAGCGCGACAACCGTGGTGGTTGAGAGGGAGCCTGTCCTGGCTCCAAGATTGGGACTCCACTCATGCCTCATGCCTTCTCCACCCTTGGCACCTTCGGACGCAAGGGCTCTGCATTCCCCCTCCCAATGGTAGTTATATTCCTATCCGTGTGTAGGATGTTTTCAGCAACCGCTCCGGCTATGTCCGTGATGGTGGCTACCGCTGTGTTAGCATCCCCTCTTAGCTTGTTTGCCTTGCTTACCTAGCATGCAACTTGCTAATCAGCCTGACATGATTGGTCTATGTATTTTACTTGGCATTGTACCTTTTGCACCCTGAATCAGTGCAACATGCAGTTCACTGTTCTATCCTAGAACATTTGAGGTCTCGGTCTTTAGACTAAATGTGATGTTGTGCACAATACTATCTCCTTGGCCTCCCCCACATTACCTACCTTTAGGAATCAAAACTTCACAACCTTGATAACTAGAAAAGCCAGGCTTTTCTCCCTGCGCACTTGGATAGTTTTGCCTTCGTTCCTACTGTTGGCTCTCACGGCGGAATCTTTACGGCTTGGAAGCTTGGTGTTTTCACCACTGATGAGCCAGATCATTGGAACTTCACCCTCACCATCCCGTTTACATCCACCACCTCCTCCTACTCCTTAACCCTCACCAATGTCTATGCCCTACCGACCACCATGACACGACCGCTTTCCTTGACAAGCTTACCTCTCTGGCCCCACCGGACGGCGTCCCATGGTTGGTGTTTGGGGACTTCAATCTCACCAGGAGCCCATAGGACAAAAACAGCCCACAATTCAATTAGGCCTTGGCTGACAAATCCAATAACTCAATTGCCAACTTCGCCCTTCTTGGAATCCCGCTCCTCGACTGGCTCTACACCTGATCCAACGATAGGGCCTCCCCCACCTTGGCTAGACTGGACCAGGCCTTTATCAACAACGATTTCGTGGGTTCCTTCCCCAACTCCACCCTCTCCTCGTGCCTAGGCCCGGCCTTGGATCACACCCCTCTAATCCTGTCCATCCCCACCACCATCCCCAAAGCCCACCATTTTCATTTTGAAAACGCCTAGCTCAAATGTGCCTCCTACCTCCCTTGTATTCTTCCTACCTGGACTAATACGCTGGTCACCGCGGATGTGGCCAGGAGGCTTGTTGCCAGGATCAAAACTCTCCGACTCGAGTCGAAAGCTTGGTCCCGCCAACTGTTGGTATTTCTTAACGTATGCAGAGAATCCGCAAGTGTAAGGAAGTACCGTTGTAGCCTTCACTAGAAGAATTTAGGTATCATATTTTCCACAGGGAATGGTGGTATTTCTTCTAGCTAGTTTGCACAAGGAACAACACAAGGGTAGAGATGGATTCCTATTGTCTTTAGGGTCCTATGGATGGTGTTGCAATACTTCTACTTGCTCACTTTGGGCATTGGAGCACACCTGGTCTGCCAGGCGATACCAACGAACGGCTCTACGCCAAACACGAACATGGGGGATTACAAAGTATGGACAGGACAAGGTCACTCCCCGCAGCCTACCACCTCAACCTTACATGAACGATGCAAACGAAGGTAGCCTCGAGCCTAAACACCACGTCCAAGCTGTCAACTACAACTCTAGCATGAATTCAAAGCTTACTCGTCCCTGGGGTCCTTCTACTAGAGCAATCACCACAAGGATGATCGATAATCCCACAAGTAAGTATAGGTAAAGCTCAGCTATACTAAAGAATTTTATCAGACTATAAGAAACACGATACTTACTTAGCCAAGATCCCATGAAGGAGCCAAGTAGAATATCCATAGAGGTACAAGCTCAGGGAGACACCGACAAGCCCAACACTTTCTCACTCCCACACTCACATCTCCTCTCTAACTCTCTAGCTAGATAAAAGGGCATAGCTCCTTTGAAGTGGTGCTCTAGCTCTAAGCTTGTGGCTCTATTCTCTTTTTGTGTGTTGATGGAAATGAGAGGGGAGGAACCCTCTATTTATAGGTGGGAGAGGGCATGTTGGGTGAAGAAATCACACACACATGTAAGATGGAAGTGATGTATGTGTTGCAATTATATTTTTTTCTGTCCCAAAACTTACATTCCAAGGGGTATTTATAGACCCCACCTGGCTTCGCCATCTCATGAGTCTTATAGAATTTTCCATGGAACTTCCTATACATTTAGCTAGAAAGCATATTGGCGAAGTGTTGAAATGCACTTCGCCCCTTTCCTTTTTGTCTTCTGAGGAAACTTTGGACTTGATCGTGATCTCTTGACTTAGCTGAGAACCTTATGGACCTTTTATGCAAAGCCGCCACGTCAGCTTCGCTGGTCATCAAGGGTCTGGCGAAGTCGTCTTTCACCGGATAACCTGAAACATGTGAAATCATATGTGCGAAGTTTGATAGTCATAGCGCAGTATCCACGTGGTCTTCGCTAAGCATCCAGAGTGTGGCGAAGTCATCTTCGCCAGTCAACTTAAAACATGCGGATATTCATAAGCAGAGTTGGAAATACATGCAGCAAAGTATCTACGTCATCTTCGCTGCACATGTTAGTGTCTCAAAATTTTGTAATGAAATATTTGTCTACAAAGTTTGGAAAGGATGTTTATATGTCAAAGTTGTTCCCCAACAGTAGCCCCTCGCGGGCGAAGGCCTACTCCAAAGGTCTGAATCCCCTGAAGTTTATATGAAACTTTGCCTGACAAATGCCATCCAAACTTTGGAGTTGGCCTATTTGAATTTTGAATCTAACGGCTAGCTTTGACTAGTTGACCGGACACTACTTATAAATAGCGAGGCCTTCCCCCCTGAGGCTGTCATTTTTAGAAGAAGGGAGACTGCGAAAATTTTTCTTGAATTTTTAAGTTTGAGATAGCTTTTCTTGATGTTTTGTCATTGTGTTCACCTAGTCTCGGGTCTTTAATCGAAGTTTGTTTAACACCTTCGCCAAGGTTTGTTCCTTTAGCTTTTTCATTTTTGCAATTTTGTCGAATAGCGTTTCTGATCTTTGATTTTTTAGATGTCTTCGCGAAATTTGTGAGATCAACTTCAGTCTTAGGAAAGTCCCAAAACTGAGGAAGATAAAACTCAGTTGGATTCTAACGAAGAGGGCCTTGATGGCGTTGATGCGTCAGTCGAGGACTTGGTTAAAGATGATGAAGGTTTTACTTTAATTTTTGGGAAGACTTTGTTTGAAGAAAGTGATCTTGATGAGATGGTGCAATTGAAGCTTGTTGAGCATGATCAAGTGAGGGTGCCTGATCCTTTGGAGACTAATCTGAAGCCACATCCTGAGGAATGCATTGTTTATTAGGATTTGTTCACTGCTGGTCTTCACTTCCCTTATCAGGACTTTGTTGAGGATGTGTTAAAGGCTTTCAACATTGAGATGCACCATTTGACTCCGAATGATGTTGTTAGACTGGCTCAATTTGTTTGGGCCGTCAAATCTCAGGAGGCTAATGCTGACATTGCTGCTTGTTACGAACTTTTTGAGATGCATACTCAGTTCAAGGAGTTTATGCTTGAAGGGCGAGTGATTACCAAGTATTTTGCTTGTTCAAGTTTTAAGGCTGCCCGCACTGCTGTCCACATTTCTCCGATGACAACAAATAAATGGGGAGTTGGGGACTGGTCGAGGTTTTGGTTCTACCACAAGGTGCCCATGGTTGAGGAAAGAGATTCTGTTACTAAGAGGATGGTGACAAGATATCCAATGGCTGCTAGGATGGAGATTGAGAAGTTTGAGTTGTCTCCATCTCTCCCTTCTTCTATGATCTCAAAAACTGCAGTTAAGGCGTACAAGTGCACAACTTCATTACAGTGTGCTAGAGATCTTATAGAAGAGTATGCTGCTGCTAGGATTTATCCACTAAGAAAAGGATGGTCCTTTCAACATTTTTATCCTAAGAATATTTGAGGTATAAACTATAAGTATCCCGATAATGATTTTCATCGCCCGTGGACTTTTGCTAGTGATGAAGATTTTGTGAAGTCTGTGGAGAGTCGGGCCGAAGATCTACTTGGAAAATATGTGTTGAGTGAGAAGAACAATATCGATAGAATTCTTGGTGATGACTATAAACGTTTAAATAGAGTTTTTGAAGTTGCGCAAGTTGAGTACGATGAATGGCCTCCTCCTGCTTATCGTCGTGAGAAGAAGCAAGACCAGAAGAAGGAGACTACTAAGGGTGCAAAGCGCAAGGCTTGTCCTACCAAGACTGTTGCTAAAAAATTGAAGAAGAATCAGAGTCCTTCTGTCTTGCTTGATTCTGAAGAGCTTGAAGCTGTGCTAGAGTGAAGTTTGGTTGTAGAGGGAAATTTGGTTGTTGGTTTTGGTTGTTCTGGAGGAGAGGATGCTGGTACTTCAAAAGTTGTTGGTGTTACCGAGTCTCAGCGTGTTGAAGAGGAGGTGAGAAAAATTACTGTTGTTTTTTCTTCTGACAATTTGACTCTGTCGTTGCTTACTCCACTGAGTGATGTGTTGTGGAATGTACAGGATATGAGCTTGTCTACAAGAGGTTCTGTTGGTGTTGAAGGTGGTGGTGTTTCTGGAGTGGCAACTTTTGAGGAAGAAACTTTTGAGAGGGAAACTCGAAGAGCTGCTAGTTCTACTTCGCCGAGGCCTCATGCTGAGGCCCATGTTGCTGGATCTCATGAAGAAAATGTTGATGCTAGGAAAACCACTTCGGTTGATAGCCCGGTTGCAGGTGAGATTGGCGAAGTTGGTGTTCAAAATATGTCGAAGAGAACTGGAGGCTTCAAAGTTTGTACTCTTGACTTTGAGGATAGTGATGAGGAAGTTTTTGATGATGAAACCAACAATGATCATTTGGCACGCTTGTCTAGTTCTACTATTCATGTTGAAAGTGGAAAGAATGTTGAGTGCAGTTTGGGTGAGCGGGTTTCTACCGGTAAGTAATGTGACTTCGCATTTCTTTTTGATTTGAACTGTCTTGTTTTGTTAATTTTTGACATTGCTTGCAGAAACTATCTTTCCTCATGCACCTTCTTCTCCTCGAAAGAGTGTTGACTTGAGCAAGTTTAACAGTCAAGAACCTGTTACTCCCGTTATCCCTGCTGCTGGCGAAGGAGAGATTTCTGATGCTCTTAACCGTGGGTTGGCGTTTTGTCAAGAGAAGAGCTTAAGTCTTGATAGGTACTGGGGCTGATAAACTTCGGATGATGCCTCGTACTTCTGAGGTTTAGTTGTCAAAGTGTATAGACAAGGCCTTCACTGTCCCTAATGCAGAGCTTGAAATATCCAAGAAACCCTTACTCAAAGTTGCTGATGCGGGGTTATCGATGATGTACAAAGGTTCTATCCTAATGAGAGGATTGCGAATGGGTTCAGAGGAGAAAGAGAAAAAATTTTCTCTTCATGAGCGTGACTATCAGGTTGAAATTGAAAATTTGAAGAAGCAACTTGCCGAGAAAGAAAAGGAAAGAGCTGATGCTGTAGATGCTCACAATGTTTTGGAAGGCAAGCTTATCAGTGCTCTTGCTCAAGTTGAAGAAAAAGAGGATGATATCATGAAGATTATGGAAGATAAAGAGAAGTTAAAGGAAGGCATGAGGCGTATGGAGAAAAAATTGCTGGAATAGGACAAGTCCTTCTTTGACAACTGCAATCGGATTTAGGAGCTTTGTTTTGAATGCTTTGACAAGTTTGGAGCTCGCCATGAGAAAAATTGTTGGGAGCTTGGTGACCATGATAGCTTCTTCAGTTGGCTTTGTCGTCAATACGAAGATTTGTCCCGAGTTACCGAGACCACAGTTGATATTGGAGTGTACTACTCTGCTCGTGCTCTATTTCATTTGATGAAACAGAGTCAAGATCCTTTGTTTGCGCAACTTGTGATGCCAACTATAAATTTCCTTCTGTGAGTGAACTTACCAATGTGACGAAGGCTACACAGATTTTGTGCAACAAGTATCTTGAGCAGTACTGGAGGTCAGGTGGTCGGGCCCATTGCTTTGACAAAGCTAGAGAGAAGTTACAGAAGGTAAATTTTACACTTTAATTATTTTTGTTTTCTATTGTGTTTTCGTATCTAACTTTCCTCTCTTTTTATGTCAGCAAATTGCAAAGGAGGCGGAGGCTGCTCGGAGCGAGGCGGAGGAAGCCACGAAGAGGGAGGCCAATGCTAGAGGTCGAAGCGGTGCTAAGCCCAGCAATGTTAGTGGCGGGCGTCCTTAGGCTCTAGCTGTTTTTTATTTTGTGAGATGAGAGGTTTTAAGATACAATGGCTCTAAGTTATGGTCTTTGTAAGATAAACATTTGGAAACTGTTTGACAATTTGTCCGTCCTGCGCAGGTTCCTCATGCTGAGCCTACGCAGGACGTCAAAGACATCGTTTCGCTGTTAATGTGTAAAGATGACTTCATTTTCGAGCCTGGCGAGTTTTATGATTTTCGCACAGAGTGTGATGGCTGTGATGTCGATGATTTCCTTGCTCGTAAGTTTTGCTCTCATTATTTTGAACTTGAACTTTTCTGGTGATTCTTTCTTACAAATTTTTTATAGACGTGAATAATCGATGCCATTACATCAGGCCTCCTAATTACTGAGTTTTTGATTTTACGGGCTTTGCACAGGTAAGAGTTTGACGTGTGAAGTTTACTTTTCTTCTGTGGTTGCTCTTGTTTTCTAACCTCTTTTTCTTTTAGTCGTCTGAGTCAAGTACTTCGCCGGCGAGTGTTTTTGAGGACTATTTACGTCGTGAAGCGGATGAAATTATAAATAAAGTTGTGAGCGACATACTTGGTGACGCTGCCGAAGTAGTTAGTTCTCAAGATGACTAATTTTGTAAACACATTTTGTTTGTAATTGGATAAATTGTATTGTAGACATCTTGTTGTATTGCGAAGTTTGTGAGTTTTCCTTCGCTTGTATGAATGGGTGCAGAATAAATGCTTTGAATTAGATTGTGTAAATACTTTGCTTAGAAACATGTAATCGAGAAATTTACCTTAGCAAATTTTGGAATGTCGTCCCTTGTTTTTTGTTCGAAGTAGACACGTGTACTTCGCTTGGAGGTTTGAAATATTTTGTTTTTTGGAGAAAAGAGGTCGAGAAATTTGCCTTTGCAAATTTTGAAATGGCATCCCTTCTTTTTCATGCGAAGTGGACGCATATACTTCCTTAGAAGCTGAAAACATTTTCACCTTAGTGAAAAAGTCACAAAATTTGCCTTATTAAATTTTGAAATGTCGTCCCTTCTTTTTCGTGCGAAGTGGACGCGTACGCTTCCTTAGAAGCTGAAAATATTTTCACCTTAGTAAAAAAGTCAAAAAATTTATCTTAGCAAATTTTGAAACGCCGTCCCTTTTTTTCGTGGGAAGTGGACGTATACGCTTCCTTAGAAGCTGAAAATATTTTCACCTTAATGAAAAAAGTCAAAAAATTTGCCTTAGCAAATTTTGAAATGTCGTCCCTTCTTTTTCGTGTGAAGTGGACACGTACTCTTCCTTAGAAGCTAAAAACATTTTCTCCATAGTGAAAAGGTCAAAAAATTTGCCTTAGCAAATTTTGGATTGGATAAATTAGCATTTTTTAGATTTAATAAAATATTGATGCTAACTTAGTTTTGCAAATTTTATGTCGATATGGGAGTATATATTGGATATACTCTTCGGCATTTTGTACTTTTGGTTGTGCAATGTAGAGACATATCTTTTGGGAAAACTACTTTCTCATTTATATTTCATGAGGTTTACAAAGAGACTGCCTCGTTAAAAAACCACTCACCCTGCGAAGGGTTTTCCCTGAGTGGAAAAAGAGTGCAGCTCAGTTATGCTTTTAGGAATGTAAATTTGCTTATAAAGAGAATTTTTACTTCTACTTCTGCTGAAAAGTAGACCAATCTTGCAATCTTACTTATGGATAATACTTACAAAGTGCTTCTATGTTCCAAGTGTGGCTGAGTTCCTCACCTTTCAGATTTGCTAAATGATACGCACCTTCTTTGTTTGTTCTTGTGATGATGAAAGGACCTTCCCACTTTTGTTGGAATTTTCCTACTGTGTCTTCATCTCTTTTTCTTTTCAGGACGAAATCTCCTGGTGCTAACTTTCTTGGCTTGATATTTTTGTTGTACCACTTCTGTGTTTCAAGTTGGTACTTCTTGATATTCTCAAGTGCTTCATTTCTTTCTTCTTTGAATAAATCTTTACTTGCTATTTGATCCTCTTCTCTGATCATTTGAATGTTTGTTCTTGGACCTTCATATTTTATTTCTTCGGGGGTCATTGCTTCATCTCCGTAAAGTAACTTGAATGGAAAAAAATCTGTTGATCTTGGCTTCGATGTATTGTGAGACCAGATAACTCTTGGTAATTCATCAACCCATTTTCCTTTTTTTAAGTCTGTTAGGCACTTTGAAATTCCTGTGCAAATTATCCCATTTGCTCTTTCGACTGCTCCGTTGGACTGTGGGTGCCTTACGGATGCAAAACAGAGTTTTATTCCCATTGAGTGGCAGTATTCTCTGAAGTCTTCGCTATCAAATTGGGTTCCATTATCTACTGTGATGTGTCTTGGAACTCTAAATCTGCATATGATGTTTCGCCATAGGAATTTTTTCATTGTATGAGAAGACATGTTTGTGATTGGCTTCGTCTCAATCCACTTGGTGAAATATTCGACTGCAACTATTGTGTATTGGTAGTTGCCTTGAGCTGGAGGTAACTTTCCAACTATGTCGATTCCCCATCTTGCAAGTGGCTAAGTTGGTTCAATTGGTTGTAGGTTTGTTCTTGGTGCATTGACTTTACTTCCTGCATTTGGTAATTGTGACAAGTCTGAATGATTTCTGTGCTGTCACTTTGGGCGGTTGGCTAGAAAAACCCTTGTCTAAAGGCTTTCCCAACTATTCATCTGGCCCCAGCGTGACACCCACAGATTCCCTCATGTATTTCTTTTAGCGTATTTTTTCCATCTTCTCTTGAGATGCACTTTAGTATTGGTTGGCAAATTCCTTTCTTGTACAGTTCTTCGTTGATAATTTTGTAACTTCTGGTCTTTTGCATCATTCTTATTTCATCAACTTCGTTTTCTGGTTCGTAATATCCTTTGAGAAACTCCATGATTGGAGCTCTCCAGTCTTCGCTTTTTATGATGTGTACTTCTTTCGGTTGTTCAACTTTTGTTTTTGTTGAGGCTTTGGTGAAGTTTGGAAGAATACCTCTGGTGGTAACTCTAACTTTTGGGTGGCGGCTTTTGCAATTTCGTCTGCATTTATGTTATCATTTCTTGAAATACTTTTCACTGTGAATCCAGCGAAGTATTTTTCTTGATCCCTCAAAAGTTGGAGATACTTTGCTAGCTATGGATCTCTTGCTTTGTAGTTTTTCTCTATATGTCCTTCCACAACTTAAGAATCTGTCTTGATTATTAGCTTCTGAATTCCCTGCTCTTGCTTTGTGAAGTCCCAACAGTACTGCCTCATATTCCACAATGTTGTTGGTGCATTGAAAGTCTAATCTTTCTGCGTATTTGAGTTTGATTCCAGAAGGTGAGGTTATGATTGCTGCTGCTCCTGCGCCAGTGAAGCCCCAGGCGCTGTCACAATAGATTATCCATTCTGGTTTCTATTCTTTCTTGATTGTACCTTGAGGGTGTCCAATCTGCTATGAAGTCAACCAACACTTGAGATTTGATTGCTGTTCTTTTCTCAAATTTGATGAAGTATTGGGACAATTCTGCAGCCCATTTTCCCAATCTCCCTAGGGACTTGCAGCCTTGTAGCACTTCTTTGAGGGGTTGATTTGTTGCCACTCTTATTTTGTGTGCTTGGAAGTAGTGTTTCAACTTTCTTGATGCCATAAGTACTGCATATGCAATTTTCTTGATTTCTAAATAGAAAATTTTTGATCCAGACAAAGCTTTGGATGCGAAGTATACTGGAACTTGTCCTGTTGAGTGCTCATTTTGTTCTTCTTGTATCAGTACTGCGCTAACTGTACTTTCATTTACTGATACATAGAGTAGCAAATCTGCCGTTGGATCAGGTGTTGCCAAAGTTGTGGGATTGGATAGATTCTTTTTTATTTCTTCGAAAGCTTCTTGCTGTGCTGGACCCCAACTAAATTTTTCTTTTTTACCTTTTAGTGATTGAAATATTAGGAGGCTTTGCTCAGCTGATTTGGATATGAATCTGTTCAACGAAGCTAATCTTCCTGTTAGCTTTTGGACGTCCTTGATGTTTCTTAGCACTTGCATGTCCAGTATTGCCTTTACCTTCTCTGGATTCGGGTTGATTCCTTTTGCGGATATGATGCACCCAAAATTTTGCCTATTTGAACTCTAAATGTGCATTTTTTTGGGTTCAACATAAGTTTGCTTTTCTGAGGTTTGAGAAGGTTTCTTATAAGTCTTCGACATGGTCTTTTCTTTTCTTGTTCTTGACTACCGAGTCGTCAACTTACGCAAGAAAATTTCTTGGTATTTGATCTTTGAGAACTGTGGATGTCATTCTGATGAAAGTTGTTCCTGCGTTGTGAAGCCCCTCGGCCATTCTTTGGAAACAGTAAGTTCCAAATGGTGTAATAAAACTTGTGTACTCTTTATCTTCTTTTTTCATCCAAATCTAATGGTAGCCTGAATAGCAATCGAGGAAACTAAGCATTTCACTTCCTGCTGCCTGATCTACCAAAATGTCTATTCTTGGTAGTGAAAAGTTGTCTTTTGGGCACGCTTTGTTGAGATCTTTGAAGTCTATGCACATTCTCTACTTTTTGTTTTTCTTCTGCACCATGAGTATGTTTGCAAGCCAAGTTGTGAATTGGACTTCTCTTATGACTTTTGCATCTAACAATCATTGGACTTTGGCTTTTGCAGCTTGTGTTCTGTCTTCTGATAACTTTCTGAGTTTTTGCTTTTTCGGCCTGAAGTTTGGGTCGATGTTTAACTTGTGTTCTATAACATCCCTGCTTACTCCTCCTAAGTCTTGTGCAGACCAAGCGAAAATATCCTTGTTACTTCACAGGACTTGTATTATCTTTTCTTCTTCCTCTTTCGATAGATTTGTGCCGATGATAACTTGTCTTTCTGGCACCATTGGGTCGATTGGTACTTTCTTTGTGTCTTCACATGGCATCGGTTTTTCTTGTGTTTTTGCATTTTCTATTTCAAGTTCGTCATCTTCTTCTTCTTGTATCACGTGGATGTTTTTGAAAGCTGTGCTTGCATCTCTTTCTATGTTTCTTGCCTTAGTTTGATCGCCGAAGACGGTTATGATGCCATTGACTGCTGGCATCTTCATGCATAAGTATGGGTAGCTTACTATGGCTTTGAAAGCATTTAAAATTCCCCTTCCAAAGATTGTGTTGCACTAGCTGTGCATTTTGACAACATCGAATGCTATTTGCTCTATGCTGGTATTATTCACTGTTCCGAATGAGACTGACAACACAATTCTACCAACAGTGTTTATTTTCTTTCTGTCGAAGCCGACTAATGGGTGCTCGGCTCTTCCCAAAGTTTTTTTGTCTATTTGCATTGCATCTAAAGTTCTTGTGAATATTATATCTGCTGAGCTACCACCATCTATCAGAATTTTTGTTACTACCCAGCCTTCAATGTTTGCTTCTATGACCATTGCATCCATGTGAGGGTAATCTTTGAGTTTGAGATGTTGTTCTGAGAATATGATTGGCATGTGGGACCATCTTGTTTTCTTGAATAGACCTTCGATTGCTATGGAGTTTACTCTTCTGAAATAGTTTCTTCTTTCATTTCTTGAATCAAACTCCATGCTGTTTCCCCCAAAGATTGTCATAATTCTACCTTTGCTTGGGATGACTGCATTCCCGTTGCTTGTTGACGCTTCGGACATGTTGTTGTTGTATTGAATTTGGTGGTTGCTATTTGCTACAGAGCTTTCAGGGTGGAAACTTTGCTGCTGACTTGGGCTCCATTGATTTGGCGGGCATGCTGCTAGCAGTTTGCAATTATAGATTGGCGGAGGTGGTGGCAACATGTGCTGAGGGTAAGTTATTGGCAAGTAACTTGTTCTTTGGGGAGCTAGATGATTGACAACCTTCAGCTGCGAAGTTGCTCTATTTTCTTCTTGTACTTCTTCAATGCTTTTCTTTACTCTTGGGCACATCTTTGATGTGTGACCAGTCCCTTTGCCATGTATGATGTAGTACATTTCTTCGGGCCTTAAAATTTTCCTTTCAAAGTTTCTGCTTTGGTTGTTATAATTTGCCATTTGCTAGAAGTTTTCCTTGTAACTTCTGTTGTTTTGAAAATTTCTTTGACTGTTTGGTCTTGGACCTTGACCGGCAGCTTCACTCGTGTTGTTGATGTGATTTATCCTCTAAAATGGTCTTCACTCAGCATTTGTTCTTGGGTGTTGGGGATTGTTTTTTGATCTTAACATGTTTCATTCTCCGTTCTCTTCTTCTATTCTTTTTCTGTAGTCTTCATCGAACTCATAGTATTTTCTCATTTCTTCATATAATTTTTCCACTGTGGTTGGTCTTTCCCTTTTGAAGTGTGATGAGAGTTGGCCTGTTCGCAGTCCTTTGATTGCTGCTATGATGACAACTTTATCCGGTATGTTTGGTATTTGAGCTTTTGTTTATACAAATCTTTTGTAATATTGGCTCAACGATTCTTTTGGTTGCTGCTTGATGTTGAAAAGATCATCGCTGGTGAGTTCGACTCTTTGTAAGCCTTGGAAGTCTAGGAGCAAAGTTGTGCGAAGTTGATCCCAGGATTTGATTGACCTTGGTTTTAGTGAAGAGTACTAATGTTGCGCTGGTCCTCTTACTGCCATGATGAGCGACTTCACTAGGGTGTTCACATCTCCCCCGCTTGATGCTACTGCTGCTTCGAAGCTCATAAGAAATTGTCTTGGGTCAGACATGCCATCGTAGGTTGGGATGATATTGAATTTGAAACCTGCTGACCACTTCGCTAGCGGAATGTCAATTGACATGGGCGACTCTGTATCAATCTTTGCTATTGGTGTTTTTGTTTGCTGAGTTTGGATCTTGAATAATGACTTCACTTTCGTTTTCTATTTCATCATTGATTTTTCTTAATTTAGTCTCTGCTTCTGCAATTTTTTGCCTTAAGGACTTTTCTCTCGTCTTCGATCTTGCTTCCTCCAGCTGTTTTTTCTTGAGATGAGTTGTTCTTCGAGTTTTTGAGTCTTCTTTCTACGTTCTGAGTTTCTTCATCTTCTTGTAAATGTCTATTTTCTGTTTCTATCTCATCTTCCAAAAGTGGGTCTTTGTCTTGGTTTGAATTGTTTTCAGTCGAAGTTGCTTTTTTGCTGAGTCTTGCCATTTTGCGTCTGCGTGGTGGTCATGGGTGTCTTCGATCACACAAATGGACGACGCTAGATGTTGGGTGAAGAGATCACATACACATGTAAGATGGAAGTGATGTATGGGTTGCAATTATATTTTTCCTGTCCCAAAACTTACATCCCAGGGGGTATTTATAGACCCCCTGGCTTTGCCATCTCAGGAATCTTACAGAATTTGCCAAGGAACTTCTTGTACATTTAGCTAGAAAGCATATCGGTGAAGTTTTGAAACGCACTTCGCCCTTTTCCTTTTTGTCTTCTGAGGCAACTTTGGACTTGATCGTGATCTCTTGACTTAGCTGAGAACCTTATGGACCTTTTATGCAAAGCCGCCACGTCAGCTTTGCTGGTCATCAAGGGTCTGACGAAGTCCTCTTTCACCGGATAACCTGAAACATGTGAAATCATTTGTGTGAAGTTTGATAGTCATAGCAAAGTATCCACGTGGTCTTCGCTGAGCATCCAGAGTGTGGTGAAGTCATCTTCATTAGTCAACTTAAAACATGCAGATATTCATAAGCGAAGTTGGAAATACGTGCAGCGAAGTATCTATGTCATCTTCGTTGCACATGTTAGTGTCTCAAAAGTTTGTAATGAAATGTTTGTCCACAAAGTTTAGAAAGGATGTTTGTATGTCAAAGTTGTTCCCCAATAGGGCATCATCCTTGGAATATTCCCTCCATAAAATCCCCAAACCGACCTCCACATGTGTCCTGGTTCAGTGAACATTGAAACCGACCACAGCACCGCCCTCCCTGTGCATTAAGTGAACCGCGATAGGAAGTTGGGCTTGATCGGCTCCAAGAGTGTGCTGGCTGGTGCACCTGGTCTGGCTAGCCCACTTGTGGCTTGGCTGCACCTCATCTTTTGCAGGTGTGTGGGCCTTCCCGTTAGCTTTCCAACACCTGGTAGATCTCCCGAAACGGAGTCCAGATGAGCCCGGAATGGCCTTTTTATCCAGGCATGGTTGTGCAGCCCAAGATGGATTTCAACAATTTTGGCCCGTGTGGTTGATTCATGGACTTTGGCCTTCTCTCCTACTTTGACTGGGCTCTGAATTATCTGGTATTTGGGTTTATTTCCTTGTTTTGCTTTTGGTCTAAAATGGATGCTTGTTTATCTTATTCTTTTCTACACTTTGGATCCACTTTAGTTATGTTTTCATGTTTGTCCTGCAAAACAAGTGAAACACCAAAATCATGGAAAGCATTAGCATAAATCCCTATTCACTAGGTTTTATATGCTTTTTATATTCTTATTGGCTGTATAAAATGTGACTTAAGGACCGCCAATAAACTCCCCCACACTTAACCCTTTGCTCGTCCTTGAGTAAAGTTTTAGGACTAAGATGGGTCATCTCCTTGATACATAACCTGCGTACAAGATATTCCAAGCTTCACCTACACTTGTGAACTTTCAAAGTGTCTACCACATTGTCTTGGGTAATTGAATAATGGAACACCACGGATTCAAATCCCCTTGCATTAGTTAGCTCAGAAACTTGGGTTTTCATAAGATTTTTTGAACAAGAAAAGATAGCATTGCTCCACAAATGATACTCTCAAGTCACTCATATATGTGTCTGGCTCCTCATCAAGGCATTTTGAAATTGCCTTCTTTTCATAACGTATCTCTAAAACTTTTGAGTGGAGTTTTTGGTAGGTATGAAAGTGGGCATACTTGCATCACATATATTGTCAAGTCAAAAACCGAACCACAAGGAGATATAAGTCATACACTTAGATTGAGATGTGCAAGTGTGTGGAATGGAGGATGCTTCCTAATTCTAAATATTTTTTAGTACTCCAAGCATCATGACTCTCTTTATTGGATGGATGATATAGAGGAGTATGGGCTATAAGAGAAAATATTCATATGTTTTAAAATGGGGCTTTGAATTTTCTTTCCCTTTGTTTATTGCTAGGATTTTTCTCTCATGCCCCTTGGCATGGATGCTTTTTTTTCTTCATGCCCCTTGGCATGTTTTTTTTATTTTTTTCTTAAACATAGCCAATATCTCTTATCGACATATGAAGAACTCTGGATGGAGAGATGTCATGATGTAATGCGAGGAGTAATTTATATGGTGGAGAATGAATGCGTGGCTCTCAGGATAAGAGTCGGCGTTTTTATTTGGTGGAAGAGTGCACAACTCTTAGGATGAGAGTTGGCATTTTTTTTTGGTGGATGAAAGGGTGCATGTTGTGTGCAATTCTTAGTGTAATAGTCGGCATTTTATTTGTGGGTGTATGTGAATCTCAGTCATGGGTGCATGACCATAATCTCACATAGGTCACAACAATTTGACCAAATTCAATGATCCGACAAGCAGCATATGACTAAAGGTTTGCATAAATGAATCATGTCATATGGCCTTGGTAGAAAATTCATTATCATTGAGGAGCATGCTATTGCATTTTGATTTTGTAAAATAAATCCCAAGTCCTTCGTAAAAAGAGAAAGGTTCAAATCATCTAGCTATATCACATACTCCAATTACTTAGATAACATGGGGTCCCTGTGATAGTTGTTCACAAGTTATAGGAATATTGGCGAGGAATAAGGGGTATGCAAATTTTATCAAAGGATAGCATGGAGATGTTATGCCAGAAAGATATGCCTTTTTAAATTAATCAATTTAAACTTTCAAAGTAAACTCAGGAGATGTGAGGATAGAGTTGCACAAACCATCGTTGAAGATGAAGGAGTTGATGGAAGTCATGTGTCTTTGTCCTTCTTGCATGATGATTCATTTGGTGTTGTGCAATAAGTATGGGAGATCTCAAGTGTGTTTTAGTTGTGCCTGCGAGATCTCCCGCACACTTGTTCTTGTACATGTTTTTATTTTTAACAAGAAGAAAGGAAAACAAGCATGGGCTCTACCAGGTTGAAACCTGGGGAGCCTAAATTTTATTGGGATGAGTTTATTTATTTATTTATGTTTTTCTTCTAGTCATCCAACTCATAACTCAAGCAAGGCAAAGATAAAAGATGCAATGTAAACAAAGCCAAGATTTATCTCCATATCAGATTACTTCTATTGTTACGTCAACAACTAAAAGTTCATTAATCAATTTTCAACACCATGTCAAATTTTGATCAAAGAAGGCCATTTTAACCTAAGCACCATGCTTAATTTAAAAGGACCTGTGGATGTTATCGTATATGTACTGTATACGAATACACCCAAACCAGAGCATATGACATAAGTAAAGGAAGCATGAATTGCATTTTCAAGGAGACAGAAGTGAGTAAAGGTGTTGGTGAACATTTATTTACATTTGCGTACCAAAGTATATGTACTGGCAACATATATGTATGAGGCATTGAAGTTGTTATTGCGGCTAGCAAGATGGCTTTGCTCAGGTGATCTCCAAGGCCAGGCCACACATACATTGTTGCACGTGGGCCATGGGCCTTGATGATATTAACAAAGGTTTGGAGGTGAGTCCTTTTTGCTTGTGGAAGCAAATGGTGGGTAGAGCTGGTCAACCCATAAGTATTTTTCTTCGAACATGGGGGCCAACTTGCTCCTTCTCTCTCCTCCCATTTTTTTTATATATGTCTCTCTCTTTTTTTAACATCCTTTTTTTCTTTTTTTAACTTTCCTTCTCCCACTTTTTCTTTATATATAATTTTTTTGGCAAGGCCACTAACATCATCCGTTATCATTTTTTTGATGGCCACTTGGTGTGTGTGGAACTTGAGCTTCTCACCATCCTCACCCACACTTGGACTTTTGCACAAAAAGTCAAGTGTAGAGTTAGGGTCTCCTTTATTTTTGAGTGTGTTCCATCACCCAAGAGCATCAAGGCTTCTAACTGATGTTGTTTCAAGCATTGTATGATCCATGTTTTTCTTCACCTGAAATGGTAGTAGCAGGAATACCGAGGGTGCATACTAACTTGGAAACATGTCCTTACTTTTATCAAAAAGGAAAGTTTTTTAATAATAATAAAGTAAATAATAATAAAAGTAGTAATAGTAGTAGTAATAATAATCATAATAATAAGTTTTTTTAAGATAATCTGGGGTATCTCCCGGCAGTGCTTAAGTTATGGTCCTAAGCCTAACCGTGGGAACATCTTCTTGCAGCTATCAATGGTGGTGTAGTTTCCAACTTCACCACAAAATATGAACATGAACATTCAAGGTAAGCACTATCGTGCTGCTACGAGATTTGTAATGCTTATGATAAGCACATGCATCAACAACCAACCTCTTAAAATGTTTGACAATGAGGATTAAGAGAAGGTTGTAATTCTCATGGAAGCACGGGGTCGGAAGCAGAACAAACTCTAGAGGCTCCAAAATTGAGCATGAAACATGATATGTCTTATAAGTGAAGTTAGCATGCTCATTAGCGGGTTGCTGCTTGGTCTCTGGAGTTGTTACTTCGGGCATGTCCATGGCATGGAAGTTTTCATGTGGAACTTATGTTACATCTCGGCCATTATCAAGAGCAACACTTCCAAGGCCAGAGGTGTTGGGAACATGCCCTAGAGCTAATCGTGTAGATGATGATATTCTGATTGTATCAATGATTAATAAAGTGTTCATTGAAATATAGACAACTTGTATTGAGTGGAGATTATGTGAATTGTTTGTGAAACTCAATTACTTGAATGGTTATTCTAAAGTTGTCCCTGGTCGGCATTCTTGTGAGAACACACTTGAATATTAGATGTCAAACTAATAATGAATTAGTTGATGGCTATGTTTCACAAGTCATGGATATGAGATGTCAAACTAATAATATGGGCACATGTGAGACATGTAGGCTGGACTGACCCGACATGAGAAAGTCTCTATTCAAATCATGTACATTCTGTCCTTAGACCTAAGATTGTGGTATGTACTCAAGATGTGAAACGGCCTAATTAGGGACTATCAAACGCTGCTCCGTAACTAGGTAGTTATAAAGGTGGTCTTTGGGTGGTCGGGAAGCATTCTATGAGACATAGACAATCAAGATGGAATTTCCCCCTCTCTACGCGAGAGAGATATCACTAGATCACTTAAGTGATTGGATCAACAAATGCATGTCTGTGCTTGGGATAAGTGTTAACCCACGAGTTGAACCATATATCGAGTGGCAAAGGGAATAACTCGTATGTGGTCATAGTAGTTCGTCTGATATGATCTTTGCGTGCACATAGGAGTTGTCACGCCTTGCTAGATGCCGTTGTCAACTATTGGGCGAGTAGAAGTACTCGGCCCATGTCAATGTGTGCGTGAACCCATAGGGTCGCACGCTTAAGGGGTTGGAAGCCTAATTCGGGTTGGACCCGAATTAGACAAGGCCTAGGGTTACTAAGGGCCTCCAACTCGTGAGCTCATTAGGGATGCCTATATAAGCAAGGGGTAGGGGCGCGGTCAGGGTGACACACGCCTTTTGGCAGCCGCCATCGCCCTCCCCGCGCTCACGCCTTCTGCTCCTCACGGACCTAGCAGTTCGGAGGCGCATCGCTTCTTCCCTGCACGTGTGGAATTCCTCAGAGGTGCTGCATCTGGAGCACTGGGATGAACTGTGCATGGGGATTGAGGTGATGGACGTTCATGCAACTGCACTGCCTACTACGACGCATACGACTACATCGAGTAGTCTTCCACTGCACCTGCACGTCTAGTGGTAATCCCGTAACCTGTAACTAGCAGTAGATCCTGGTTTATGAGGTCAAAAAGTTTTATTTTCTGGCTACAGTAGCACTCTCATAATCCATCAGTGGTATCGGAGCCATTACTACCTCGTTATAGGTTCGGTTTTGTGTATATGATGATATGCATGGTTGTAGATGAGTCTCTAACCTTGGTTCGTCATCTTGCTGTGTTGGTCTTGAAACGATCTACTTGTACCGGTCAGAATTCTGACATTCGAGTTAAGTGATTCATGTAAATCCAGTCATGGCAAGTTAGAGATCAATCAGATTGATCAAATTGAACCCTAAGTCAAGTGCCAAGCGCATATGATGCACGGCGGTGGTAGATGGAATTTACTGCCGGGCGCCGTTTTGCCGAGAAAAGTGTTGTTCGGTAAAATAGCTGTAACTTTTGAACCGTAACTCTGATTGAGACGAACTCTAAATGAAAATCGTAGAGAATGAAATTTTACATTCAATTCTCTACTGCTTCACCACATTCAGCAAAATTAGAATTGCAAAATAAAGCTTGCAAAATAGAGTTTTCTGCGTTGCAAGATTAGACGTCGAATTCGGATAACTCTATTTTGCAGGTATTGATGACTGGTATAGCCCTTATGTGTATGTGATGCATGTATGTATTTAATTCATGGCTTACATGTCATGAGGACAATACAGGCAGGAGCCACATACATATTGTCAAAATTAATGTAATGGCCTGTGTGCCAATCTGTGATGATCTATCCGCGACTATGTAATTTCATTTTACTTGCACTAGTAGTAGCTAGTCTTGGTGGAATCATCACTGCAGGATGGCATACTCAAAACATGAGTGCGGTAGTGAAGTAGAACGATCCCTCAGCAATGTTTAAGTTGAATGCTTCCCCAAACCTTGCACTATCATAAGTCTTGTACAATTGGTGGTGGGTCTATGAAATTAGGGTGCCACTGGTTTTCCTCGACTAGGCAGGTTCGTATCGGATACTTACTACAAGAAGGTTTGATTACTTAAACAAGGTCATCCTAATGGTTAGGGACCTTGAAGCATGGGTAGGTTGAGCGTAGCATAGAGATGCTGCCCAACAACGAGAGTCATATGTGATATGATTAGCAAAGTGTTGATTACCAATCTACCATGTCTTCTAGCGGTGATGCTAAAGCTCACTAGTTGACTTGTTAGTTGTGGGTCTTGAATAACTAAGTATCAATTGAGGGATATTGATTTTAGTGGGAGTAGATTTTATTTTGATATAATTTACTCTTTCATGGATACATTGTCTTAGTATTTTGTGTTACTTTTGTTGTAGATGGCCGCTCGCAATCAACCATTTTCTTTGCGTACAATTTTTGAGAAAGATAAGTTGAATGGAACAAATTACGCGGATTGGATCCGCAACTTAAGAATTGTTCTCATGGCTAAGAAAAAGGAAGATATTCTAGATACCCAATTACGAGATGATCCTGAGGAGAGTGCTCCTGCTGCTGAGAAAAACGCTTACAAGAAAGCATGTGATGTGGATCTCGAAGCGAGTTGCCTCATGCTTGCTTGTATGGAACCTGATCTACAGATGTAGTTTGATAACAATCATTCAGTGAACAATATGATTGTGGAGCTTGAAGATATGTTCTAAACTCAAGCGCGGACTAAAAGGTTCAATGTCTCTAAGGCGCTCGTAGAAACCAAGCTAGCAAAGGGCGCAGCTGTTGGTTCACATGTAATCAAGATGGTTGGTTACACTTAGAGGTTGGAGAAGCTAGGCTTCCCAATTGGCCAAGAGTTGACAACTAATTTCATTCCTTTGTCTCTTCCGCCCAGTTATGGAAACTTCATCTCGAATTACCATATGCATGGGGCGGAGAAGGGCTTGAATGAACTATGTGGCATGCTGAAAGCAGCAGAGGCTGACATCAAGAAAGTAGGAGGTGGCCAAGTGTTGGTAGTTCAAAACAGGCCTAATTTTAAGAGAAGGAAGGGTAATTGGAAGAAGAAGGGCAAGGCTAAAGATGAGATCTCTAAGCCAAACCAATCGTCTTCCAAGGATGAACCACCTGCAAAGAATGATTAATGCTTTCATTGTAAGGGGAAAGGTCATTGGAAGAGGAACTGCAAGGTGTACTTGGCGTCCTTAAAGAAGGATGGTGGTAGTAAAGGTACTCCCACTCATACACTTGTCGTTCATGTTACAAACATTTTTCTCGCTAACTCTTATATCAATTCTTGGGTATTTGACACCGGATCGGTTGCTCATATTTGCAATACGATGCAGGGAATGATAAGAAGTAGAAGCGTGGAGAAAGGAGAAGTTGATTTCCGTGTGGGCAATAATGCAAGAGTTGTTGCATTGAACATTGGGATGATGCAACTTCCCTTGCCATCAGGATTTATTTTGGAATTGAATAATTGTTATTTTGTTCCTAGTTTAAATCGAAACATTGTGTCACCTTCATGTTTGATGAAGGATAGTTATTCATTTATGAGTAAAGAAAATGGTTGTGTGATCTCAAAGAATGATGTATTTGTGGCTTTTGCATCCATTGTGAATGGGTTATTTATTTTAAATCTTGATGATGCACCTGTCTATAATGTTAGTGCTAAACGGCCTCGGCTTAATGAGTTAAGTCCTACCTATATGTGGCATTGTCGCTTGGGTCATATAAGTGAGAATCGCATGAAGAGGCTCCATGATGATGGTCTTCTAACTTCATTTGATTTTGAATCATACGAGACATGTGAGGCTTGCATGCTAGGCAAGATGACCAAGGCGCCATTCAAAGGAGTTCCTAAGAGGGCGTCTGACTTGTTGGAACTTGTACATACTGATGTATGTGGACCAATGAGCACGACAGCTAGAGGCGGATTTCAATACTTCATAACTTTTACTGATGACTTTAGTAGATATGGATATGTCTACCTAATGAAGCATAAGTCTAAAACATTTGAAAAGTTCAAAGAATTTTAGAATGAAGTAGAGAATCAACGTGGCAAGAAGATCAAGGCCTTGCGATCTGATCGTGGAGGCAAATATCTAAGTCACTAGTTTAGCAATCATCTTAAGAGTTGTGGAATTGTTCCACAGCTTACGCCACCTAGAAAGCCTCAGAGAAATGACGTGTTTGAGCGACGTAATTGAACCTTGTTGGACATGGTTCAATCTATGATGAGCCAGTCGGATCGACCTTTATCGTTTTGGGGATATGCTCTAGAAACAGCCACTTTCACATTGAATAGGGTACCATCTAAGTCCGTAGTTAAGACACCATATGAGATGTGGACTGGTAAGAGTCTTAGTTTGTCTTTTCTGAAAATTTGGGGTTGTGAAGTTTATGTCAAATGACTTATATCAGATAAACTAACACCCAAATTGGACAAGTGCTTTTTCATGGGATATCCGAAGAAAACTTTAGGGTATTATGTCTATAACCAGTCACAGGGAAAAGTGTTTGTTACTCGAAACGGTGTTTTCTTAGAGAAAGAGTTTCTCAAAAGAGAAAATAATGGACAAAAGATGTATCTTGAAGAAGTTCAAGATGAGCCAGTAGGGACTGACTCTACGAGTGATGCTAATGTAGCAGAGCAAGTTGAGACACCCGTGGCAGTGGAGACACCACCACAACCACAAAGATCAGCAAGACTTTGCGCATTGCGTGGGGATTTGTTATTCTTAGATGATGACGAACCTACGGATTATGCGAAAGTTATGATGGATCTAGATTCTGAGAAATGGCAAAGTGCCATGAGATTCGAGATAGATTCCATGGGAGACAATCAAGTTTGGAACTTGGTTGACCCACCTGATGGGGTTAGACCCATAGAGATCAAATGGATCTTTAAGAAGAAGAATGATATGGACGGAAATGTTCACGTCTATAAAGCTTGACTTGTCACAAAAGGTTTTCGGCAAGTTCAAGGAATTGACTAGGACGAGACATTCTCGCCGGTAGCGATGCTTAAATCTATTCGGATCATTCTAGCAATTGCTGCATATTTTGATTATGAGATATGGCAGATGGATGTTAAAATAGCCTTTCTAAATGGGTATTTAGAAGAGGACGTGTATATGATATAGCCCAAAGGTTTTGTTGATCCTAACAATGCTGGAAAGATATGCAAGCTTAAGAAATTTATTTATGGGTTAAAGCAAGCATCTCAGAGTCAAAGGGTTTGGCTTCCGTCAGAATGAAGAAGAACCTTGTGTTTACCAGAAGGTAAGTGGGAGCGTTGTTGTGTTTCTGATCTTGTATGTGGATGACATACTATTGATTGGGAATGATATTCCTATGTTGCAATCTATAAAGACTTCACTGAATAATAGTTTTTCTATGAAGAATTTAGGTGAAGTAGCATACATCTTGGGAATTAAGATCTATAGAGATAGGTTGAGAAGGCTAATAGGATTAAGCCAAGACATATACGTTGACAAGGTGTTGAAACGGTACAACATGGAATAGTCCAAGAAAGGGTTCTTGCCTACGTCACATGGTATGCACTTTAGTGACAAGCAGTGTCCTTCATCAGATGAAGAGCGCAACTGCATGAGTAAGGTTCCATATGCTTCGGCCGTTGGTTTCATCATGTATTCCATGACATGTACTCGCCCAGATGTCTTATATGCTCTAAGTGTTGCGAGCAGGTACCAAGCTAATCTGAGTGAACCTCACTGGACGCTTGTTAAGAACATCCTAAAGTACTTATGAAGGACTAAGGATGTGTTCCTAATCTATGGAGGTGAGGAGGAGCTCGTTGTAAACGGTTACACCGATGCTAGCTTCCAAACCGACAGGGATGATTCACTATCTCAATCAGGTTTTGTGTTCACAATAAATGGTGGTGCAGTTAGCTGGAAAAGTTTCAAGCAGGAGACGGTGTCTGATTCTATAGTAGAAGCCAAGTACATTGCAGCTTCTGGCGCTGCAAAAGAAGGTGTTTGGTTGAGGAGGTTTCTCATTGAGCTAGGTGTGTTTCCGAATGCGTCGGGCTCATTGAATTTACATTATGATAACAATGGGGCGGTTGCACAGGCTAAGTAACCTAGGGATCACCAGAAGAACAAACATGTACTCTGGAAGTTTCATCTCATTCGAGAGTTTGTGAAATGAGAAGAGATCAAATTGTGCAAAATACATACGGATTTGAATGTAGCAGATCCTTTGACGAAGGCTCTTTCATAGCCTAAGCATGAGGCGCACATGAGGTCTATGGGGATTAGACATCTAAGAGATTAACTCTAGTGCAAGTGGGAGACTGTTGGGAATATGCCCTAGAGCTAATCATGTAGATGATGATATTTCGATTGTATCCATGATTAATAAAGTGTTCATTGAATATCCATTATAGACAACTTGTATTGATTGGTAATTATGTGAATTGTTTGTGGAACTCAATTACTTGAATGGTTATTTTAAAGTTGTCCCTGGTCGGCGTTCTTGTGAGAACACACTTGAATATTAGATGTCAAACTAATAATGTATTAGTTGATGGCTATGTTTCACAAGTCATGGACATGAGATGTCAAACTAATAATGTGGGCACATGTGAGACATGTAGGCTGGACTGACCTGACATGAGAAAGTCTCTATTCACATCATGTACGTTATGTCCTTAGACCTAAGATTGTGGTATGTACTCAAGATGTGAAATGGCCTACTTAGGGACTATCAAACGTTGCACCGTAACTAGGTAGTTATAAAGGTGGTCTTCAGGTGGTCGGGAAGCATGCTATGAGACATAGACAATCAAGATGGAATTTGTCCCTCTCTACATGAGAGAGATATCACTGGATCACTCAAGTGATTGGATCAACAAATGCATGGCCGTGCTTGGGTTAAGTGTTAACCCATGAGTAGAACCATATATCGAGTGGCAAAGGGAATAACTTGTATGTGGCCGTAGTGGTTCGTCTGATATGATCTTTGCGTGCACACAGGAGTTGTCACACCTTGCTAGAGGCCGCTGTCAACTATTGGGCACATAGGAGTACTCGGCCCATGTCAATGTGTGCGTGAACCCATAGGGTCGCACGCTTAAGGGGCTAGAAGCCTAATTCGGGTTGGACCCGAATTAGACGAGGCCTAGGGTTACTAATGGGTCTCCAACTCATGAGCTCATTGGGGACGCCTATATAAGCAAGGGGTAGGGGCGCGGTCAGGGTGACACACTCCTTTTGGCAGCTGCCGTCGTCCTCCCCACGCTCGCGCCTTCTGCTCCTCGCGAACCTAGCAGTCCGGAGGCGCATCGCTTCTTCCCTACACGTGTGGGATTCCTCAAAGGTGCTGCATTTGGAGCACTGGGACGAACCGTGCGAGGGGATTGAGGTGACGGACGACCATACAACTGCACTACCTGCTGTGAAGCGTACGACTACATCGAGTCGTGTTCCGTTGCACCTGCGCGTCTAGTGGTAATCCGATAACCTCTAACTAGCAGTAGATCCTGGTTTATGAGGTTAAAAAGTTTTGTTTTCTGGACATGGCTTATGTTCGATTGAGGGCGATGATGGACGTTCTATTTCACAAGGATGAGAAATGAATGGAGAACTAAATTTTGCCTCCTCGAACATGTAGTTTTGCTTCGCTTTGGGGTTTCAAGGCAAGCGGTAGAACTGGCTGAAGTTAAATTTGCAAACTTCTTAACAAGGCTCCCTTGAGATGGTTCTTTTTGGACAAGTTTGTCTAAAGGATAGCCTATGAGAAGATCAAACTTGAGGATGGCAAAGATGTGGAAGTCTACGCAAACCTCAGTTCCATGAATTTCTATTGGCACGGCCCTAGCAATCCCACAACACTCAACGATGAGCCCTGATGAACTCTTGAAGAGTTTGTCGGTCGGCACTAGTGGCATATTACCTAAAAGGGCTTTTGCAAGGAATTGTGACATGATATAGTGCCGACTATGAGGTTGTGTAGGGCATCTATGGAAGTTTCTCCTAACAAACAAGATATAGTTGTGGATGGTGAAAGAATCTGAATTACTTTAGAAGAATGTTTCATTTCCAACAACCATTCTTTTGATGGCTCTATATCAGGAGAGACTTCCTTAGAAGGAAATGTATCCTTTTTGTGCCAAGAATTGTTTGAGGTTTTACCAAAATCCTGGAATTTGATTGAGAACTCAGAAGGATGGAGAACTATCTCCTTCGGTGTTCGTGGTTTGGGTGGGGGCTCATGAGTCGAACCTATGGATGGTACCTGTTTGGATTCGACTAATGGGTCTCCCCCACACTTGACATGACTATGGCCTAGAGGTTTTTGGTTTCCATGATGGGGAAAGCATTCTTCCCTAGGATGTGATTGAGGATTTTCCTCTGTTCCACCGTGGTTTTATGTGAAAATGTCCCTCGGGCAGCTGTGTCAAGGCATAGGGCAGCATCTATGTCTAGACCCGAATAAAAGAGATGCAATTGCATGCTATCAGGTAAAGACAAATCTGGGCTGACATGTAATAAGATTGTAAACCTAGCCCATGCTGCACCTATAGACTCCTTTCCTTGCTTAAAATCAAGGATTTCCCCTGTTAGAGAGTTGATACTGAAAATAGGAAAGAATGTAAGACAAAAATTGTCTTTAAGTTCTTCCCAGTCCCCATTCATACTTCCTATGGTATTAGTGAACCATTGCTTTGCCTCCCCCTTAAGGGAGAATGAAAACAACTTCCACTTAAGAGTTTCTTGTGTCATGCCAGGAATGCTTAGGCATGAACACAATTTCTCGAATTCTCGCAAGTGGTCAAAAGAATCTTCATTGTCATGACCAAAGATGGGATTTGCCCGAACCATGGCTTCGAATCTTGGGTGGAGTTCATGGCTAGATGAAAAGTTTGACTTTGCAAAAGATTGTTGCTCCAAGAACTCCCCCTTTGAAGCAGAAAAATTATGAAATGGAATTGGCTTCATGGTGATAGGGTAAAAGAAGATATTTTGTTTTATAAAAAATATAAAATATATTTTTTTTTAAAATAAGGATATAGATACGAGGATGAACTAGGGTCGAAGAAAGTAGCAACCGTTCCCCGGCAGTGGCGCCAGAAAGCTTGTTGGTATTTCTTAACGTATGCAGAGAATCCGTAAGCGTACGAAAGTATCGTTGTAGCCTTCACCCAGAAGTATTCAGGGTATCATATTTTCCACAGGGAACGGTGGTATTTCTCCTAGCTAGTTCACCCAAGGAACAACACAAGGGTAGAGATAGAAAGGTGGTAGAGATGGATTCTTATAGTCTTTAGGGTCCTATGGATGGCATTGCAATACTTCTACTTGCTCACTTCGGGCACCGGAGCGCACCTGGTCTGCCAGGCGATACCAGCATACAGCTCTACGCCAAACATGAACGTGGGGGATTAGAAAGGACGGCCGGGACAAGGTCACTCCCCACCGCCTACCACCTCAACCATACATGAATGATGGAAACAAAGGTAGCCTCGAGCCTAAACACCATGTCCAAGGTGTCAACTACTACTCTAGTGTGAATTCAAGGCTTACAAGTCCCTGGGGTCCTTCTACTAGAGAGCAATCACCACAAGGATGATCGACATTCCCGCAAGTAAGTATAGGTAAAGCTCAGCTATACAAAGGAATTTTATAAGACTACAAAAAACACGAACACTTACTTAGCCAAGATCCCGTGAAGGAGCTAAGTAAAATATCCGTAGAGGTACAAGCTCGGGGAGACACCGACAAGCCCGGCACTTCCCCGCTCCCACACTCACATATCCTCTCTAACTCTCTAGCTAGCTACAAGGGCATAGCCCATTTGAAGTGGCGCTCTAGCTCTAAGCTTGTGGCCCTATTCTCCTTTTGTGTGTTGATGGAAATGAGAGGGGACGACCCCTCTATTTATAGGTGGGAGAGGGGGCATCATCCTTGGAATATTCCCTCCATAAAATCCCCAAACCGACCTCCACATGCGTCCTGGTTCAGTGAACATCAAAACCGACCACCGCGCCACCCTCCCTGAGCATTAAGTGAACCGCCATAGGAAGATGGGCTCGATCGGCTCTAGGAGTGCGTCGGCCGGTGCACCTGGTCCAGCTGGCCCGCTTGTGGCTTGGCTACACCTCATCTTTTACAAGTGCATGGGCCTTCCCGTTTGCTTTCCAACGCCTGGTAGATATCCAGAAATAGAGTTCGGATGAGCGCGGAATGGCCTTTTTATCTATGCATGGTTGTGCAGCGCAAGATGGATTTGAACAATTTTGGCCCGTGTGGTTGATTCATGGACTTTGGCCTTCTCTCCCACTTTGACTGGGCTCTGAATTATCTGATATTGGGGTTTATTTCCTTATTTTGCTTTTGGTCTAAAATGGATGCTTGTTTATCTTATTCTTTTCTCCACTTTGGATCCACTTTAGGTATGTTTTCATGTTTGTCCTGCAAAACAAGTGAAACACCAAAACTCATGGAAAGCATTAGCATAAATCCCTATTCACTAGGTTTTACGTGCTTTTTATATTCTTATTGGCTGTATAAAATGTGTCTTAAGGACCGCCAACACCAACACAGATCCCCAACTGCTACCTACCACAATGCTTCTTTCATTGTTTTATTACTTGACCTCTATGA
This sequence comes from Bothriochloa decipiens, assembly GCA_023333625.1. NCBI lineage: Eukaryota > Viridiplantae > Streptophyta > Magnoliopsida > Poales > Poaceae > Bothriochloa > Bothriochloa decipiens. The sequence goes on from CM041633.1 coordinate 6,647,423, forward strand.
GGAGCAAAGGCCCCTCTCTACAGGAGATCGACGCCTCCGATAACTCTGCCACAACAAAATCATGACCATCATCACCCAACACACAGCGTATTGGAAGCAGCATGGCAAATGCCAGGTGATGCAAGAAGGCAACGCCAACATGAAATACTTTCACGCTCGGGCATCTGCTCGGTGCCGCCAAAACAGCATCTGGGCGCTGGAAGTGAAGGGCATGCAGCTCATTGCACACACAGATAAGATGGCTGTGCTCACCACCTACTACACGAGCATCTTGGGTGCTAAGCAGCCATCTTGCAAGCACTCTACATCAACGCGCTCTACACCGACGCCCCAAAGCTGACCCTAAACTGCCCATTGCTCCGTTCAGAGAGGTTGAAGCTCTTGTCGTTGTGAGAGCTATGGCAGCAGGCCTGATGGGGTTGGCCCTGGGTTCTACAAGGACGCCTGGGCTTCAATGAAGGGCGATATCATGGCGCTTGCCCGGGGTTTCCACGAAGGGGCCAACAAGCTCCACCGTATTAACAGGGCGCTGATCGTCCTCATTCCAAAACAAGAGGCCTCAGTAGCTCCTGGAGACTACCGCCCACTCTCCCCCCAAAATTGCCCCTGTGAAGATCATAACCAAGATGCTGACGACAAGACTCCAGGCCCAAATGGCGACACTGATCAACCAAGACCATACCAGATTCATCAAGGTTAGGTCCATCTTAGAGAACTTTGTTGTGGCCACTGAACTTGTGTTGCTCTATCACAAAAGGAAGGCTCCAACTCTAGTTCTGAAACTGGATTTTGCTAAAGCATTCGATTTAGTGAGCTAGTGCGGTTTGATGAGGATTATGCAGGGGCAAGGCTTCCCAGATCAATGGATCGACTGGATGCACCGACTGCTAAAAACCTGTTTGCACCAAAATTTGGACTGGCGGGCACAAAGGTGGAGTTTCTCAGAGAAGACACCGCGGGAATCGACTAAATGCTGATAACAGCCGAATATTGGGGAATCGGATAAATTAGTGCGGATTGGCTAACTAGAATTGGCTATTTGGAGAAATCACGGGCCACGTTAACTCTGATCTGGCTGGACAGAAGACAATGCATTGACGGCATGGGACTCTACAGGACGAAATAGTAGGGCCCAAGTTATCGAGTTTTGGTAGTTTTCTAGTTTTTTTCCTTATTTTTGCAAGTCATGTCAGATTAGGACTTGGTCAAAGCCTAGGGTATAAATATATAAGCCCCGGCACCTTTGTAAACTCTATTGACAATCAATAAAATCTTTTGGCTCCAGCCACAAACCTTTAGTTTTAGGATCTTGGCTAGTTTCTTCATCAAGCTAGGCTGCATCGGTTCGTCCGACCTCTAGTTTGCTATAAGTACCGTCATGGCTTATATTTATGTTAGATAAGGCTGGTTCATGACTCCATGTGATTTGTGATGTGACACCATCTGGTGTACTAATTAAGGAACCAGAGACCTAATGACATTCCAATAACACTGTCAACGGAAATCAAGCGTCAGAATTTTGGTCGTTCCCTCAAAATTTCCTGAATGGCAGATGACATCTAGCTGTCTACTCCGAAAGGGAGAAGTTTCATAGGCAAGTTAGCAACGAACCAACAACCTATCAATACGGCTATAGGGCTTGTGTTTATGCTTGATTTGGCTGGTGCGACCTCTTATCTATGCATTGGCACAGCTAGCAGCTTATGTTTTTTATTTGATAGGGCTGGTTCAATCTCCTATTGTATGTGTTGACATGGCTAGTTATCTGCTCTATTAGGCTTGGCAACCTAGTAGATTCATTAAGTTATCGATGTTGTCTGTTTTATATTGTTTATTCTATTGCAACCATTGCCCGATCAAGATTGGTAGATTTGGCTTATTTCTTCATAGATTCGATTATCATTAATTCTCATTACATTTATTTTTCTTGCCTTGATGATCAATCTCGTGCTTGTATTAGCTAGATTATATCAATCTTGTTCGTGACATGTGGCGCGTTCTAGGGTATAGATGGCTTTATGATAGAGTTTGTTAATCTCTTCTACTTTTAACGGGTGCAGCGGGTTAAGTCACCGATCTCACTAGGATAGATGGGTTAGCAGGTTTTGTTATAAGATTGTTTATATACCTAGTTCGTTCCCATGTTGGTATCGGCAAATTAGCCGATTTACCAGAGCTTTACCCATAACATTGCGTACATGTATCTGTTTAACGCTAGTTGGTTTGCTGAGCTTGCTTGAACGAGACTTGGTCCAAAGATTACTTAGTCTGAGGATTTCAAATTCACGGGTTTGGTAGATTTATTGGTTTTGATCTAGATTATTGTGACGCATATTGGATCTTCATATGTTGTATCGAATAGGTTAGATCGGCTAATGGTTTTGTTCCCTTCACATGTATTAGGATAGCCGATTTAGCTAAATCTTTACTGTTTCTAGCATGTATCATGAATGATCTGTACTTATCTTTGTCTTAATTATCCATATCATGCCATGATCGATTGCTCTAGTCATACATGATTATTTGATTGCTTATTTACAAGTGCATGTTGGATGTTGACTTTCTAGTCAATGCCGTGATCGGATCGACTATTTAGCCATACATGAGGAACTGTCTGGAATCTCGCCGATAGGTTCCATAATCTGACTATTCTTTTCCTCCTTGTCAATTTCAGGGTCAAATTGAATGACACGCCTCGGACTCAATCGACCAGATTAGCTGCTGGTAAAGTCGTAGGGATCAGAGAGACGCTCACGGTCTGGTCTACCTGGCTTGCGAGAGACCGTTGACGTGAAGAGTCACGTTTTTGTGTCAACAAAACCTCACTTTGGGCAGTACTAGTCAATGGAATAGCTGGACCATGGATCACTTGCAAACAAGGGCTGCGGCAAGGTGATGCTCTCTCCCCTACCTCTTCTTGCTTGTAGCTGATGTCCTCCAGACAGCTGTCAAGCACCCACTTTCAGATGGCACTACACCTGTCCTCCAATATGCAAATGACACAATCATCTTGCTTCGGGCCGATCAGGAAAGTGTACAGGCACTAAAGAAAACCTTGGATGACTTTACAATGAGCACCAGCCTCAAAATCAATTTCAACAAAAGCACAGCCACGCCGGTGCACAACCCCACTCGGACCTACAACAAATGATGGTTGTCCTACAATGCAAAAGCCACCTTCCTGCAAACCTACTTGGGGCTCCCTCTCTCCAACATCAAGCTACCTATGTCCGCCTTCACACCTTTGATCGCAAGAGTTGACCACTATCTAGCCACCTGGAAAGCACTACTGCTGATGAGCTTGGCTGGCCGTGTGGTCTTGATCAACGCAGTCCTCGACGGCCTACCAACCTATGCAATGGGAGCCATGGAGCTTGCCCCCGGGGTTGTTGCTACTCTGGACACACGCCGCAGAGGGTTCCTCTAGACTGGAATTAATGAAGCAAGTGGAGCACAATGTCTGGTGGCATGGGAGAAAGTTTGCTAGGACAAAGACAGAGGGCTAGGGATCAAACGCATTGACACAAGAAACGCCTATCTGCTCCTGAAGCTCCTACACCGTCTACACCCACCATGAGGGTCAGTGTGGACAGAGTGGGATTGAGGAATCATCGACCTCTCCTCGATGGATGGCCGACTATACGGAACCCATTAGGCAGCACTATGAGACCTCCTCCCCGCATCTAGGAATATCACCATGGTGATGATCGGCGACAGTAGGAGCATGGCCTTCTGGTACGATCGCGATCGCGGATACTACCTTGGCCGAGTTGATGCCAATGCTCCACAACCACTTCAACGGCAAGAGCATGTTAGTCCATGATGTGATCAGTGCTGGGCTTGAATCCCAGCTCTAGCGCCGCCTATCCCCTGAAGCCGCGTCTGAGTTGGACTAGCTTCGTCACATGCTGCCAACAGTGCCGTTGAACGATGAACAAGTCGAACGGAGAAGTTACTTTGAGGATGGAGGACACCGGCTCATGGCAGGGATGATCTACAAAGCCTCCGCCTGGGGCGACCACCAAAGTACGTCGTACCCATTTTTATGGTGCAACTTTGCTCCCCCCGAGTGAAGTTCTTTGGTCGGCTCTTGACACACAATTAGATCCATAGTAGATCCGCCTTGGCATGCAAGAATGTCATCGAGGATGCACGGTGTGCACTCTGTGGCCTGTCAGATGAAACGGCGGACCACATCATTGCAGAATGCCCCTTCGTTCAAACTTTTTGGACAAGCATCGGCTGGGACCCCACGGGGATTATAAAAGTGGAGCAACTGTGGAACACTCGACCCCCCTCCTTATGTGGCAAAGCAAGTTCTAAACCCTCTCTTACTCCTTAGCGGGGAGATTTGGAAACACCAAAAAGGTGTGGTGTTCAGAGGAGAGAGCCCCAACACCAACTGACTCAAAATCATGTGCAAGGAAGCAATCCGGGACTGGAGCTATCGAATTCCTTCAAAGAAAGAGACCCTAGCTCACCAATGGAGACAAGCCCTCCCTATGTAATTTTTCTTTGAATCTTGGTTGTAATACCCAATGTAAACTGAGGTCCTGCCTTCCGCCACCGGTTGCCAGCATCTGTGGAATATATAAGTAGGCAGGGATGATCCCCCCACCCAAAAAAAATTCTCAAAAAAACTTAGAAAAATTTTCAGGCAACATGAGATTGAAATGGATTAGTGGAATTGAAACATTACAGATTGCTTAAAGATGAAGGTGGTGAAGATGAGATAATCAACACTTCATAACTATACAAGTCACAGTTCTGACTCAAAGAAATAGTAGTACCAAATGTTTTTCAACTAATAGGGGTATCTAATCCATCAATTAGACATTAAACAAGTTAGACTCGTCTATTTTATGATGTTTGTATGCTCTCTTTAGTTTAGTCGTATTACATTTATAGTGGCCAATATTCTTTACCAATGTACCACCCTAGCTGCAAATCTTGGCTACGCCACTGCTGCAGACTCATCGCGTTTAACGAAGGCTAACTTATTATTAATTACCCTAGAAATACCAAGGTGTGGTGTTCTTCATGGGCCATCTCCCAAGCCGCCAATAAAAAGAAAACCCATGAGGTAGTACAACCTGAGTCGGATGCTTACGTAGTTTACATGAGAGTGAAGTGCAAGTGCAGATTTTATATTCATCTACATACACATGTCTTGCGTAATATCGGTATGCTGTATGAACTGTATGAACTATGCAGAATAGATGGCAACCATAATATATACAACCAACTTGCATGATACATCAACTAACACATATAATACTTCCAGTAATAAGGTATCTAATTTGTCATTGACTTGACTCTGGGAAAGTCGCTGGGGAAGATGAATCGGAGCCAAATCAGACATAAGGCACGTGCTAACGTGCCGGCGTGGTATTATTTCTAATTGCAATTTGGAATGCAGCTTTGCTTAAATATGCTTCTCGATCCAGTTGTGAACGCAGTCAGATCGATCAATCAGCTCGCCTTAGAAAGGACTTGATTTTGAATTTCAAAATTGAAGCTGTGATGAACATGGTTGTTCTCTAAGACTGAGAACGAGAATATGAGAGAGGAACAACATCATTAGCACCAGTGGAAGTGAATTGCGCTTAACCACTTATATCCCAATTTCTGAATTTCACATGGAAATTTGCACTCCCATTATTGTGCCAAAGATTGAAGAAAATCTTGAATCTTGAAAGCCGCACATTTCATATTATTGTAGTTTGTATATGTGGAAACCAACATCTTGAGAATGAACAGAAAACCAGAAGACAGAAGGCAGTAGGGAGACCACCAATGACTGCATGAAGGATGAGAGCCGCGGTGTCTTCTGAAAGCTAGTATATGCATATTCGACTGATAGAACCAAGAGGAATTCTTTAGAATAAGAAGTTGGATCAAAACTGACTGGAGAAAAAAACCGACGGTACAGACTTCCGTCTCAACTAACTTCCCAGGCCTGAGATCAAGCCCGAGGAGCACCATATGGCTGTCCAGGTCGGATAGAGGAGGCATGGGATGGAGTAATGGGCAGCCGGTAGATCAGAGAGATGTGCGAGGGGAGAGCCATCCCGATCTAACAATAGAAACTCAGTATATTATATAAGTTTCGGCTGCCTTCTTGGTGACGTACGTACGTTGTTGTTTTGTTTTGTTTTTGTATTTATTGTAAAATGTTTTTGTCTCCCGTTGTACTCTTGTCGTTGCCTCTTTGGAAAAACATGTGAGATGCTTCTTCCAACAACCATCTTACATTAGTAGTACCAATATCTTAACACGGGCCCTATCTTAACATCACCAACATACAATAATTAACACCTATAAATTGTCTGGTCCTGTTCTTTCTGATCTTGCCAGCTACATCATGCAGCAACTATGTAGTTGTATAATAATTCCACAAGATGCATGGCTAAAATAGTGCTTTTGGCAATGGTGCAACATGCCATGACGCTGTGCCTTAAATATATATATATGCTCTGCTGGTGGTTGTTACCTTGTTAGTGTCAGACTGTCAATACTAGACAACCTGGCAATTGAGTTCCTGGTGGTTGGTGTTCCAAGGAATATGTTAATGCAATGCAAGACCCCGGGTAGATTGGCATTTTATATAGATTCATTGCATGTTTTGGAGGCGTGACTTGGCATGTTCAATTTAATAATTGTCTGGTGGACGACTGCAGTAGATGCTCTATGAAAGGTACTCCTATCCGGGTGAAGTCTCAGTCGCGAAAAACAAAAGTACTCCTATCTTGGTGCCCTACGACATGGCTGAGGTACACATGTTTCAGTGCACAGCTATGTTTCAGTCGAAAATTAAACCTGAGGTACATGTTTCGATGCCTTCAACATGTTTTGATTAAAAAATAATAATAATATATAGAGACATACAAACACTAGACTGGAGGAAGAGATGCCGTTAATTGGGCGCTCTGATTCGGAGGAGGAGATGCCGTTAATTGGACGCTCTGGCTCGGAGGAGATGTTTGGTCGCTCTGGCTGCTCCGCCTTCTGATGATGATGCAGGAGAGGACGAGATGGAATCCCATGTAAACCAGCACGCCTATGACCAGCAGCAACACATAAACAGATGTCTTCCACCGCCTGCTCGAGCCGGCTGCGTAGGCACCCAGGAGTCCAAGCAAATCCAGCACAATTGTCGTGTTCATCACCACAAGCCACCTCCAGCGCCATGTCTTATTGTCAAATAGCTTCTCCACCCACCTCCCTCGCCATGTCTTCTTGTCAAATAGCTTCTCCAC
>CM041633.1:6654691-6695621 GCA_023333625.1 Bothriochloa decipiens
TCCACCCACCTCCCTCGCCATGTCTTCTTGTCAAATAGCTTCTCCACAAGCCAGCTCCTGCGCCATGTCTGGTTGTCAAATAGCTTCTCCACAAGGAGTAGCAGGATGACCACAACGGACGCCATGAACGAGGTGGAGTTGCTGTAGAAGAAAGCCAGGTATCGGTGCCTCCTGTTGTCGTGCATCACCGGGTTGCCGGCCTCGTACCACACACCGTTGCTCTGCCAAGCTCCGCCTGGCGGCTCTAGGCCTGCCTGGTAGGTGACACTTGCCACAAGGATCCCTAGCAACATGAGGTACTTGCGCTTGGCATGGTCTCTCTTCTTTTTGTCTTCTATAGGGTCGATCTCTTTTCCTGGTCCATGTGAAGCTCCTTGTGGAGTTGTGCTGGTGCTGCTGCCCTCCACTTTCGTGCTGGTGCTGCATCTACTGTACCAAAACACCAGGAACAGTAGGACAATGAACAAAATGACCACCGCTACCAGCACGAATAGGTAGACTGATGTCTTCAAATGCTGTGTGCTTCCTGCGGCGTAGCCACCCATGAGGCCAAACAAGCCTGCCGCCGTGCACACGGACAGCGCGTGGGTCCGGATGGCTGGCCTGTACACGTTGGGGTTGACGAGGAGGATGATGAGCGCGATGGACAGCATGAAGCTCACCGAGTTGCAGTAGAAGAAGGCCTTGTAGCGGCGCGGGAAGTTGTGCAGGAGGACCGGGTCACCGGCGTTGTGCCCGGCCCCGTCAGACTGCAGGAAGCCACCAGGGGGAGTGAGACCGGCCTGGTAGGTGATGGTCGCCGCAAAGATGGCAAATATGAGCAGCCGCTTGCGCGTCTTCTCCACCGAGTCCTTGTCACTCTTGCTCCTTCTCCTTGTGCTTGTGTCATCGTCCAGCGTGACGAAGATGACGTGGATGACGACATAGACAAGGACGGCGCCAGCCAATGCCATGGCATGGATGGATGTGTTCACGTCCCGGCAGCTCCCTGCCGCATATGCACCGATGAGGCCGAAGAGGTCTAGTATCATGACCGCCTCCAGCACGTGATGCTTGAGAAGAAGCTTGGTCTTGACCGGGACCATGGCGACCAGGGACGCTACCAGGGAAATAGAGTTGCAGTAGAAGAAAGCCTTGTACCGCCGGGGATTCGTCGTCAGGAGGATTGGGTCGCCGGCGGTGTGGCCACCACTGTTGTCTTGCCAGACGCCGCCCGGCGGGTCCAGCCCAGCTTGGTAGGTGATCGTCGCCGCCAGAGTGGCGAGCAGCAGGACGAGGGAGCGAGCCTTCTTCGCTGCTTCCTCCTTTTCTGTTCGCTGCTCTGCTGCTGCTGCCTGTTGTTGCACTGGCTCTTGCATCCGAGCCTTCTTCACTGCTTCCTCCTTCTCTGTTGGTTGCTCTGCTGCTGCTGCCTGTTGCTGAGCTAGCTCTTGCTTCCGATCATTCTTCACTGCTTCCTCCTTCTCTGTTGGCTTCTGTTCTGCTGCTTTCTTCTTCTCTGTTGACTCTTGCTTCTTCCGTATTGCGTCGATGCCACTTGCAACCATTAGGAGCAACAAAATATACACCACAACGGCGCCAATTAGGCTGCCGACATAGACGGTGGTGTCAGTCTGCCTGCAGCTGCCGGCGTTGTATGCGCCGATGAGGCTGAGGAGCGCGAAAACGATGAATCCGTGACGACGACCATCATGAGGCTTCGTGTCCAGAAGCACCACGATGATGAGTAGTGACGCGACGAAGGCCATGGTGTTGAAACAAAAGAACACTGCCAGGCGCATGTTGTGACGGTCCTTGAGGATGGCGTCGCCGGGGCTGTGGCCGGGACCAGCGGTGTCCCAGAAGCCCCCCGGCATGCTCAGCCCGGCCAAGTACGTGATGCTCACGGCGAACGTCGCGAGAAGCATCAGGACCTTGCGGAACCGGCTTTTCGCCTTGTCGACCTCGTTCGACATTGAAGAAACCGCCTGAGATGCAATGCGGTTCGCCTGGACCCTGTTGACCATGCTGTGTAAGCTTCCTCTCGCCTTCTGCCCTTCATCTTCTTTTTGGATGGCTTCGGGTTCGGGCCAGCCGCCACCGGAACTGGAGTTGGGGTTTCCTTTAGCCAGGGAAGCAGACGAGTCTGGGACCGAGTGCGGTTCTTCGACTTTGCCTTCGGGCACGCCGCCGGAGCCGGTGTTGCTGAAGTACGAGGCCACCTTCATCTGGATGTACGAGGCCATCTTCGTCATCTGGAAGACGAGGTACAAGACGACGAGGCCCACGAGCACCAAGGAGTAGATTTTGGTGAACGTGTCCCGGCAGGTGCCGGCGGCGTAGGCTCCCATGAGGCTGAGCAGGTCCACCACCATGGCCGCCTGCAGCGTGCGAAGGGCGATCCTGGCCCTGGATGTTTCCCAGTACTCACCGTCGATCGTGGAGTTGGAGTAGTACTTGTCCTTGTTGTGCTTGTCCTCCAGGGAGCCGAGGATGAGGATGAGGACGATGACCACGAGCGACGCGGCGAATGCGGTGGCGTTGCAGTAGAAGAACGCCACGTACCGCTTGTGGTGGGTGTCCCGGAGGATGGGGTCGCCGGCAATGTGGCCGTCGGCCGTGTCCTCCCAGACGTCCCCCGGCGGACTGAACGCGGCAGCGTAGGTCACCGTGGCCACCAGTGAGGCCAGCAGCAGGATGTACTTGTGGAGATCCAACGTGACATCTTTCTTTTCAGTGGTAGGAGGATCATTTTGGCTATCGTTGAGTGGTTGCTGATCGATCTCTTGCTGCGACATGGAGCCAACCTCCATTTGCAATCGCAATCTCAACTTCAACTACAGTAGGACATGATGGTGTCTCAAGCTTCTCTCTCTCTTGTCTGATATATAAGGGGGCACATGGTGTTGTTGGTCAGCAGGGCAGCGTGTGATAGTATAAGCCCTAATAAACAAAAAATATGACGATAGGCATCATCGTCAAGATGACACTAATTGTAGGGAAGCTTCCTACCTGATGTTAATTATGGGAAGTGCATATATATATAAAGAGTTTTATTACTTTCAATCACACGCAAACAGATTTAAGTTTCTAGCCAAGAACATCTCTAGCAGAGACCCCTGTTTATTAGGGCCTCATCCTACTTTTGGTTGCTAATGGATAAAAACCTCACAACAGAAGACCGAAATTAGACGCGAAAAGCTGATATAGATTAGACACTACCAAATGCAGAGCCTGTTTGAGAGAGAGAGAGAGAGAGAACTGGTAGAAGGTAGTATTTTCACTTCACTTGGGAAACTGTGCCTGTGAGAGGAGTTTTTTTTTTAATCTAAGAGGAGTTGAAAACAGGCTTTAGGGAGAACCGTCTCAACAAGGCCTGTTTGGTAGAAGGTTAAAACAACTTTTGGAACTGGGGCAGAAGCCCTATGAAATAGGCTGTAAAAACTAGTTGAATCGAATATTCAATTTTTACTATTGTTCGTCGTCATCTCATGTAAAAGTGTCCCCGAATTATAATTACAGAAGGGTGGGATCGAAATAAGTTCAGAATGAAAATCACTTAAAAACAAGATGGTCATTGACTTGACCAATGCAAGTTCCGGTCTTCCTATAGATAGAACCTTTGATTGTCATGTTCAATCTTTGGGGAACGTTGCTTTGGGGAAGCTGATGAGTTCTACTTGGGCTGCAGCTTCTTGCTCCTATGGTCCGTACCGAAGGTAGCCTCTAAAAAGTAGTAACTGCAAACTCATTGCATTTAACTAAGGTTATTAACTAGTTACTGCATTAGTTTGTTAGCCTAGAAATGCCAAGGGGGTGTGGTGTCCATCATGGATCCCCAAGGCACCAACAAGAAAACCATGTGGTAGTTCAACCTGATCTGGATGCTTGCGTAGTTTACATGAGTGAAATGCAGGCTCAGGTTTTATGTTCATCTACACATGCCCTGCCAATACTCCCTATATATTATTGCCATGTCGTATGAACTGCCATGATGACCACCATCCTTAATTAAACTGTGTCATGATGCAGAAGGGATGGCAACCATGATATACAATACAACTAACTACCAACTACCATATAGTATCTATCTGTCATTGACTTGACTCTGGGCGAGTCGCCGAGGAAGATGCCTCGCCTCTGCAACGTACTGTTTGAATATCCCTAAACTAAAGGCTGCCAAATCACACACAAGATACGCGCTAACGTGCCTGCATTGAATGCTCTGGTCGCGCCGAAGGGAGATAAGTCTTTTTGTTTCATGGGTGTGTTTAGGTCCCGCCAAATTCGAATGAAAATGTCACATCATGTCACCTCAGCGCACCGTAGCATTTCGTTTGTATTTGGTAAAAATTGTCCAAACTTTGCATAACTAGACTTAAAATGTTCGTCTCGTAAAGTACAATAAAACTGTGTAATTAGTTTTTGATTTTATCTACATTTAGTACTCCATGCATGTGCCGATATTTTGATGTGACGGGTGATAGGAATTCTGCATAGTGAATTTTAGGGTGATTTTGGAGAAACTAAACACAGCCCATGTCGTCTCATAAAGTAATTATTGATAGTTTTAAAGCCCCAATGCCCTCCATGCGTGGACTGGTTGACGAGGTAGTAGTTGTGCTGCTGGTTTGTACCAAGCAGAGCAAATGTCGTTTCTTTGTTTGGACCCTTTTTCACAAGAAGATTCTTAAACGACGCAAAACCTCCCATGCAAAAGAAAGGCTGGCAGCACTAACCAACTAACCAATTTGCAAAACGTATCATACGACTTACAAATAAATGGTGAATAGCTCTGCAAGGATTGCCCATGTACATAAAGATCCGGAGCATGTTAGGTTTATCACACGTTGGTAAATGATGGTTGAGGACAAGTTTGTCTTTTGGGTTGAGTTAGGTCCATAGCTTTGGCATGTTATTGGTTCTAGTGGTCCTAAGCATAAGAGGGTGCATACTCTAACATGAACATCATCATCAGCTGCAGGAATATCTTGTTAATGAGCCAACTATTCTCTAGACATTTTCATCTATTATCAAAGCAACCTTTAGACATAGCCTTTCTGATTAAGACAGGAAAAGGAAGATAGGATTTCAATGCTTAGAAACAAAATGGGATTTCAATGCTTAATTGGCTGCAATAGAACCTTTTCCGCTATTCTCTGGTGGAACATTTGGAATGAATGCAATAGAAGAACCTTTCAGCTATTATCAAAGTAACCTTTAGAGTAACCTTTAGACATAGCCTTTGTGATTAAGACAGGATTTCGATGGCTTAATTGCTTATTTCTAGTGGAACATTTGGAAACATTTAGAATGAACATAATAGAAGGACCTTTCAGCTATTATCACAAAACCTTATCCAAGGAACCTTTAGACAATACCTTTCTGATCAAAGAAGTGATATATGTTCATTTTTCATAGCGGAAAAAGATAGACCTAAAGTGGACACAATGATACAACAATGACCAACAGCCATGCCAAAAAACGAACTCAACAAAAGGGAAAAAAAGGCAACTCTACTCGATTGGAATGGAACATCGACACGAACTACACAATGCCGAAGCTCAACTCAAAAAAGAAACAAAAAGAGAAGAAACCACCATTATTAACTTCAAACCACGACACTACACTGCCACTCTTGAATGATTAAGGACATTGTTGGCATTTCTTAACGTCATTACAAAAGATAGACTAAAAGTCCATCCCTGGCAACGGCGCCAGAAATGCTTGTTGGCATTTCTTAGCATTACTACTAAAGATAGATTATAAGTCTGTCCTTAGCAATAACACTAGAAACATGTGTTGACATCACTAACTATCATTACTTCAGAAAGGTAACTCTTGGCCCTTAACGGCGCCGGCCAAGGTAATGCAGTCTGGTAATAACAGTTAGAAGTGCCTGATTAGCCTCCCTAATCGTCATTACTTACGATATGCAAAACTGAAGCATGACGCCTAGGGGTGCAACAAGAACTACAATCTTTAAGTAACGGTACTTAGGTATGCCAATCGATAGCTCAGTAAGACATAAGATTAAATCTGCAAGCGCACAGAACTATCATTGTAGCATTTCAACTTGTGAGTATTCAAGGGTGTCGTATTTATAATTTCCCGTAGGAGGGCAATATGCATCGAGCGTGGTATAAACATGATCACTTATTGAGTGCAATGGTAGGCATAGAGTAAACAGGAGTAAGACATGATTATAAGATAGTGGACACATATCTGAGTCAACCTCAAGGAATAAAGATAAATAAAGAATAAAATAATATAACTAAACAGAGCAGGCATTAGTCATATATAATTATACAAAGAACTGTTAGTAAACCATCTAACAAGTATGTCTAGTATCAGGACTAAGTCTGGGATGATAGGGAGATCGCCGCAGCTGGTCTGCGAGCCGATAGAAACTTTATGAACTCCTACTCAATATCCGAATGTGGGGGAGTGCTTGGGATGGACAGGGCTATCACCACCTGCCCACCTACCCCTCTACCTGTGGGATACCGACATATTCGCCGATCTCCGCATACCCGAGCACCATGCTCATGTAATTGGAAACAACTCCTAACCCCTGCGGACCCCAACCCTTCGGATTGACAGGCAAGGTTAAGAGCAACCAAGAAGGCACCACGAACCATCACCTCATCCCTAGTTCTTCTTCTATTCATACTAATCCGATGAACGATGATGAACAAGTCAAGAACATAATACATAAACTATGAACTAGCTCATATATTATGCTCATAACACGATCATAACTATACTCTAGTTCATAAGCATAACTATATAAGTATGATAAGAATTTGCTCATGGAAGAAACCTAAATTTTATTCATACCGAGATGTTCTTCTTCTTCCAAGGAGACAAGCTCTCCTTGATAGTTTTTGCCTTTCTCACAAACTATTAGAACTACTCTAAGGAATAAGTGAGAAGTGTGAGGTGAGTGACCCCAAATGAACGTGTGTGTGTAGAATGGTGGAGCACCATCTATTTATAGCTAGGGAAGGAAGGTTTGGGCGTCTCCAGGTGTGGAAGCAGGTGATACCGCCCTTGGGGAACCGCCTAGAGCACCGCCTCCGAAGACTAGGCCCGGGAGGGGCTACCAGGGGGCGGTCGGTCCCGGGGGCGGTCGTTCCCCCAGTGGGGCCGGCTATCCACCGCCTTTGCGTGGTCGGTTCCTTCTTGGGCCTGGACCTCCCCTGTGGTTATGATCAGGCCCAGGTATGCTCCGAAGGTTGGCTTCTTTATTATTCTTGATTGCGCATTGTTTGAATTCGTCTTTTGTTTTTTGCGCTTTCTCCATGATGTTGTGCATTTTCCTCTTGTTTCACCATATAACCTGTAAAAACATGAATACTAGGGTTACAAGTGGAACTTGTTAGTAACAAAGGCATATGTGCTAGAATATGTTTGTCTTTCCTCTTTTTAGTCTAAATTCGTGGTTTAGAAATGATCCATAAGGACTGCCAACAGAATTAGGGCAAAAACAATGTCATCATCACTTGCACCACCATTACTGACAATATCGACCCCGAATAACCTACTGGACTAGCCATCATAGGTCGCTGTGATCAGTATAGCCCTTCTGCAATTGGATCCATATGCACTACCTATCAACACGATGTACCACACTAGACTAGCCACCTCCAAGCAGGGCCAGCCACCGTAGCCCCCGTTGCTAGCTGCCAAATAAAACATGTGAGCAGCCGCCTCTGGCGCTCGCCAAGCTGATCTCATACGCCGAGATCCAAGTGCGCACACCTTAGCTTCTAGGACCTAGCTACCTCATCGAAGGTAGTGACACACGCATCCTCTAGCTACATGTCAGAACACCTCCTTGCGCTGAAAATAGTTGTTGCTAAGCAGATCGAACTACTAGCGGCCACACCATGCATGTCACCTAGAAAGTGTAAATCTATTGGCCATCACCTCCTACGCTGACTTGCTCGCCTACTTTGTGGTTGCAAACAGTCCCACCAAACCATCAATCTCTATTGTCAAGCAAATATGCAAAGCCCTCGAATCATCATGCCACTGCCCTCCTCCTGACCGCATTCCTCTATCATTGACACCACAAACTTGAATTCTCATCTAGGCCTCCACCTTGCCCACCATGACCCTAGTCGTCATTGCAAACTAACCAGGCATGAGCTCACCACATCTGGAATTGGATTCCATATACACCATTTCTAGACACAAGTTGTTCTAACTCGTATGAGCATGAGTCATATAAGTGTGAATGAAAGAAACGCTCTACTATCCGGTAGTTAGGGCAAGACGGACCAAAAAATAAGTAGAGGCAAAATTTGCCTCTTTAATATTAGGTTAAATATAGATTTTGTTGGTGTTATATATTTATCTAATATTTTTCAATATATTAATTATAAACAAGGATGACCATATTTTAGTACTTAGTTGGATAGATTTGATGGCGTTGCAATAACCGGTAGTCAAGGTGTTTTTGTCCTATTTACATGAATGGCGATGTAGTCTTAGGATTGACAACTATTAAGATGCAAAGATAGTCTGGTAATAATAGTTAGAAGTGCCTGATTGGCCTCCCTGACCGTCATTATTTATGATATGCAAAACTGAAGCATGGCGCCTTGGGGTGCAACAAGAATTCAATCTTTAAGTAACGGTACTTAGGTATGCCAATCGATAGCTCAGTAAGACATAAGAATAAATCTACAAGCGTACAGAACTGTCATTGTAGCATTTCAACTTGTGAGTATTCAAGGGTTTCATATTTATAATTTCTCGTAGGAGGGCAATATGCATCGAGCATGGTATAAACATGATCACTTATTGAGTGCAATGGTAGGCATAGAGTAAACAGGAGTAAGACATGATTTCAAGATAGTGGACACACATCTGAGTCAACCTCAAGGAATAAAGATAAATAAAGAATAAAAGAATATAACTAAACAGAGTAGGCATTAGTCATATATAATTATGCAAAGAACTATTAGTAAATCATCTAATAATTATGTCTAGTATTAGGACTAAGTCTGGGATGATAGGGAGATCCCTGTAGCTGGTCTGTGAGCCGATAGAAACTTTACGAACTCCTACTCAATATCCGAATGTGGGGGAGTGCTTGGGATGGACAGGGCTGTCACCACCTGCCCACCTACCCCTCTACCCGTGGGATACCGACATATTCGCCAATCTCCGCATACCCGAGCACCATGCCCGTGTAATTGGAAACAACTCCTAACCCCCGCGGACTCCAACCGTTCGGATTGACAGGCTAGGTTAAGAGCAACCAAGAAGGCACCACGAACCATCACCTCATCCCTAGTTCTTCTTCTATTCATACTAATCCGATGAATGTTGATTGAAACGACCTCGATTTGCACGAAGGGAAATCCACAGAGTCAAAGTGTAATATGACCATTTACATCACATTACCCGATAACAGTTGAATATCATAATCCATACATTGAACAAAAGAGTGCAGTAGAGAGGTTTACAATAACTTATTGCATCGCCACTTAGCGGAATAAGAGTTCATGCAGCATAAAGTAAAAGCTTGAAGGTGCGGAAGCTATCATCGTCCATCCAACTCAAGCGTAGGTACGAAACCCTCAATCATCATACTCCTCAGATGAGTACTCACTCCTGGAACCTATGTACCAAAGTATCAGTACGATATGTACTGGCCACTCCCACCCTATGCATTGCTTTGTGGAAATTGGATGCAAATCATAGATATATCAAAAGAACCTATAAAGGTTGGGATTTCCTATGCAAGCGATCAAGTATATAAGTAATATAATAATCAGGTTTTATACACATTCCCATGCACACACCATCCATCACTGAATCACCATCCCCAATCCTCCAACACCATCTCAGTCTCTTGTCGACAGGACAACTCCCTCTCGGCCTGCCTCAGCGGCCCACAGCCCTCAACCTGGCTCACGGCCAGAAATCACACTCAGGGGGAAGGTAGAACACTCCACTCACTAGTCCGGTGCAAGCAGAACACAGGAAAGGTCCATAGCCGACAAGTCGGCATATGTATCGATCGATCAACCATACACTCTGCAGAGGTTTCACTAATCCACTAGATAACCATCATCGGTGTTGATCACCACCTAGGCAGATTCCGGGCGCCTACTGCCATAGAATGATGCCATCCTACCTCTCAGCCCTGGAACACCCTTAGAGTGGCTAATACTGTGAGGGGACCCATGATCCCCTTCCTGCAGAGCATCATGATTGTAGAAAGGGTGTGAGACACATGCTCCTACCTCCCTATCACACGCTCGCCTGATATTAATGGCATCAATCTATCTAGCGGTTCGGCCGTCCCCCCATGGGAAGCAAGTGGATAGCAAGAGGTTCCTATGATCCGGTTACCAGCGCAGCAGTTCCTAGGTGTGACCAAGCTAGGATATCTTCATCAGGGTTGTTCTTTAACATGCTACCACGGCACCTTCGTCCTGGGTTCCACCCCTTAGAGGCTCACACCCGAAGACCACCATCACATCCAAGTTAGTCCGCCATAGACTTCTCTTCATGGGAATGTCCAGATCCATTCCCCGGCAAGACTTGCTCCAAAAGCTCATCGTAGATCCCGGCTCGATCAACTCAACCCTCACCCTACACCCTACCGTAAATTCCACCCCAAACCAAGATACAGCACCATCAGCTCACTTGTCCATCTGATCCATCAACACACACATCAAGCCTGGCACCCCACCAGGCCCTTCCAGGGTTCATCACATCGCATCAAAAAGTAAGCAAGTGAAGTATATATATAAATATAGCAGATAAGCATGTGGCTAACATAACAGTGGGTAAGCAGGTGATAGGTTACAACAAGTAGGGCTTAACAAGTAAAATTCTACCATGCAATCCTAGCATAGGTGAACCATTATATTGCAATGAAAGTAAAGCACTAGCAAACTAAATTAGACATGCGTAATGGGATCTACGAGGTTGGGTGGGATGTGGCACCTTCGCTATCATTGTCTCCTGACCTTCCCTGGTACTAGCTGTCCTCGTCAGACCGATCCTCGCTCGACTCTGTAACTAAGAAGTAATGGTCGCAGGGTGACCCTATAGATTAGCACAAAGAACAAATAATAGAATAAAGGTCCAGATGCACTCAAACATAGCGAAAATAGATAGGGCTTGATTTATAGAACATTTGGATACATGGATCACAATTTTCTGAGCTCGTATGAATTAGTTATGAATTTTCAAAGATTTAACCATATTCTGAAAAAGAAAAGGACTGGATTAATCTGGGACTGACATGTGGCAGCACGGGATTGGGCCACGTGTTGCGCGTGGGTCCAACAACGACAACACAGAAGCTGACGTGGATGATGACCTCATGCTGTCGTCAGCTATGACAGGTAGGACCAGGGTGATGTCACCTGCTGACGTCAGTGTTGAGTCGGTCAACGATCAACGGTCAAGTGGGACTTAATGGGCCGTTAACAGGCCTGATGGGCTGGACATTGGCCGGGCTTGGCCTGCCACATGGCATGCTCTGGTGCTGCCACATCATGCGTCTGGATCCAAGAACGGCCTCAGCACACAGCTCCAGTCCACGGTGCTCCACTGCTCGCTGGGTCCACTGTCAGCGGCTCTGGTCCATGTGAGCCAGGTGCATAGTTCTGTCTTCAAGTCCACGTGGTCCATAGTCCGGTCTGTGGTGCACCGACACTCTCTGGCCCCACTTGCAGTGACTCTGGTCCACGTAGATCGCATCCACCACTTCTGCATGAAGTTCTCCTCTTCCTTGCTCTGTTCCCCGACCACACGGCCAGTGGTGAGGTCGCCCATCTCGGTGAAGAGGCGCTCCTCGGCCTCCATTAACTCGCGGTCCAGCATCACAGCAGCACGGCGGACACATCCATGGGGTTCAAGGCGATGGCTTGCCTCCGGTGTGGTTCCTCCTCGGCACTCAGCGAAGCGGCTACGATGGCATGCGACGGCAGCAGTCCAGCGGTGTCTCATAGTCCAAATTGAGCACCAGGCCAGTCGATTGGGGTCCCCAGAGGGCCGTTTGGCTCACCGGCGGTGACCATCGCTACGGCGGAGTCCGTGTGGGCAGCAACTCCCACGGCGGAGCTCCCGAGTGGCCACGATGCGTGGCACGGCACCAAGGGTGGTCCTTCAGCCCCCTTCTTCTCCATGATTCAATGCGGTGCTTCACAGCGATGTCGTTCATCGTCTTCTTGTCCTTCGAGGCGGCCGGAGGCGATGGGGAATGGCATGGCACGGCGGCGCTCCAGAGCGGCATGATGACGGCATGGCCACGCGTAGATGGTCCTCCGGTGCAGCATCCAAATAGTTAGCATGCGCTTGTGGTGCTTCTTGATGAGGCAGTTCCAAATCCGATGGCGACAAGGCTCGGGGCTCAACGGCTGGCTGGCAAGACGGCTTCGCCGTGGCAGGTCATGCCCACGGCAACAGGCATGGTGGCAAAACCGTTCTGGCGTCCTCCTAACACCATGGGAAACCAGGGGCTTGGCTAGGCGATGTGTGTGTGTGTGCAGGTGTCCAAGACGGCCAGCTATGGCCTCGGCCTATGCACTCATGGTGTGGAGCGCCATGGCCGGACCAAAGGGCGGAGGTTGGAAGAGAGGTTCATGGCGGCACTCACCGTCGAGTGAAGAGGATGGGGAGTTGAGGTACACGTCCACGGTAGCTTCTTCGGGTGGTTGAGGCAGAGGAAGAAGACGGCGTCAATCTTACGGCACAGTTCGTCCCCTCTGGCTCCGCGAGGCTCCCTTCTTCTTCTCTGGCTACAGCGGCTCCTTCCTGCCTCCTTCTCCTCCTTCCTCCCCTTCTCTTGCGGTGACCAATGGTCAAATTGGAAAGCCACCAAGTGGCGACGGTGGCTGGGAAGCCCAAGCACTCCCGGGGCGTGCTTATATAGAGGGATGGTGGAAGCAGTTGGCTGACGGACGGTCGATCACGGCTCCTGGTCGATCAAGTGGCCAGGGAAAGCTCCAGGTCATCGGTGGGGGTTCGTCTAGGTCCAACGAGTAAGTGAGAAGGGGCTAGCTAGGTCTTTGTGCGGCTAAACTTTACAGAGGCAGAATTCCACCATGGCGGCAGTGCATGTGCGTGTGAGAGAGAGAGGAATTTGCCCGTGTCATGGGCATCTTGATGTTGGGCGGTCGGTCTAGGTGGCGGCTCCATGAGCATAGATGCAGGGAAGGCTGGGATCGAGCGGTCGGGGTACTTAGCTAGGCGGCGACGCGGGGAGCAGGCACTGACACGTGCAACGTCACGCACGAACGGTTGCTGGGGGACCGAGGGGAAAGGTATGACAACCAGGTCCCACTACGGGTCCCACCAGTCAGCGGCTCGGTGAGGGAAGCTGAGGTACATGATGGGCCAGAACTCTTGGGCCGGTTGCTTGCTGGGCCATCGGTGCGGGGTGAAAAAGAAAAGTAAAAGGGATAGCAGGCTGGGCCGATGCGGAAGAGAAAGTGAGGGAAAAAGGAGAAGGCCGGTTGGGCCGGCTGGTTGACTTGGGCCGAAAGGCTTTTCCTTTTCATCTTTTTATCTTTTCTCTTTTCTATTGTTTGTTTTTCCAAAATACTTTATATATATAACAGTGTGGCATCATGTAAAATAATTCTCTACCTTGCTAGTTTGGATATTATTCCCATAGTAGATATTTATTTATTATATAAATAAATATTATTGGTATTTTATTTAGCACACATAAATCCAAATAAAAACCAAATCACAAGGCAATTAAAAATGCAACATGGATGCATGGCTAATGCAACATTGTGACAAAACATATGAAACATGGAGCTTAAGCTAAACACATAGAAGCTAATGCATAGCATGTATGGTTGGTGCATGATTATGGTATGGTAGATGACATGTCACACTCATCACTCATAGGTTTTGAGAAAAAATTTTGTAGTTTGGATGTTTGGGTTGTTACAATGATGAACAAGTCAAGAACATAATACATAAACTATGAACTAGCTCATATATTATGCTCATAGCAAGATCATAACTATACTCTAGTTCATAAGCATAACTATATAAGTATGATAAGAACTTGCACGTGGATGAAAACCAAATTGTATTCATACCGAGATGTTCTTCTTCTTCCAAGGAGACAAGCTCTCCTTGATAGCTTTTGCCTTGCTCACAAACTATTAGAACTACTCTAAGGAATAAGTGAGAAGTTTGAGGTGAGTGACTCCAAATGAATTTGTGTGTGTAGAATGGTGGAGGACCATCTATTTATAGATAGGGAAGGATGGTTCAGGCGTCTCCAGGTATGGAAGCAGGTGAAACCTCCCTTGGGGAACCGCCTAGAGCACCACCTCCGAAGACTGGGCCCGAGAGGGGCCACCAGGGGGCGGTCGGTCTCGGGGGCGGTCGTTCCCCAATGGGGCCGGCTGGCCACCGCCTTCGCATGGTCAGTTCCTTCCTGGGCCTGGACCTCCCCTATGGTTACGATCAGGCCCAGGTATGCTCCGAAGGCTGGCTTCTTTATTATTCTTGTTTGCACATTGTTTGAATTCGTCTTTTGCTTTTGCGCTTTCTCCATGATGTTGTGCATTTTCCTCTTGTTTCACCATATAGCCTGTAAAAACATGAATACTAAGGGTACAAGTGGAACTTGTTAGTAGCAAAGGTATATGTGCTAGAATTTTTTTTCTTTCCTCTTTTTAGTCTAAATTGGTAGTTTAGAAATGATCCATAAGGACCGCCAACAAGACCCCCAAGCTTACCCTTTGCCCATCCCGAGCAAATAGCTAAGTTTGGTTGTTGATCAGGAGTTGCTGCAATGCTGATATATTTCATAAGTGTCATGCCTATAACAAAGCATTCCTTTGCAATTTAAATAAGTTGGCATTCTATCCACTCTTTACCTTGATTGCTCATGGGGCTTGTAGCTTCTCCAAGTTCTTGGGTGGTTGCAACACAGAATGGTTATAACAGAATAACCAATTATTTATTCTTTGATAGACCGTCTATCCTAAGGTTTTATGATTTTTGCAAAATAAAACAAGTTCCTCAAATGATTCTCTCATTCGCTCAATGTGCATGATCACCTCACCAAAGGTATTGTGGTGTTGCCTTTCATATCCTACCACTAAGTCTGAGAGTGGAGTTTTGGGATGGTATAAAGGTGGGCATACTTACATCACCTGTATTGCTGAGTCAAAGTCCGGATCATAAAGAGATACAAGTCATACACCTTGATTGAGATGTGCAAGTGTGTGGAATATGAGTGTGGTGAAAACCTATCTCTAATTATTTTTGGCACCCCATGCATCATAACTCTCTTTTATTGGATGGAACAAAGCTTTTGGAGAGATATGGGCTATAGAATCATCACATTTTTTTGAATGAGTATTTAGACTTTTCTTTCCTGTTTGTTTTCTCATGCCCCTTGGCTCTTTTTAGCATTGCCCATATATTTTTGTTGACATATGAAGACTTCTGGATGGAGAGATGTCATGATAGCGAATGCAAGGAGTGAAAAAAAATTTTATGAAGAGTGCGCGACTCTCAGGGTGAGGGTCGGCATTTTTATTTGGTGGAAACTGAGGGCGCAACTCTCAGGTTAAGAGTTGGCGTATTTTTGGTGGATGGAAGGGTGCATGTTGTGTGCAACTCTCAGGGTGAGAGTCGGCTTTATTTGGTGGGTGCGTGTGAATCTCAATCATGGGCATATGACCATAATCTCACTATGTCACAACAATTTGAACCAACTCAAAGTTCCACAAGCAGCATATGACTAAAGGTTTATAAAAGTAGAGCATATCATATGGCCTTGGTGGGTATTTCATAATCATTGAGAAACTTTTGATGTTTTGAATTTTTGAAAAGAAAACTCCGGATGTCAAGTTTCTCGTAGAACAAAGTCATAGAAAAATCTATTTGTACCATCTCATATCTCGCAATAACTTAGAAAAAGGATCATGCAATTGCAACCCACAAGATTTCAAGTTCTCAGAATGAGACATTTTTAGCTAACAAACTTAAATTTTGAGGAATACTAAATTATAACTTAGGCACAAATGAATTATAGACAGAGCAACTATTCATCATTTCAAAAAAAGAGAAACTAACACATCTTAACACATATGGGAGTGGAATTTAAATTTTTTTGGAAGAAAACTGGAATTAAAAATGCGAGAAATAAAGTGCAAGAATTTAAAGATACATGTTACCTCTGTGGGGTTTCCTCCCCCAAGCTAGCTCAAGGCCTAGGTCCAGGGAACTATCCCACAGACCAAAGGAAGGCCATCTGTGCCTCGTGTCACCACCAGTTTGCATCTTCGATGTCCACGAAGTGCTGCTGGTACTGCTCATGCCACTGAGTGGAGGTCTGGATATGAGCATTGAGCGTACCTTGGATTTGCGTGTTCTGAAGCTCTAGTCCTCCCATACGTGTGTTGAGGACCTCTAGTGTGACCGGCTGTGGGTGAACTGAGGGTGGCATGTCATTCGATCCTGAGGAGTGTGCTTGCTCGGGCCAACCCGATCCTCCTGCCTCGTGTGAGTGCTGACACCCTGATCCTCCAGCCTCCTGAGGGTGAGGAACGTGTCCCATATCATATCCATACCCAGGGTGAACCCAGGTGTAGACATGACAGGGGACCATTCCATCCCTGGTGTCATGGTGGGCATGGTCGGTGGTGGTGTATGTTGTGCATGTTGTGCAGGCTCCTCCTCCTGTGCTCCTCTCCTCCGTGATCTCCTACGGGAAATAGAACTCCTGCGTGCTTCTTCCCTCTCAACGAGGTCGAAGGTGAGAGAGGGGGAATTATATAAAGCGAGATCTGGGTTAGGTAACGGAATCTTGTTTATATATCTTGAAAAATAGAATACTAATTTCTTTCCCGATTCATCACGTTTCAGAATATGGGCTTGTCCCAAATAAAACTCATTGATCATGATGCAAGGAGTAGAGAGGTAAACAATGGTGTTTGCAGCATGGGGATCAACACTAGTAGCAAGATGAGTGATGAGTGAAGTGCACATGATAGGAGTTGATGTCTTGAAAGAATTCAGCCAGTGCTTAACAATCTCACATTCAGGAGCAACTTTAATCTTTTTAAGCATGACATAAAGCAACTTCAACTCAATGTCATAAGCATGATGCGTATCCTCTCTAGGAAACAAAAAATTAGCAATCCACTTATGCATAAGCCTCAGAGTGGGATGATGGATGATGTTAACATTGGGTTGGAACTTCCCAATAACATTTTGTCCAGTCATCAAATGCCAAAAAGTATGACGATGATAACCCGAGAGAGAAAAACCCAAGTCAACAGAGCATCGAGCATGAAAGCCTAGGCGTGCAGCAAGATCCTTCCAGTGAAGGCTATGCTCTCTACCAAAGCAGCGAAAAGTAATACCATAGTCGACAATTTGCAAAGTGCCCAAGACTTGGATGGTCAAAAGACGAGATCCAAGTTCATGCACAGGGGCAACTTGGCTCCAACCAACATGCTCAAAAATGGTATTAAATTCGATGTCCATACCTGTCTGCTAGAGAAGGATCGGGTCAAAGGTTGGCGTGTGCCAGAACTCACGTTCCTTGAGAGGTTGTGTATGCTTGCATCTCCCGCTCGTTCTCTAGGTCGAGGAAGGGAGCGTCGGCCTCGTCGATCGCATGGCCCGTTGGCGCCTCCTCTTCTCCTCCTTGCAGCGGGTGCTCTTCGCGCGGGGGAGTACTTTGACTTGACTCCCCAAGAGAGCAACGGCCTCTCCAGAACATGCCAGAAACTTGACCTCCAATCCCACTCATGGTGAGTGAGCTTAGCACGAGAGCTTGAGCTTGCTTTGTGGTGGAAATGCAAGAAGTTCTTGCAGAATTCTCTTGCACTTGAGCTTTGTGGAAAATATTTGGAGAGTAGTGGAGCAAGAGAGTGATGGAGGGAGTTGAAGAAATGTGAGAATGAGAGGGGTGAGGGGCTCAATCCCGGCCTCCTGGTATTTATAGAGCTGATTGCAGGCGTGGAGGCGTTGCTTGCAACGGCTAGTAGCCGTTGGCAAAAGGCCGAGCCACTAGGCCCTTGGGCAGCGGCGGCCACCCCTGAGACTGGTCGGTCCCCTAGTGGAGCCCGTTCTATCCCGTCTTTTGCCAGCGCCCACCAACGGCTATCCTTGTGTGATAGCCGGTTACGATTCCCTCTAGTTCAAAATTTTGCTCCATCTTTTGATTTTCCACAAATTTATTTGCAACTTTTTGGTTTTCAAAAATTATTTTAAAAATAAGATTTGGAAAGAACAAAAGCTAAACTTTCAGAAAATAATTTTTATAAGATTTTTGGAGAAAATTTAATTTGAACTAAAAATAAAGTTTTTATAAAACCAGAGAAAAGAAATACTCTTTTTCAAATGCAAGAAAAGAATTTTATAAAATATATATATTATTTTCAAAAAGATAGGATACAAAATACCTGAGTGGGGGCGCTTCCCCCAAGTTGGATGATGGTGTGGGCCCCTTTAGAGTATTATTTTTGTATATATATATATATTATTTTTTTAATAACTTCCGATGGCCTTCGGCAAGGGCTCAACATTTACAGTCTGTTGGCAAGACTCCTCCTTCTTCATTGCTCTGTAGCTGCATGAACAAACTTGGGAGGAGTCTTAGGTTGCCCCGGGATTTTTCCCGTATTGTTGACAGGGATAAAAGCAGCTATCTGAGCCATTTGTGTTTTTATCATTTTGTTGAAACTCAACTGACTTTTAACAGAACAAGACAAAGTTTTAAGCTTTGCATTTATGTTTTCAAACATTTTATCATTGAAGGATAGCTTTTTGGTAAGATTCTCATTGATTTTAGCCTATCCCACAACGAGATCTCTCAAAGAAGGTGGTTTGAATTGAAATTCAAATTGAAATTATTATCTTGCGGGCGGTGTTGGTTATTCCACCTGTTATTACCCTGCTGTTGCGGTTGGCGAAAACCGTTGTTGACGTAGGAAGCTTCTTCTTGGGTTTCAGGGTAGTTGTTCCCTGAATGGCCAACATTTCCACAGACTTCACACGTCATGTCTGAGTCCATGGCTTGGACTGAGCTCATGGTAGGATTAGTGGCGCGATCGTCTAGCTTTTGCATCAGCAGGTCTTTTTTGCGGCCAGCAGATCTGTCTCCTTCAGGTATACGTGCCTTTTTGTGTTTTTCTTCCTTCTCCCCAACTTTTGTTTGCCACCATCTTCTCAATGAGTGCAGTTGCATCCGCGATGGTGAGGGAGAGGAATGCGCCTCCAGTTGCGGCATCTACGTGCCCTTTGACATAACTGTAAGGCCTTCATAGAAGTTTTGGAGCATGAGCCAATCTTCCATTCCATGATGAGGACAGGCCCGGATGTACTCCTGCAGCCTTTCCCATGCTTCAGGGATGGACTCAAGTAAAGTTTGCTGGAAGTTTGATATCTTCCCCCTCAGAGCACTAGTCCTGCTCATGGGGAAAAACTTGGCGAGGAATGCCACAGAACATTTGTCCCACGTGTTGACAGCTTCCTTGTTTTGATAGAACTGTTTCACTTCCCCATGAGGGAGAAATGAAACAAGCAGAGCCTGATACTGTCTTGTGCGACGTCTTTGATGACGATGGTGTCACACAGCTCAAATGTTGCAGGTGAGTGTTTGCGTCCTCACTTGGCAAGCCACAGAACTGGCTCGCCTGCACCATCAAGATGAGGCCCGTACGAATCTCAAAGTTTCCATTCCCAACATTGACAGTGGGCCCAATGGGCACGTTGGCAACAGCAGGGGTAGAGTAGTCACGGAGTGTCTTGGCCATTGCGATAGTAGCGGATGATGCGGGAGTGACTGATTCGTCTGCCGGTGGAGTAGCAGAAGAAGAAATGGTGCGAGACCTTTTCTTCCTTAGGAGTGCTTCTGGATTGTTGAGGAAGTTATCCAGCAGAGCAAAACCGCTCATACACTATCCTTTTTCATTCCAATAAAAAGAGGAAGAAAACAACGAAGTAAGCCTGTTTAAACTATGACTACCAATGCTTATTATGCAATCGATGTTTATGCCAAGCTAGATGTTGCATATTTCTTTTGCCCTCCCCGGCAACGGCCCCAGAAATGCTGGTTGGCATTTCTTAACGTCGTTACAAAAGATAGACTAAAAGTCCATCCCCGGCAATGGCGTCAGAAATGCTTGTTGGCGTTTCTTAGCATTACTACTAAAGATAGACTATAAGTCCGTCCTTAGCAATAACACTAGAAACATGTGTTGACATCCCTAACTACCATTACTTCAAAAAGGTAACTCTTGGCCCTTAATAGCGCCGACTAAGGTAATGCAGTCTGGTAATAATAGTTAGAAGTGCCTGATTGGCCTCCCTGACCGTCATTACTTATGATATGCAAAACTGAAGCATGGTGCCTTGCGGTGCAACAAGAATTACAATCTTTAAGTAACGATACTTAGGTATGCCATTCGATAGCTCAGTAAGACATAAGAATAAATCTGCAAGCGCACAGAACTATCATTGTAGCATTTTAACTTATGACTATTCAAGGGTGTCGTATTTATAATTTTCCGTAGGAGGGCAATATGCATCGAGCGTGGTATAAACATGATCACTTATTGAGTGCAATGGTAGGCATATAGTAAACAGGAGTAAGACATGATTTCAAGATAGTGGATACACATCTGAGTCAACCTCAAGGAATAAAGATAAATAAAGAATAAAAAAATATAACTAAACAGAGCAGGCATTAGTCATATATAATTATGCAAAAAACTATTAGTAAACCATCTAACAAGTATGTCTAGTATTAGGACTAAGTCTGGGATGATAGGGAGATCCTCGCAGCTGGTCTGCGAGCCAATAGAAACTTTACAAACTCCTACACAATATCCGAATGTGGGGGGAGTGCTTGGGATGGACAGGGATGTCACCACCTGCCCACCTACCCCTCTACCTGTGGGATACCGACATATTCGCCAATCTCCGCATACCCGAGCACCATGCCCGTGTAATTGGAAACAACTCCTAACCCCTGCAGACCCTAACCCTTCGGATTGACAGGCTAGGTTAAGAGCAACCAAGAAGGCACCATGAACCATCACCTCTAGTTCTTCTTCTATTCATACTAATCCGATGAACGATGATGAACAAGTCAAGAACATAATACATAAACTATGAACTAGCTCATATATTATGCTCATAACATGATCATAACTATACTCTAGTTCATAAGCATAACTATATAAGTATGATAAGAACTTGCTCATGGAAGAAAACTAAATTTTATTCATACCGAGATGTTCTTCTTCTTCCAAGGAGACAAGCTCTCCTTGATAGCTTTTGCCTTTCTCACAAACTACTAGAACTACTCTAAGGAATAAGTGAGAAGTGTGAGGTGAGTGATCCCAAATGAACGTGTGTGTGTAGAATGGTGGAGCACCATCTATTTATAGCTAGGGAAGGACGGTTCAGGCATCTCCAGGTGTGGAAGCAGGTGAAACCGCCCTTGGGGAACCGCCTAGAGCACCACCTCCGAAGACTGGGCCCGGGAGGGGCCACCAGGGGGCGGTCGGTCCCGGGAGCAGTCGTTCCCCCGGTGGGGCCGGTGGTCCATCACCTTCACGTGGTCGGTTCCTTCCTGGGCCTGGACCTCCCCTGTGGTTATGAACAGGCCTAGGTATGCTCCGAAGGTGGGCTTCATTATTATTCTTGTTTGCGCATTATTTGAATTCGTCATTTGTTTTTTGCGCTTTCTCCATGATGTTGTGCATTTTCCTCTTGTTTCACCATATAACCTGTAAAAACACGAATACTAGGGGTACAAGTGGAACTTGTTAGTAACAAAGGCATATGTGCTACAATATGTTTGTCTTTCCTCTTTTTAGTCTAAATTCACGGTTTAGAAATGATCCATAAGGACTGCCAATAGAATCAGGGCAAAAACAATGTTATCATCACTTGCACCACCATTATTGACAATATCGACCCCGAATAACCTACTGGACTGGCCACCATAGGTCGTTGTGATCTGTATAGCCCTTCTGCAATTGGATCCATATGCGCCACCTATCAACACGATGTACCACACTAGACTAGCCACCGCCAAGCAGGGCTAGCCACCATAGCCCTTGTTGCTAGCTGCCAAATAAAACATTTGAGCAGCCGCCTCTGGCGCTCGCCAAGCTGATCTCATACGCCGAGATCCAAGTGCGCACACCTTAGCTTCCAGGACCTAGCTACCTCATCGAAGGTAGAAGTGACACACGCATCCTCTGGCTACACGTCAGAACACCTCCTTGCGCTGAAAACAGTGGTTGCTAAGAAGATCGAACTACAAGCTGCCACACCATGCATGTCACCTAGAAAGTGCAAATCTATTGGCCATCACCTCCTACGCTGACTTGCTCGCCAACTTCGTGGTTGCAAATAGTCCCACCAAACCATCAATCTCTATTGTCAAGCAAATATGCAAAGCCCTCCAATTGTCATGCCACTGCCCTCCTCCTGACCACATTCCTCTATTATTGACACCACAAACTTGAATTCTCATCTAGGCCTCCACCTTGCCCACCATGACCCTAGTCGTCATTGCAAACTAACCAGGCATGAGCTCACCACATCTGGAATCGGATTCCATATACACCATTTCTAGACACAAGTTGTTCTAACTCGTATGAGCATGAGTCATATAAGTGTGAATGAAAGAAACACTCTACTATCCGGTAGTTAGGGCGAGACGGACCAAAAAATAAGTAGAGGCAAAATTTGCCTCTTTAATATTAGGTCAAATATAGATTTTGTTGGTGTTATACAATTATCTAATATTTTTCAATATATTAATTATAAACAAGGATGACCATATTTTAGTACTTAGTTGGACAGATTTGATGGCATTGCAATAACCGGTAGTTAAGGTGTTTTTGTCCTATTTACATGAATGGCGATGTAGTCTTAGGATTGACAACTATTAAGATGCAAAGATAGATGGGTTTTGTGCTTTTTGCAGAGGTCGAAAATGAGTTCTGAATTATTGTATGAACTCAATACATTGATCTTGAATGAGAAGAAAGTTAAATTTACTTAAGATTGGATGACACTACTATAGGATTGGTTTTGGGAGATGCCACCTTTTCTTAAAGGAGTCGGCACCCCTTCTACCCACCACATTATTCCTAGGCCGTCAGAGGTCAGCAAGCCTCCTAGCAACCACCTTAGTTAATGATTAATGGAGGCAGTCGCCTTAACATGACCGTCTTGATTAATTGACATTAACTAAGGCTGTTGCATTTGTCTCTATTAATAGATTAACGAAGGCAGTCATGTTATAACAACTGCCTAATGATTAACCAAGGTGGTCAACCTTAATTTGTTGCCTCGTTATTCTCATGGATATAAATGCATAGCTGCCACCCCCTTCTTCCTCCACGGGTCTTCCCCTTCCATCTTATAGTGGGGAGGTTTTGCCCTGAAAATTGAGAAAATAATTGAGAGGTTTAGCCCTTGTTTGGGGAAGGACACTGCAATAGGTCAATAAAGGCTCCCCCATTCTCATTACTCTCTCTTCTTCATTGTTTTGGGTGCTCTAGATCTAGATCTATTTTCGTGGAGGAGAGAAAAAACGTATATTTCTTTTTGATCTAGATCTATTATTCTCTGCGGCGCTGTTTCTCTCTGATTCTACTTTTTCATTGCTTATGTATAAGGTTCGCAGATATGGATAGGTCTGAATGGATATACTGGTGGTCGAGACTAGAACTGCAGTACCTAGTCACTCAAGTGATCGCAAAGTTTGTGGCCACTGCGGAAACTCACTGTGACAGTTAAATCTAACAACAACCATATATTTGTGTTCTCACTATAAGAACATGAAACTTCACTAAGATAGAGAGGTGTAATCTCACTAGATTAGATTTGGTTTTGTCAAGTATTACACGGTTTTGACTTTTCACAGTCAAGGATTATAGAGAGGTTTGGATAAGGACGAGACGACCTCGATGAATGTATGAATATATTATATATATGTTTGTGCTCATTACAAACATTATTGTGTTTGTATATGTATTTGATTTGTGAAAACTAAATTCATTTTGAATTCAAATGGATTTTCCAAGGCTATATTTTAACTTGTTTCAAACAGAAAAAACATTAACAAAGGTGGGCAGGTAATATGTGGCTGCATTTGTTAACCCTTTAACATAGGTAGTTGCCTTAACTCCAACACCTTGGTTAATAAATTAATGGAGGTGGAATACCGCCTCTGTTATAGTCATTAATTGAGGCGGTTTCCTTTACACATCGGCCTCAGTTAATGTCGGTTTTGATTAATCAATGTAGGCAGGATAACTACCTCTTTTATGACACCATTAACGGTGACCTTTAATTGGAGGTGGTTGCAATGTCCACCTCCGTTAGTCTGTTTTAGTCACCTCCAATAAGATTTATGTACTAGTGTGAGCCTTGGTTTGCTCGTAACCAAGAATTTCTGCATTTGTTGGAACTAAACTAGAGGTTCTGAACAGGTTACATTAAGAGAAAAGTGAAGAGAGGAAAGGAGAGAATAGGATCTGGGAGCACTTGTTCTCATTCCCTTGGGCACTTATATAGGTGGTGACTATCTACCAGAGGCTTCTTGGTGGGTTGGATTTTACATAAAACTACTCCAGCAACTACGTATGTCTCTTTCTAGGGGTCCTAGCTGCCCATATAACTAACGGGTTCCTCCAATAGCATGCATTCATGAGGAAGAAAAGGGAGAGAGATATACCAATGGTCTAATTGTTAAGACTGAAGTAAAGAAAACATGAATAGTTCATAATTTTATATCAATTAGAAAGAGTTTTAGTTACAAATTAGACTAGTGTTTTCCCCTACATATTTCTTTTTATGATTGAGAAATTAATCTGCTAGTTTTTAAACAGTTATAGCATTATTATTGATTTCAATATCTTTTCTTGTTTTTATTTCTCATTTGCCTATATGCGTTTTAGTGGCATATTGATTTCAATATCTTTTCTTGTTTTTATTTCTCATTTGTCTATATGCGTTTTAGTGGCATAGGTATCCGAAAGGCATATGACTTACATCTTAAGTACTAAGTTCTTTTAAACAAAAATTACACAATACAACATAGATACCACAATATGTATGCAAACTCACTCATATAAATACATGTACACAAACTTTCCCCTATAAACACCTCCGAAGGACTTGAGCCACTAGATCTTGAGATTCACAAAGACACCGTAGGCGCCTTACTATCAAGGGGACGTCGTCTACCATTAAAAGCATAGCACTATCAAAACCTAAAATAAATTCAAAAAAAATACGAGCACTCATATCAAGTTGAGGACTTGAATCCAGGTGGGCAGGTTCCACTACAAAGAACCCAACCTATGATCAGTTCGTGACTATTGAGTTCTTTCAACTAGCAAAGAGAACTGTGGTTCACTCCCCAACAACAAAAGCACACAAGTACAGTCGTTCAAATTAAATTGTAAGAGAAAATGTTGTGTATTGTACTAATGGTGAGCGCAAAGAGAAGACAAGACAAAGAGCGTTCAATTTACACTCAAGAATGTACATCGCTGGCCCACGACATCGATATCTATATAACTTCAACACTTCTTCTGGGCAATCCCCAAGATACATTAGGTATCTCCCTTATGTATCATGTCTCCGACAACTTAGCGGTTCAATGCAGTTAGGAGTGTCTTCATAGTTATAGAAGGTGACACGACAAGATCAATATTTTTCTGTTTCCAGGAGATTGCATGCCACAAAAAAAGTGAACATAATTTGAAGCTGGCAAGAGGCATTATACTGCCGATCATAAACGAACTTTTGCCTGTGGGGGATGTCACCAACCCTGGTTTCAGATTTTCAGTGATAGATTGTCTTATACATGTAATTTTGGCAAATAGCATGGACCATTCATGGTTCTCAATCTAGACACAAACTAATACAATCTGCAAAGTGCTTCAGGTTATTTATTATAATAATGTAGGACCCAGGAGCATCTAATGTAGAATAAGATTATTGGCTTCGTAAATAGATAGATTGAGAGGCCCATGCTCACAACTTGGACAGTGAGAACTGGAATTTTCAGCGCCTCCTAGCAGCAGTTTCCCTCTGAGCGTTGAAGTAGACAGCAGCTACAGGGAGGCCAAGATCATTTTCCTCAGCAAACTGTCGTGTGATGAAATGGTCCCTGGAGGATGGCACAGCTACAGTTTGCCTGCGTTTCTGCCTAAAGAGAACAAAAATGAACCTGTGGATACCAATGCTAGGTCTTGGGCTCTCGTAGCTTATGACTTCTCGCCCTGTGATATGAAAGATGCATGCTTATTAATTCAAAGAACAGCTGGAACAAGGAATAGTCGAATAGACTAAGCACAAAGCAGAGGAAAAATCTACCGAACGAGGCATCTGTTGTCCCAGGTATATCAGTCACGATCCTGCAAATGTAAAGGATAACACTTAGTCACAGCCTTTCTCATTCTAAGCCCTCAGAAAATGTGCTGTTTGTATATATGCTAGATCCGGTGCTATATTCCTCTGTAACATACTGACATCGTCAAGGTAAGAAATGCCAAATATTACCAGTGAAGGTGCTCCCTTAGGTATGGATCACTTGGCCCTGGAACATCTGGGTCTGTCATAACCTGAAATTTTAGGAACTATGGCGATTAGGGAAGGGATAGTACGTACAGATTACTTGGAGTCAAGGATCAAGTATTTGACTACTAACCAATGTGAAGAAAGACCGCAATTCACCCCCTTGAACCTCTACTCTTGGTTTAGATACAACCGCTGATGGGTAGATCTCATGGCCATTGAAGACAAGCTTGTTTGAGTTGTAGGTCACTGTCATCTTCACACATGGGCTAAAAGAGTCGAGAACTTCTCCAATCACCCGACCGACTATGAGAGACTCCACAGATCTAGACATGGTTGCAGGGTCAAGTATTTTGTCTTGCACACAGACGATGCTCTTTGAATGCAGCAAGCTAATGCACTCAATGATGTTCCCTGAGCTGCTTATTGGGCATTGGTGGAGGGACAAGCCTCTATTTATAGTGATTTGGATCCTTCTGCCAAGGATCAAAAGAGGATGTGAGGCATGTGTGTTTTTTTAGTTGGGTATGCCGTGGATGCAGCTAAAAAGGCTAAAGGAAAGATGTACCCCTTTTTACAAGAAAGCCAACAGAGGTGTTTAGATTCAGTTACAGATAGAATCTATGCAAGCAATGGTTCATGTATTTTCTTTCAAGTTCTAAGGATAAAGCATTTAGAATGTGCAGAATGTTGTTCTTTTATTATATATGAACGTACTGTAGATATTCTTTCATGACTGAAACAATATCTTCGAGATCACCATGGAGTCCTCAAGAATACCATTGTACTAGAACATAACACACCCCCAGGAAAGTGGATCTGTAAACATTACAGTGCTAAACTATCTGTATTGTTGGAAAATATGCTCACCTACCTACATGTAGGGTCTACATGACAATTCATTCTGCGAGATTTGATACATAATCATGTTATCAAAATTGTTGTCTCATTATCTCCGAACCTTTCAGAAATAGCATGTGTATGTAAAATCATTATTACCAATCTGATATTTGGAGAGCGCACTTCAAGCAATTTATTTTACCTTTTTTTTCCTTAAAATGACATCTCGATGTAACTTTTTGTCTAAGTTTGGATGTATGATTTTGTGGAGGTAAATGAAAAATAAGGAGGGACATTTATTTTCATTAGCTTGGAGACAGAAAAAAAAGGGCCACACTGTCAACATGGAAGCCTTTGCACTCTGTAGAATATGATGCTTAGTCACCTTATCAAATACTTTTTGAAGCAAAAAAAGAACATATGAGCTATTCTGGAAATATATATACTAGCATCTCATTCCTAGTGAACACACTTAAATACATTATGATGAAAAGAAAAAGAAACATCTCGATGGAATTGTTCGTGCCAAGTTAGGAAGTATGGCTTTCTGGAGCAAAATGGGGAAAAAAGGAATATGATTCTTTGGAATTGTATGCATTGTTTGCATGAAACTATAAATTGCATTTGCCATGCTTGATTTGATGTTTACTTGATTTGTTGATACTCTTATCGTCCTATTTTATAATATTTTTGTAAATTATTAATGAGATAAAATGCTGCAATGTCTGCGTGGAAGCCTCCTGACACTCAGGTGTTCATCTCTGTTGGCTTATTTGTTTATTAGACAAAACTTCATTTAGTTCTCTCTTTTTCTGTTAAGGAAAAGAGATGGTTTGATTTCTGTTGCTGTTACAATCTTTCCTCAAACTGTAATAGCATCTGATTTACACTATATCTGTTCATTTTTGTTCTTTGGAATATTGTAACAAGTCACTGAAGAGAATAAAAGAACAAGATGCAGTGCCGCCACCACTCCATCATCTAGGTGCTGTCTTCCATAAGTGCTGAGAAGTCAATTCAATCATAAAAGGCTCATAGGTTCCTCCTGATTGAGGCATTAAAATATTTTTATAGATTTCCATAAGTGGTGAAGCCAAATACAGGTTCATGCATTCCTCTGTTATGGTCAAATGCCATCATGCCTGCTTGGCGGAATGCACTAGTGGTAGAGATGGAGCCAAGTACAGCTTGGCGACAAATTTCTGCTCCTGGCCAAATGCCATGATATTTGCTTGAGACCTAGCTGGGGTAAGTGGTGGAATCTCCTACCTGTTCCAACCAATGGTACCAATATTTGCTTGGGGCTTTCTCATCCCAGAGTCAAATTGTGCATTGATTTTACTAAATACTGATTGCAGTAATTATCATATTGATCCCATAATTTTTTATTTCTCTTGATCCACCAATGATTTTTTTTTCAGTGAATACTAAGAGGCTACCAATAATGTATCTTTGGCCAATTTCGTACCATATGCATCTTTTGGTCAATATGTTGTCTGGTGCCTGCTGCCTTGTAAGCAAGCTTCACACTCAGTCAAGGTCACCAATGTTGGTGTAAATAATTTGCTTTATTTTAGACAATGAAATAAAACATAGTAAACTTAAGAAGTTTGTTTTAAAACACAAAGGATTGCTTTTCAGCATCCAACTTTTTTAGTGAGTTTTATCTGCCTCTAGGGCATACCAGCTACTGTATGTTTCTTGGTTGTTGTCATAAGTTGCTTAAGTTTGAGGTGCCTCGACAAAAAGGAGCTGTCCACTGAGCATACTGGTGGCAGGACAGGACTGTGGCAACCAACCAACCTGCATCCATACTGACGGGAGGATCATTGTGGGAGGCAATTTGATATTCAGACCATGGTATGAAGACTTTGGAAGGAAGAGGCCATGCTCCCAACGAATCTCCATGGATCAATGTGTCTCCTCCTGGTTGCGTACAAATCAGTATCCAAGCAAACAAGAAAATACTCGTTTTGATTGTGGAGGTTGTCGGGGGGCTAGTTCCATGCGGATTTGGTTCATGGATTGGGCAGTCGTCGCTACAATATTTCGATATATCAATTG
This sequence comes from Bothriochloa decipiens, assembly GCA_023333625.1. Classification (NCBI taxonomy): domain Eukaryota; kingdom Viridiplantae; phylum Streptophyta; class Magnoliopsida; order Poales; family Poaceae; genus Bothriochloa; species Bothriochloa decipiens. Next base: position 6,684,152 of record CM041633.1, read on the forward strand.
TCAAATGGTATGCCCTAGTCAACGCTACAGCATTTGACGGCAAGACACAGGGTTTAGCAGACAGCAAGTGTATGTCCATCTGAATCGCCTAAACTTTGGGAAAACTAATGCTCACTTTGAGCGTTTCAAGCATCTTATCGATTCCAGAGAAGATTGGGGGCTTCAAGGTTAGTGACCGGAGGTATAGCATGGCGCCAGTGGGGTAAAATCACGTGAGGGGACTGCCAACGGCCCAAGATGGAAGAAGATGCAGATCAGCCGATGCAACAATGGGGACATGGGGTGCTGAGCACTGGAGAACCACTCAGGGTGTGCAGTTGACATGCCCTAAAATCCCACCAGTCGTGGTTGATCTCTGTATGCATAATGCAATCTTACAATGGCAAAATAGATCTCTTAAAGCAAGAATACCAGTGTTTTTTTTTTTTTTTTGAATTTAAGAATAACCAGTGTTTTGGGCATTCCTTGAGTGCTGAGTCCTTATCAACAATGAGGTCAACAAGTGCCGATCTGTGACCCTAAAACCAGTCCACAGAAGTGGGTTGATGGATGAAGGGGATCTCTGATCTGGGATCCCAATCTGTGATCCTATACAAGAATCCACAGAAGTGGGCAGATGAATGGATGGCCTCTGATCTTGGATCCACTCACTGATGCCCACAGATTCAGTTCAGTTGGTTGCAGTACCAACTTGCAAGTCTCAGATCATTTTGATCAGGTCAGTGCTATTTCACTATCAATGTGCACAGAAAAGCAACAATGGTCAACAGTTCTGGAGCCTCTGAGTGACCATTGGCATCTAGGATGTTTCACTACTCACCAGTCAGGCAGTCACCACGCTAGTCCCTTTCTACTTTGGAGGCTCAGTATTTGCAAGCTCACCAGGTCAATATTTTGGTGATCCTTGGCGATTCTTTTTCAGTACCCATTCGCATTAAAAGTAAATGACGACTTCATCGGGCAGAGCAGAGATCATGAATGCAGGGTGCAGATTGCAGCTCTGAGAGCGAGAGGTCACCTCTGATTCTCTGCATAATTTACTGAGCTAAGCAACTACTGATGTCTGATCTTCCAGCAATGAGGTAGGCACCAACAACTCAGAGATGACTAGGACTGTATTACACCTGCATTGCAAATCTTCTCTCTTATTCGGAGCAGTGATATCTCACAATTGCAACCACCCTGCTCAAGACACAAAAACAGCAACACAGGAGCAAAACCTGTCAGATAAGCCAATTCGTGAAAGAAGTTTAGAATCTAGGAACCCAGTCAAACTACCTAACTCATTCAGTTTAATGCAATGTATCATCACTATACCATCACGAGGCAGCATCACATCTCCAAGGAGTAGCACCATAAAGTAACACAAACCGTGCCAATCATCTTTGCACTAACACATGCAAAATTCAATGTGCCTATGTCAGTTGTCACACACCCCGCATGCATAACAGAAATTTGAAATTCTGAAGATTAGAGCATATATTCAAATTTATGCTGCATTTTTCAAACTGTGATCATAGATCTGGGTCACCATGTTGATATAATATTTACATGTCTCAAATCATCAACAGAATAAAGGTTTTTGAAGAAAAAAACACATCAGGATAATAAAGCAAAAGATGCAGACAAATAAATAAGTAAAGCCATGATGGGAAGCCATCTGTTGCAAACAGATCAGCACTCAGCAACGGAATAAAGGACAGCCAACAATGCATGCTTTCCATGCCACTCAAAGCTATATTCACATTTGTCTTCTCTCACATGAAAGCACCAGATCTAGAGAAAATGGCTCATAATTAGTATTTGTTCTGCCAATTGTGTTCCTCGGCTGGGCAATCCGGCAACTCTCTAGTGACAACCTCTGAATCTCTGAAACATTGTGGCTCACCAGCTGGCAGGTGAGCATCCTCTGACATCTACAAGGATCAAGCTCAGGGATGGAAAGTTACCTTGCATACAGAGAAGACGGAATACAGAAAGACAAGGCCAGGTACAATATCCACAGTAAATGCATTTGAAGGCACCAAGGACTTTACCCTGCCTGTTTCCAAGGTAAAGCAAAGCACAGTCACAGAGCACTGGACACTTTAGTGAAATGTTGGCTTCTTTACATATTTTGCTTACTGGTTTCTTTGCCAATAAAGGAGCTTATGGAGACATTGCGAATGTACTTAGTTTCTTTTGATAGATATGAGTATGGGGAAGGTGACCCGAATCCCATGAAGGATGTCAAGAGCAAAGAACTGGATATCAAGGAGCTTCCTGACCAGCTGGATCTTGGGAGGAAGTTATATCTTGGAGTCTGGATGGGAGGATACTCTATTTGGGGATGCCTCCAGTATATACCTCACAGGCAAACACATAGATACAACCAAATACATGTTAGAAATATGCTAACTCAGAAATCAGATTTCAGAGTAAAGCTGTTTATGCTGCACTAATCGTCCCAACTATCAACTATTGGTGCTTTTTTCCCATTTAAAATGTCCAGGCAGGCCTTCAAGAAATTATTTGCGCCATAGCAGAGGTCCCTTTACCTTCCTTGCTCTACCAGGGGATGACCCAGAGGTGGCTCCCCTCTGCTGCAGGAGCCATGCGCCACCTTGAAATATTTTGCAGGCATGATATTGTTAGGACTGGCGTCACCTATAGGCGCCAGGGCCAAACCAATGCCAGGCCACGCCGGCGCATAGGGGCCCAAGGCCCAGAATTTCATCCTTAGATATTATTGCTTTATTTCCTTAAAGATAGGATCTTATAGATTGTATTAGGAGAGGATAAATACCTCTAGACAGATTGGGAGTTAATCAAGCAAGGCAATATTTGTTGCCTGGCCTCAAGGGCCTGCCGACCTCTCCCTCTCTTTCACATACCTCCAGCACCCACGACACCTCCTCCTCCTGAAGCCCTAGGGCAACAGCCGCCACCTCCCTGCTCAAGCACGGCGGCCAGCGCCGCCAACCTCACCCCTGACCTCCAATCTCCTATCGATACTCATACGCCCTTCACAGCCATGGTAGGATCAAGGATCCTAGCAGATATGGAGGTTGTTCTTCAAAAGATGATGGCAATGCCAAGAACTATTGAGGAATCACAGCCTCGGTTATAAAACATAGAATAAAGGTTGTACCACACAAAATAGTAATTCACAGAGCTTGTAAATTGAACACACAATACCAGGATTAGCTTTTTATGTGTTCGTGCCGTAGAGACAAAAATATATTAGCATGAAAGTTACAGGGAGAAAAAAGAGAAATATTTATATTAAAAGTTGACCAAAAGCAATGTTCTAACCTACCCCTTTCTAACAAATGTCGACATAACGTTGATTTGCTATTTCATTTTTTTCAGAATAAAACAGGCAACAAGACTTTTGTGAATCAAGCCACCATGATTTACTTGTCTTTCGGATGTTGGGAGTTTGTCCAATGAATATTACCAATCTGTTTCATCAAAATGAGAGTTATGTATCAAGAAGCTTCCATTCCATGGATCAAGTATCATGAAGTCCCACAAGGTGGACATATGTTCATGCTGATACATAGATGGACCAAGTAAATTCGCAAGGCAAATGCTGAGAACTTCAGCTGCAAACAAGTAGTTAGTTTTATTTTTTTCCCTGAGGTTGTAATCCTACAGCATCAAGACTTCTCAAATTCAAAATATGATAGCTGTACTGTCAGTTTAAGCTATTTTTCTACAGCATATTAGGTAATTAAGACAGCACGTGTGACATCAGTACTTGTCTTATTAACTCTGGTCCAAAATTTATGTCATCCTAGAAAGCATGTTGTCAAAAAATTCAAAATGTGATACTCCCTCATCCTCATGTATGTCAACAGTCAAACTTTATAAAATTTTACCAACATTTTTAAATACTGTAATACAAACTTAATACTGTTAGATTTGTAAGCAAATATACTATCCAGGAATCATAAGATTATAATCATATACAATACAATATAACATAAATGAATGGTCAAAGTGTAATTTTGGAGACCATGCTATGTCAGACTATGCCTTATAAACCAGACCAGAGGGAGTACTATATATAAGGTATTCAATTTTGAGATGGAAACATTAATGAGTCATCATCAAAATTACATCAACAGTTCAACACCATTATAAATTTACTAGCATTATAGCATAGATATTCCGAAAACAAATGTCAATGGTGTGCATTGAAGACTGTATTAGTGACCTAAATAATAAGTGAATCCGCCAAGAGACAAAAACAAATAGTGACCAAAGTAAAAAATACAAATGACACCAAGTGGAAATCAGAAGGGTAAATAATTCTAGTACTTTAGGAGCATGACATGATAAGATATGAAAAGCTTCAGTCCATGAGCACTGCATGTCTGACAGGTCAATATATTATAGCATGCCTATGGAAAAATTGGTGATACAAGAATCATTTATTACAGAAGATTCTTGGAATGTTCTTACCAAGACAAATCCCATGTATAACTGAAGAAAGCTCAGTCACAAAAGGCCCACAGCCATTTAGTATTTGACATAGTTGGTATAAGAAATTAACAGTGGTCAGGTTTCCAGTAAACATTATAAAAAGAAAATAACAAAAGAGCAGAATATCATGAGAGATTTTCAGAAACCGGAGCGAGTTCCTGCCACCAAGTTTCCAATTAAAAAACCTATCTCCATGAGTATAATGCCAAGAAAAGAAATCTTACATGGTTTAAGCCACAAGAGGAAGACTTGCTTGTGCTCAACTATTCTTTTGGAAAAGCACCAACTGATTAACTAAGAGATCATGATTCCAGAATCTTGTTTTTCATCTTTTGATGGAGTTTCCCCTAAACTACATCTATAATCTTTCTGTGCATAACCCCACTTGGTGCATAACTATCCTTTTGAAAGTACCCAGCAACATTAGTCAGAGAACACTGTCCCAAACTCTCTTTTTCTTTCCCTTTTGAAAGGTATAGCCCACAAACACCATATCATCTCCGGACTGAACTCAAGTGTAAAATATGCTTGAAGCAATGAGCAAAGCTAAATAATGCTACACTGATGCAGAGAAATTTGCAATACATGAGAAAGTTCTTACAGGAAATATCTGTGATGAAAGGCCAGCAGGACAATCTTTCAGAGAGGCCAATCCATTCACCCCAAAACAATATTCTCCAAGTACTCGATTGCATGGCACATGTGGCCTTCATCAAATCCCTTGAACAATGCATTATGTGTGCAATAATCTGGAGGGATACCATTTTGATGCATCTCAAAATACAATCTTATTGCATCTGCCCAGTTACCTTCTCTACAGTTCCCATCTATCAATAAAGTATATGTGTATTTGTTTGGAACTAATCCCCTTTCCAGCATCTCGTGAAAATGATGATAAGCCAACAGAGTTCTGCCTGTCCTGCATAGTGCATGTATGAGCACATTATATGTTATTTCATTAGGTTCAATTCTCGTATCCAGCATCTTCCGGAACCAACCATATGCTGAATAAAGGTTTCCTCTTCTACAACACGTGTGAATTAATATGGTGTAGGTCACAACTGAGGGCCGCAAACCATCTGAGACCATGCCATTAAGAAGTTTCACTGCTTCCCTTAGGAGTCCTCTCTCGCAGTGTGCATGAATCAAGCAGGTGTATGTGATACAGTCAGGCTGTAAACCATCACTGACCATCTTCATCTTCAAATATTTGGCATCTTTCAGGTTACCAGTCTTGCACAGTCCATCAATAATAACATTGTATGTAACCGTATCAGGATATATTCCTTTCAACATCATCACCTCCCTCAGCTGGAAAGCTTTAGGAGTATCCCCTAGGGTTAGCTCCGCACAAATCCTTGTATTATAGGCAAAGCAATCCGGCTGCAAACCTTTGCTCAGCATCTCATCAAAGAACTCTCTTGCCATAGGAAGGTTCCTCACCTTATGCGAACCATTCATGAGAATTGTATATGTACAAACATCAGGAAAACACCTCTGCTCTACCATTTCCTCTTTCAATCTCCTAGCTTCCTCTAAATCACCTAATCTATAACAACCATCTATAAGAGTGTTATATGTCAAAACTGTTGGTGTTAAACCTGCATGCCTCAAATCGCCAAGCAACCAAAGAGCCTCCTTCAAATTACCTGCCTTACAATATCCATTTAGCAAAGAATTGTATGTTATCAGGTCCGGCAGTAAGCCCATCGCTCTCATCTCCGCAAATTTCAGCTGTGCAGCCTCTACCTGCACACTTTTAAGCAGCATATGAATGATGGCGTTGTATGTCACCACTGTAGGCATAATGCCCTCATTCTCCATCTCCACCTGCAAAGCTTCAGCCTTTTGTACAAAACCCCTTTCAAGCAGTGCAGTGATAAGTGGGTTATAGGTAAAGGATGAGGCTTTCTTGGACAGCCGCATGCTGTCAACCAACTTCGCTGCGTTCTCCAGCTGCCCTTCCCTGGCCAAGAAACTAATCACCACATTGTACGTGACATCACTCAGCAAGCAATCACCCCCCTGGGTTTCCATCTCCATCTCCTTGAGCAGCATGGAAGCCTCGTCCTTCCTCCCCTCCTTCAGGAGAGAATCCAGCAAGATGTTGTACGTGACAATGGTCGGCTCAATCCCGAGCCGGAGCATCTCTCCGTACACAGCGCGGACGTCGTCCCACCTGGTCGCGTCACGGAGCACGCGCAGCACGCGGTTGCAGTCCCTGACATCGGGTGCCACGCCGTGGCCCGCCACCACACGGAACGCGGCGAGGCACAGCGTCGAGCAGGCGGCGGGCGTGGCGTCAGGGGCCTCGGATTCCGCGGAGAACTTGGCGGACAAGCGTAGGAGGAGGCTCAGCAGGGATCGCAGGGCGGGGGAGAGGGGAGCGGCGAGGAGGAGCGACAGGACGGGGAGGAGGAGCCCAAGGCGCAGGGCACGGAGCGAGACGGGGTAGGCGGCCCGGACGCGGCCGGCGCGGGCGAGCGGGACGAGGACCGCGGCGAACGCGGAAGCGGAGCGCGGGAAGCCCCGCGGGGTGGACTCCTCCGCCCACCGGAACAGCTGGCGCGCCAGGCCCGGCAGGCCCCGGAGCGCGGCGCCGACGTCGCCCGTGGCCAGCACCTGGCGGAGAGGCTCCGGCGGCGCGGGGTCAGAGGCGAGCAGCGCGGCGAACGGGCTCTCCTCGGGCAGCGGAGTCGGAGTGGAAGGAGGCGGCGGTGGCAGCGGAAGGGGCAGGGGCAGGGGCAGGGGCAGGGAGGTGGAGAAGCGGGGGTTGGAGAGAGCTGCGACGGCGACGGCGGCGGCGGCGGCGGTTACTGGAGCTTGTGGTTTGCAGTGTGGGATGGTGAATAGCATGGATTATGGCTCTGGTACCACCCGGCGACGCCTCGCCATGAATGACGGCGACGGCAGCGAAGGCGGCTGGTAAGGGACACGGCGGCGCGGGTGCTAGAGGGAGGGGATCGGACTCGGAGGAAAGAAAGGCCACGTGTGCCAGAGAAGGTCTGGCACTGGCGCCCCGCGGCGACGCGCGATCTGCACCGTCTATTTTGCATCCTGATTTGATTTGTGCAAGAATGCCCAGCCCCGCTTTTCATCTGGCCCGTGGCCCTGCCCTCCCTCTAAAGAAAAAAAAATACACTCCCAAAGAAATCAGATATTTTTAAAATCAATCAAACAAACTAATATTTATAATGCTAAATAATTATTATTAAATTAATCAAAAAATATATTTTTATAGTAAAACCTTTAGAGCAACTCCAACATAGGTCACTACTTGGGTCCCTGCTCTAAAATTTAGGTGTTTGGACAAACAAACCAACTCCAGTGGAGCCCCTACTTGAGCTCCCATTTTTCATGTCCTCCTAAATTATAGTTTCAGGCCCCCCATCAAGCAGCCCCCTATCCCCTCTCATCCGTGGGACCCATACCACATTTCCTCCCCCTCGCGGTGGCCCGGCCATGGCACGAGAGCGAGCATGGCGAGCGGCTGCCCAGCGTGGCTCTACCCTCCTAGCTCCGGCGAGCATGAGCCCCTGCTTCGCCGCGCACGAGCCAACTGCCCTCGACGCACGAGCCCCTCCTCGGCTCCTCCGCTTCACGCTCCGTCGCACGGGCACGCCGCCCCACTCCGCGTGGGTGTGCCACCTCGCCATGGCTGCCCCTGCACCGTGAGAGTGAGCATGAGCCCCTGCTCCGCCCCTGCCTTGATCTTCCCTCCGGGCTCGCACACACGCGCTGCCCCGCCGGCCCCATCCGACGACTCCGGCGTGTCTCTAGGAAGGAGAGGATGGGAGGATGCCAGCCACATCAGACAACTCCGGCGTGTCTCTAGGGCCAGCGGCGGCAACCGGCGGCGAGATCTGGGGCACATGGGAGGAGCTCCTCGCGGCATGCGGGTGCCCGACGGCGACGGGGAGAGGAACGATCGCGTGGGAGGAGCTCCGCCAACAGGAGATTGGGAGAAGAGCTCCGCCGCCCGCGACAGGGAGAGGAATGGCCACGCCACCGCCCAGAGCCCCATCTGCGACGGGGAGAAGAAGCTCTGGCGCCGGGAGCCACGCCACCGTCGACACACGCGCAGGTCGGGCAAGCAAGCAACCGGCCAGCTTTCAGGGTGCAGCGTGCGCGGGGGCGGGCGCGGGCAAGCAAGCAACCAGCCGCGCCTCCACCCCAAAGCCACCTTGCCTTCTCTCCCCCAACCTTCGCCTCCTTGGGGGAGCGGCCCCGTGCGCGCGGCTCCATGCGCGTGGCTCCGCGGCCACGGCCGGGAGCGCCGTCGAGCGCGGCGATGCCGGGTGCGGACGCGAGGTACGCCGCCTCCGCAGCGCGTAGCTCCACCACCGCGACACGAGCGTGCAGCTCTGACACCCGCGGGTGCCTGCTCTGCCGCTGCGATGTGAGCATGGGCTGCGCCGCTTCGCCGCGGGTGCGCACCTCCGACGGCCGCGAGCTTTGTGATAGTTGATGACTACATTAGATACACATGGGTATTCTTCCTCTATGACAAAAGTGAAGTGTATGATCTATTCAAGTCATTTGTCAAGAGGGTGCAAAATGAATTTGAGACTACCATCAAGAAGATAAGAAGTGACAACGGTAGTGAGTTTAAGAACACAAAGATTGAAGAGTTATGTGATGAGCTTGGCATTGGACATCAATTCTCTCCAACATACACTCCTCAATCCAATGGTGTAGTGGAAAGGAAGAATAGAACCTTGATTGAAATGGCAAGAACAATGCTTTGTGAATACAATGTTAGCCAAAAGTTTTGGAGTGATGCTATCTACACGGCTTGCTACTCTAGCAACCGCCTCTATTGTCATGGAAAGCATGAGAAGACACCATATGAGCTATTGAATAGAAGGAAGCCCAACATTGCATACTTTAGAGTGTTTGGTTGCAAATGCTACATTCTCAAGAAAGGCCAAAGACTTGGAAAGTTTGATAAGAGATGTGATGAAGGTTTCTTACTTGATTATTCTACATCAAGCAAGGCATATAGAGTGTGGAACTTGGCTAGTGGTACTATGAAAGAAGTTCATGATGTTGAGTTTGATGAAACCCAAGGCTCTCAAAGTGACTATCAAAATCAAGATGATGTGGGTGGAGAACAGTTGAGCAATGCGATGAGACACATGGACATAGGTGATATTAGGCCAAGGCAAGTTGATGATGAGGTGCAAATGACAAGCCAAGTGGTGAACTTAGATTCAAATCAAGCAAGCACTAGTGGCACTCAACATGAAGATAAAGAGCAAGATCAAGGTCAAGCAAGCAATCCAAATCAACAAGTGCTTCAACCTTCAAATGTTGCAAGAGATCACCCTCTAGATCATATCATTGGAGACATTAAAATAGGTGTGCAAACAAGATCAAGATTGGCTAGCATATATGAGCATTATTCATTTGTGTCATTTATTGAGCCAACCAAGATTGATGAAGCATTGAAGGATCTCGATTGGATAAATGCCATGGGTGAAGAATTAAAAAACTTCACAAGAAATAAAGTTTGGGAGCTTGTTGAGAGGCCAAAGAAGCACAATGTGATTGGAACTAAGTGGGTGTTCAAGAACAAGCAAGATCAAGATGGGTTGGTTGTGAGAAACAAAGCAAGATTGGTTGCCCAAGGATATACACAAGTAGAGGGTCTTGACTTTGGAGAAACATATGCATCGGTAGCAAGATTGGAGGTAATTAGAATCCTATTAGCCTATGCTTGTGCTCACAACATCAAGCTATATCAAATGGATGTGAAGAGTGCATTTCTAAATGGATTCATCAATGAAGAAGTCTATGTTGAGAAACCACCCGGATTTAAAGATGAGAAGAAGCCCAACCATGTCTACAAGCTCAAGAAGGCTCTTTATGGTTTGAAGCAAGCACCAAGAGCATGGTATGAGAGGTTGAGAGATTATCTCCTCTCTAAAGGGTTTAAGATGGGAAAAGTGGACACCACTCTCTTCACCAAAAGAATTAGAGATGACTTGTTTGTGTTGCAAATCTATGTGTATGACATTATATTTGGTTCAATCCATCAAGACTTTTGTGAAGATTTTGCTAAGATGATGGCTAGTGAGTTTGAAATGTCTATGCTTGGAGAGCTAAGTTACTTCCTTGGACTTCAAATCAAGCAAATGAAGAATGGCACCTTTGTGAGTCAAGGCAAGTACATCAAGGACATGATCAAGAAGTTTGGTTTGCAAGATGCTAAAGCTATTAGTACACCAATGGGTACAAATGGAGACTTGGACCTTGATGATAGTGGCAATATGGTGGAGCAAAAGCTATATTGGCCTATGATTGGAAGTTTGCTATATGTGACCGCTTCTAGGCCGGATGTCATGTTTACTGTGTGCATGTGTGCTAGATATCAAGCCTCACCAAGAGAGAGTCACTTGACGGCAGCTAAAAGAATATTGAGGTACTTAAAGGGCACACAAGATGTTGGCTTATGGTATCCAAAGGGGTCAAGCTTTGAGTTGGTTGGATATTTGGACTTCGACTATGTTGGTTGGTTGGATATTTGGACTTCGACTATGTTGGTTGCAAAATTGATAGAAAGAGTACAAGTGGAATATGCCAAGTGCTTGGAAGATCTCTAGTTTCTTGGTCCTTAAAGAAACAAAATAGTGTTGCACTTTCCACCGCCAAAGCCGAATATATTAGTGTGAGAAATTATTGTGCACAATTGCTATGGATGAAAGCCACCTTGAAGGACTATGGAATCAAGTTCAAGCATGTGCCTTTGTTTTGTGATAATGAGAGTGCTATCAAGATGACCAACAATCCAGTTCAACACTCAAGAACAAAGCACATTGATGTGAGGTACCACTTCATAAGGGATCATCAACAAAAAGGTGATATTAGCATTGAAAGCATTGAAACCAAAGATCAACTAGCCGACATTTTCACCAAGCCACTTGATGAAAGAAGATATTGCAAGTTGAGGAATGAATTGAACATACTTAGCTTCTCCAACATGAGTTGATGCACCCCC
>CM041633.1:6696021-6717690 GCA_023333625.1 Bothriochloa decipiens
TTTTGATAATTGATGACACTCATGTTGCTAATGCTTTGATCTAAGTTTGACTAGATACTTAAGCAACATAGAGGTGATGCCTAGGGACTTGGTGTGAACTTGTACATGGGATGATCAAGCATCAAGGTCTCAAGGCAAAGGTATCAAGAGATAGGTGTTTTTCCTTTCCGTGATCAAGACACTATAGAGAGTGTGATAACATTTAGGATTGATAATCGACTATCAAGAGGAGAATTCACGGTTGAATTCGCGATTCAAGTGCCTCTAGGTTTGACTTGGCATGATGCATATGAGAGACTAACTAGAGAGCTAACCCTTGCCCCTGTTCTTGATGGAGATATGCTAACTCTTGTGATCAAAGAGGTTTACATGTTGAGGTTAGCGTCCTTGGCAAGTGGTGTTACTTGGATTAGCGAAGGCTCGACGATGAAGAACACTTTTGTTGGAAAAGAGAAGTAATGGCTCTTGGATTAGAAAATTGCTTTAATCCATAATGTTTGGAATCTTGAGGATATATTGGTTGTGTAGTCCTCTGAATAAGATTTCCATAGAGTCTAAGATAATCGAAAACGGAGTTCGGAGCTAAGAGATATGCCCGTTTTAGTGCGGGGTGGTGCTGGACCAGTGGAAGTTCCGGTGGGCCTAGACCAGAAGTTCCGGTCAGTCCAGCCCGAGCAACCACATGCTCTGAACACTTTCGATTGGTGACCGGAAGTTCCGGTGGAAGTTCCGGTCAGCCCAGCCCGAGCAACCGCGCGCCCCGAATCACTTTCGGTTCACGACCGGAAGTTCCAGTGGATGACCAGAAGTTATAGTCAGGTGACTAGAAGTTTCGGTTGACTTCGTGGACTGACTCGCGTACAATGGCTAGATCTGAACTGGCCAGAAGTTCCGGTGGGGCTCCACCGGAAGTTCCGGTAGGCCAATCCAAGGTGACTATATATGGGTTTTGGCCGGTCGTTGGGAGTTTCTTGCCCATTCTTTCATTCCTAAGCATTCTTTGAGCGAGAAAAAACTCCTCCCCACTCATCTCTTGACTTGGTTGTTCATCTAGAGTGAGATTGAGTGAGAATCTAGTGCTAAGCATTGAGAGTTACATCTAGAGGCACTAGATCTTCGGGTTCGCTGCGGAGTTCTTGTTACTCTTGGGTGATTCCCGTCACCCTAGATGGTTTGGAGGCAGCGTGTGTTGAGCTCGAGGTAGAGTTTGTTCGAGGCCACACCCGGTGTTCTTGTGAGGGGTTCTTGATTCTTCTCTACTAGAGTTCGCAAAAGGATACCTAGTGGATTGCGCGTGGCTTGGAGGATCCCCGTCTTATGTTGATAGTGCGGCACCCGGCAGCGGGTTTGGAGTTGAGTGCCAATTTAGCGTGCACATCTCCAAGCAGGAGTATTGCCACAACGAGGAGTAGCTTGCCAGGAAGCAAGTGAACCTCAAAAAAAAATCATTGTGTTCATATTGTGATTGCCGAGGATTCTCTTGTGCGGTTATCTCGATTGGGTGATTGGTCATCTACACTTCGCGTTGGTATAACAATCCAATCCCCCTCTCTTGCATCTAGCTTGTTATTCATTCTTTTATTGTTTGCTTGTCTTGCTAGATAGTGAGTAGAATTGCTAGCTTGTGTAGCTCCTTTGTGTTCTTATATTGTTGCTCTTGCTAGCTTAGTGAAGTGCCTAGAGTAATCTTGTTTAGAATTGCTAGGCTTGTTGTTGATTGGGTGCTAGTAGTATAGCCTATACTAGACTTGTTAGAAAGGCTTGCATAGAGTAATCAGAGCTTTAGCTTTGCATTTACGCCATCTCTTAGTCTAACAAGTTGCTTAAGTGTCTTTGCAAGAAATTTTATTAGGCTATTCACCCCCTCTAGCCATTAGGACCTTTCACGGGGCCCCTCGACCGCTGAGGCGCATCCCGGCCGACTTGTTCGGCAAATGCCTCAATTACCTTTCCTCCGCACATCGGGTGGCCACCTGCAGGCTACCCGAACGATGTTTGCGGTGCAAGGGGCTTCGACACATCGTGCGCAACTGCAAGCAGCCAAGGCGCATGGACGCTCGAGGCTCAGGCGGTGCACGAGCCTTGGGTCGCTCTACTAGGCCGGAGCCTCCGGTCCCCTCGACCTCGGGCTCGGGCACTGGAGGTTTGGTAGGCCCTGGCAAGGCTACGCCGGTCCCAGATGTGGATGGGCACTGCGACGATGGACGACGACGCCGTCATCGACGCCCACGATGGCGCCGACGGCGTCATGGTCGTTCGGCTGCTGCCGACCCTACGATGTTAGAGGGCGTCAATAATGGTGGCCATGTCGACCGTCGTGAGCCAATTGGTGCGTTGATCCTTGCAGAGCCCGACCCGCTCACACTGACAACTTGCTTTGCCACAGTTGTTCGCAGTGTTGCAGAGGACCCGATGTTGGTGGAGGTTGCTGCCTCGCTCAGTGGCACCCAGGCCGTCCCGAGACATCCTCCGGTCTCCCAGCCGGTGGATGTGGTGGTCGCTGGTGTTTGCACGCAAGCCCCATTCCAGCCGATCCTGCGGACCCCCCCCCGGTCGTCGCCTCAGCCAGGGCAACCATGGGCCACACCTAAGCGGCTGGTGTTTGACGACCCCTCGGCTGTCATCGCGCCTATGGTGAGTGAAGCGGACAACCCCGCTCCGCGAACAACGAATCCGCCTCCGTTATCGCCGGTGCGGGAGGAGTCACCGGTGTTGTCCGCCACCAATGACGGGACGCCCACGCCACGTGAGGCTGCTCGTCATCTCTCTCGGTTCATCGAGGAAGTGCAATACTGTCGTGCCCCGCCTCTCATTGCTAGCCCCCCAAAGCAGGTGATGCCAACCATGCGGCATCCCCTGCCGAAGAGGAGTACTCGGATCGCCGCTCAACCGTTGTCGCACATACCGACATCCAAGTGCGGCGAGGTACTGCTCAACATGAGGGCGGGCATCGCGCCGCCGCCGGCACTACCTTCTCCAGCTCCCAAGAGTTTACGCGATGCTATTCTCAGTGGGAGTTTGACGTCAAGCTAGATTGAAGTTCTGGACGCGCGTTTTCCGGCGACTAGTCACCCGGGCGGTCGAGAGTTCCTCTCGACGTTGGAGAGGATTTGCCCGGCGTCGACTCGTAGGTTGCAGCGCCACCCCTTCCCGGTTGTTATTTTTATGTAATATCGAACTTTATTTTCGTTTGCTAGGATGGTCCGGCCAACGGCCGTAAGACCTCCGGTTGCGCTTGCCAAGGCACGTCGTTGTATGTTTCAAACTTTTCTTCTTCTTAATACAATGATACGCAAATCTTTTACATATTCGAGAAAAAAATGATGGAGGGAATGTATCTTACAAAAGTCCAATTTTGAATAATTGGTATTTTGATATATGAATCTATGCGGTGGATATGGTGATATGACAATTAACACAAGGACAAGTGTGTGTCAAGCGGCATTGCATTGGATGATTGGAACATGGATAACCGCCAACACTGACTTTGACAAATGTACAATGGAAGAACCGCAGCTCACGTTCATCTCGGTCTCATCAATGGTGTAGATCAGTAGATGTACCTCATTCACTTACGACTGTAAATCGGTTACAATAATAAGCATATCTAATAGTAAGTAGGAACAAAGCTATACTAGTCCTGGTAATTCGGCAATACCCTTTTATTTCATCACACAGATGACATCATAGCCGAGATACATGGAAATGGATTTATGCCACTTTACGGGACCTTCCAATGTGACTCCTTGCAATCGGAAATCAAATCAAACCAAATGGGATATATAAAAGGCTATTCAAACCCAAGCCTGAAGCTCCCAGCCGTGTGACCACAATATGTTGAACTCACTGAGTTTGGTAAACCAATACCAATGCTAACTTTTAATTCTAACTATATATGTATGTTTTTTTTTTCCTAAACAGTTGAGCCATATTTTGTTTGCTACGAAGTAAGATTCATGTGCAAGGCCAAGGCCTCACACAAAAAAGGAACTCGAGGCAGAGTTCATAGCTCCTGATTTCAAGCCCTTGGAAGCTTGGACGACAACGCAGCAGTCAATCAGGCCTTCCACCTTTGGAGGTAACAGCGCACACAATTTGTTATTAGCACCTATAAATAGCAAAAGAAGACAGGTTAAAACAGTGCCAACTGAATGCAAGCAGAGGGATCAAAAGGACATATTTTCTTCTTTCGTCATTTGGTGTGTCTACTAAATGGGCCGACCTGCCAAATCAGGAACATCCTGTCGGCCCACCTCTGGTTGAGAGGGACAACGGATGCGCTTTGGACGGCCCACCAGGTGGGTTAGGATCAGTGCATTGGTGAATGGGAGAAAAGAAATTAAAAAAAAAAAGAAAATGGGAGAAAATGAAACGAATCCCCGACGATGCCGCCCGCTGCCGCCGGGAGGAACGGATGGATCCCCTTGCCTTGCCAGTTGCCACCACCAGCCCACCACCCCTCCCCGCTTCGCTTCCTGTTCTCCTGCGCTACGGCCCCAGGCGCGCTCCTCACCGGCCGGCACCGCCCCTCCTCGCCCTTCGCCTTCGCCTGCCTGCCGAGGTAACCTGGTGACCTGCTCATCACCCTGCTATTCCCTCGCGCGCGAACACGGCGCGCTTTCGTTTCTGTCCTGTGGGCTATGGTTGCCTCGTTCGCATCTCAGTCTGGATATATATATGTTTTATGATATAAATGTTTGTAATGTTTGGATCGGATGGATCTTGGCCCACTGCTTTGATTTAGATATGATCTACTAGTAGTTATTTATTCGATTTGAGAATGGTGCGGTGGAATTTCTCTGTGCCACAAAACTGAGGCATATAGACAGGGGCGTATGTGTCATCACCGTGTTTCTCAACACACACGAGACAGATGGCATCTCACACTCACATAACCAAACGCACATGCTGGTTAATTTGAATCCCCTGCCCCCATCCGCATGGTTGCTGGAATGCTGGGCCGCATTGATAACTGAGTGGATCTGCCTGATTCAGTGGTTAAGTCAATCGTGTTTGTGGGCTTTGTTATTTTCTGCAGTGTGGCCCTGAGTTGGGATCAAGCTGTTCAACGATGTTTAATGCTGACCTATTAGGAACTGATACTCGTTCTCCATGCCAAAGAGCTGCTGGCGTGCTTACCGTGTGTTGCTTTCTAGATTATATATCCAATGGTTAAGTCAATCGTGCTTCTGGGCTTTGTTGTTTTCTGTAGTATGACCCCGAGTTAGGATGCTAGCATCAAGCTGTTCAAGGATGTTTCATGCTGACCTATTAGGAACTAATACTCGTTTTCCATGCCAAAGATCTGCTGGCGTGCTTATTGTGTGTTGCTTTCTAGATTGAATATCCAATGGTTAAGTCAATCGTGCTTCTGGGCTTTGTTCTTTTCTGTAGTACGACCCTGTGTTAGGATGCTAGCATCAAGCTGTTCAACGATGTTTCATGCTGACCTATTAGGAACTAATACTCGTTTTCGCATCGAAAAAAGTTTATAGATTCCAAAAATGTGCATTATATTTCCCCCTTTTCCCATGCCAAGGAGCTGCTGCCATGCTTAGCGTATGTCGTTTTCTAGAATGGATATACCTAATGCTCTGCACCACACACCACAGGTGTTTTCGCTTACTGAAATCAAATTTCACCACTCTGCTAAAAGAACATCTGCTGATGGAAACTTTGGTGCAGATTTTGTCCTGACAACACAGAGGAAGTGATCTTATATTATCATAACAGTTAACAATGGGGATATCCAAGGTGACTGGCATCGCTGCAACAGTTTTTCTTGCGACATCTGTTAGTCTTTGCCAGCTGGGCATGAGAATTGCTGTGCTTCCTTTCCTACACACCAGTATTATTGCTTTCATTGTTACGGTTGCATCCCATGATGCAATCAATCTACCGTGGATCTTGGGGAAGAACTCAGTGGGAAGGTTTCCTCTCTGGTCATTTATACTGTTTGGTCCTTTCTTGATGCTTGCTCGGACATATGCGATGGTCAAGAGACACATGAGGAAGGAGTCCGTGTATGACAAGATCGCGGAGGGCCTTTATCTGGGAGGATGGCCGTTTCTCTTGAAACATTTGCCCCCTGGAAACCCATCTGTCATAGATTGCACTTGCGAGCTTCCAAGAAGCTTCTTCGTTCCAGCAGACGAGTATCTTTGTCTTGCAACTTGGGACACGAGAGCTCCAACACCACATCAAATTGAAAAGGCTACACATTGGGCTTGTGAAAAGAGATCTCAGGGGAAGCCAGTTTATGTCCATTGCGCATTTGGTTAGTAGCACACCTTTTGTTATAGCTAATTTCAGGGGAAGCCAGTTTATGTTCATATTATGTACATAACTGTATTTCCTAGTATTTATGCGGTATATTAACTGTTATGTTTGTTCTTCATGACGGACATATTAGGTCATGGAAGAAGTGCTTGTGTCGTGTGTGCAATTCTAGTAGCACTGGGCATTGCCGAGAACTGGAAAGATGCTGAGAATATCATCCGTGAAAGAAGAAAAATAAAAATGAACGCCCTTCACCGGAAAACCTTGGAAGAGTGGTCCAAACAACGAGTTCCTCAGAAAAAGGACAAGTAGTTGTAAGTGGAACATCTTCCTTAGTGATGACCTTGTTCTTTGGTGCTAAACCTGTATGAAACATCATAAAATGGCATATCTGCTTAGACCAAGTGTAATTTCTGTGCCATTCTTATTTTTGAAGCAATAACATTGGTGTTTCTACCTTTGTACATATTTGAATTTGTATCCAGGTTTGGGACTACTTTTTTGTTCACCCGGCTAATTGAATGTTAATGGGCATTAGCTTAAATGTGTTTCTTCATGTAACCAAATAGGTCGATATATGTAGATAAAGATTACACATACTAACCAAATATAGTCCTAGATAGTGGATAAACATATAGTCATACACTCATACAAATTACTAGATAGCTCAACTATCCTATTCAACATAGTCAATGATCTAACCAGTAATCATCGGTGGAATTGCTGAATGGATTATTCCATAATAGGAAGAGCTGTTACAAGAATTTAGATTTAGACTAGATAGACAGAACCAAAAGAACACATAGTACTGGACATCAGATTCTAGCGTTTCTCTTTCCCCTTCCCGCTGCATCGAACGAAACAATTTCACCACCCTGGAATTTTCTTGTACACCACACATTTTCAGAAAGTGTTTTCCAGAACAAAAAGATTCAGAAACATTCCTTGTTCTAAAGCTTCCTTCATTCCAGCTCTCTTCTATCGCTCTCAGATGTCTGCTAGTTGCATCCAAAAGACCAAAAGACCAATCTTCCCAGTCATTTTTCTCTTGCTCCTATGCTGAAAGTTAGTTCCACCACAATTGTCAATCAGAAGGCTGAAAATTGGCTTTGGGATGGTTGTGCTGCAATGCTTATCTCCTCACAATTGCCTTCATCGTTCACCAGTATCCTGCCAGCAACACAGGCACCCGCAATAATAAATAGATTAGGGAAGCATAATGAAAGTATCTGCTATAGCTATTCAGCTAATTCTTCAAGTTTTATAGAATTCAGTTAGTAGACAAACATCCAGAGAAAGTATCAGAAATTATGTTTATTCCTTGTTTCTTATGCCACGGCATGGCCCCCTTTTTAAGGGAATAAGGACTTTATTTTTTATTATGGTTGCTTGCTGACTTTTGAGTTCTGATTGCTGGTAGGAAGGCGGTCCATTCCCTGCTGATTTAGTAGGACACATCTTGGTATTAGTTTAACTTGCGTGTACAGAAACCCTGGATCACTCTTATATTAATATTTAATATTTTAGTAAGTACTTGGATTTGTCCAATCATTAGTGAATAATACTACCTTCAACAACTAGAGGTTGGGAACTTCTTTCTTAAATAAAACAATTAAAGATAGGGGATGACGTAGGAATTGCATCGTGCTTACTCTCGAGGTCGAGAAGCCCAGAGGGAGCTTAAGGCACGAAGGCGGTTGTGGTACTCGCCAATTGCCAAGAAACATCGAGCTGCCTGCCGAACTGTCAGAATACGGTGCATCTGATGAAGAGTCTGTTGCCTCAAGTTATCAGCCTGAAAATTTATCACGCAGTTTTAGCGCATGTTGCAGGAAAATTATTCTTGGCTACTAATCTAACTATTTAAGTAATCACCACTGATCACTAGGCCTTTGGCTACCCTGTGTTATGATTATATATATACTTATAATATAAAGATGTCTTCCAAAACCATATTGTTACATGGTTAGTTGATGAGCCCTTTCTTTCCAGAATGCAGATACGTAAACATCAATATTGATGGCATGGCGTTAGATAATGTGTTGCAAATTATTTTGAAACAGTTGCTTATTTGGGGCACACTTATTATATGCTAACAAGATTTACTATGATGCAGGTTTGACCAGATGCAAAAGGTTACCCTGAATATGGTGCTATTGCCCAGCATTTTTTTTATCAAGTATTCCATAGCTCATCTGTATAATTGAGTGAAATGATGAATATCATAGCAGCCCTTGTGTAGGATCTATAGAGTACCTATGACACTGGCATAGTAACATATTGATTGAAATTCTAGATTTGGTGAGAAAACATAACCTGTATCACAAAACCTTCAAGGTTGGCCAGCTTGCCGAGGGCAAGAGCCATTTGACTCATGAAGCTCATGTTGGCGTCGTCAGTCAGAGATCCAACAGACATGGTGTCAGCTAGTGACTGATGCAGCTGTTCCAAGCCCTGCGAGAGAGCTTCCTCTGCCTGCTGTGATGACTGTTGAAGGTTGCATATGCCGACCACTTGCTGCTCTGTCAGTGGATCTAGCTGGGGCAGCAGTGTCTGCAACAACATGAAAATTTGTATTTATTGGAATTAGAAAACCTTTTTTTGAATGGTGGAATTAGAAAACCTTGCTGTACTATGAAGAGATCTGATTTAGCCTGAGTTCATTGTTCCCTACTGTTGGTTGGAAAATTTCTTGTGATCCTAGTATTGAAAAAGTAACACTGCTTGAGTTTTCTATAGCCTGTCTTGTGCAATTTCTGACGGAACGAACCTTGATTCAGATTATCTGTCTAGCTAGGTAAATGCAGACATGTGCAGGCAGTTTTGATATCAGATGTTCTATTTCAGATTACTGAAACGAATTCGTACCTTGAGCAGATCGGAGGGCCTGAATCCTCCCATCCAGAGGAAGCACCGCTCTGCAGGGGTCGTCCACAACCCGGTGATGATGTGGAACACGTCAGACTTGGCCACCATGGCCTTGAGCTGGAACAGCTCGTCATGGTGGGTCAGGGCGTCATCGACGATGGCTCTGAGGTCACCATCTGGCAGGTGCGCGTGCAGAGCTCCATTCAGCTCAGCCAGGCGCCGGCTGTGTTCGTCCAGCCACCGGGCATACTCCACGTCGAACATTGCGGTGCCTGGACATGGATGTCTCTCGTCAGTCAGATAAATGGTATACTGTGATCGATGGTACACAGCGAAGAGAATGCTGAGAAATGAAGATCAGATAGGCACCTGAACTGGTGTTTGCACCTGGAGCTCCTCCAAGAAAAAGGCCCTAGAAGGACAGGACACACAAGTCAGAATTTCAGATGTTCAGTTAGAAGCCATCAAGCAAAAACACAGAAAGGGGTAGAAAGTGAACCTGGGAACGGGCTCGCTGCATGTCCTGTTCCATCTGGGAAAGCTTCAGCTTACAGCCCTCAAGCTGCTGAATGTAAGCCTATGGCACATTAAAAAAAAAATTAACTGTCAGAAACTTGTTTAAAGAGAAGAGCTTCAGTTTGCATCTAGCTGATGCTCAGACAATCACCTTCTTTCGCAGCCTGCTTTTGCGTGCAGCTTCACGATTCTGAGCCAGCCTTCTGATTACCTGTTGACACCAAGAGAGAATATAAAAACAGCTCACTCACTTTCTGGGAATCTCAAAAATAGTTCAGACACATTGTTAACTGCAGCACCCTCTCTTAGAATATGAATTTACTGTAAAAAAGTGAAATAGCCAATAGAGTGAAAGACCTTTGGATCAAGAGCCTTGCCGGTTCTTGGAGTGGAACTTGTAGCCATATTCTGCATATAACAAAGTAGACATGAACATGTAGGTTAGTAATCAAAGAGAGAATCAATTAACAACGTTGTTGTTCATCTTGCGTGTCCATGGATAATAGGATCTCAACATTCACGTTACATCAAACAGAAATAAAAAACACTAGTGTGCATTTGGTGGAATCCATCCACTCTTACAACAGACAAAACATATTTTTGCCTTTTTGTTTATGCTGCTGTCACACTCTAACTTGCCATGTTTATTTCAGTTAAAGTGTGAATCATTCAGTGCATGTACAATGTTTTCACCCAATATATCTTTGGCAGTTGATCAATTGACCAGAAAGTACATAAAACACCACTGACCCAAAAGTTGCCATTATGTAAGAAGGTTCAGTTGGTGCATTTCTATCAGGACACAATTTTGTAAGCTAGTGACAAAATAATATTGTAAGAATGCTAACTTGTCTTCTATTGCAGCACTAATGGCAGTACGCCAGTACATGATCTATCCTGCACTAACCTAACATATCCCCTACATAGTCTTCTAGACTTATCCACACCCTATAGCAAATACCCGCCGATATAGATTGACTAGTTCTTGTTCTAGATGAACTACTATTTCTGGCAGAAGATGTTCTCCATCATTCTAAAACAAAAGATCCACTTTTTTTCAGAAGGGCCATATTCTCCGTCTAATCTAATAATACTAGTCCAGTGCAAGCAAGAAGCATGATGGAAGAAGCAAGTAGAAACCGTTCTCATTTCTATAGGGGCATAAAGATTCACCTAACATGCTGGGATTGGCGATCTTGGGAGCAGGAAGAATCATAAATGCCCTTGAATAATGTGTTGTTCTACCAATAGGAGCATGTAGCTAGCTGCCTAGCTTAGCTGCATGAGCATCTCGGAAGTTATGGCCTTTTTGTGGGCTGGCCAGCGACATGAAGCCATGATAGGGAACACAAAGTCTATGATAACTTGATAAGGATGAGCAAGACCCAAGAGAGACACGGATGAATCCAAGAAGCAAAAGAAAAAGACCAAAGAAGAATAAATTCACACGCCAGAAATAGAGAAGAAAATTAGAGATGCAGCTATGGACATCACAGGGAGAATGAAATGCCTACATACCTTGTGCTGAAGCTTCTGCTGTGAAGCTTGCTCGAACTTGCTTGCCATGTTTGCAGCTGCTCCGAGCTGATCTGAGGAGTGGTTGCTGTTGTTCTTGCTGCTGCTCTCGGAGTCGTCTGTGCTGTCTGCTGTCACATTCGAGCACTCCTGCCGTGCAAAAACAAAAGGGAGCTAGAGCAGTTGCAAACTTGTTGTGCTCTTGGTTGCTTGTACTGGCTAATATGTATGTGATGTGAACAGATAAGTAACTCTATACAAGTTGTAGCCGGGCAAAGTCCATACCTTGGGTGTGTGGAGAGACCTCATAGGCCAAGCTGGGAAGATGTCAAGTGTAGGAGGTGGCCTAGCTGTAGCCGTTGCAGCTGTAGCTGTAGTAGTAGCAGCAGTGGGAAAGGCTGCGAGAAGATATCATAGGGGAGAGGAGGAGATTAAGACATGTACTATCCAAGTTCCAGAGGTGAAACTGAATTGATGCATTGGGATCACAAGGGAAGGGAAGTGGGGGCCACTGTGGCAGTGAAAGCGAGTGGAGCTTATTCTCTTTGAGCTTGTTGTGCCTGCAGAAAGCCAGAGAGTTGGTACCACGGTACTGTTGTACTACCATGGAGACTTGTTGCACTCTAGAGAGGGAGAGAGAGAGGAATCACAAGGTGAAGGCAGTCCCATCCCAGCCCAACACCACACACAAGCTGTACAGCTGCAGCAGCGTGCAGCAAAACTGCCACTCCTGCTGCTCTTGCATGGTTACTTTTGACTACAATGCCCTAACCTCTTGTAAAAGTGGCTCACAATGTGGTGTATTGTTGGCCCTTGGCCAGCCAGAGAGAGAAAAGGTTGTGTGCTTTCTTGGTCTTGGTCAGAGAGAAAGAGAGAGAGGGGAGAGGCTGGAGTGGGGTTGGCGTACGCTTGGTGTCTCCATGATGAGGTGCAGAGACGGTTGAAGCCTGTTGAGTTCTTCTGAGTGAGGCAACTTGATGCATGAACGCCTCTTCCAGCTCTCCAAAATAGGTAGCCCCTTCTTGGTTACTGCCATGCATGTGAAAGGGCAACTTCAATTTTGGGCTAACCATTTGCGGTATAGAGAAAAAACATTAGAGGCAGGAGGCATATCCGAACGTTGTGGGGAAAAAGTCGACCAGTAGTGACAGAAGATGAAAGACAGAACTTGAGGAGCTTAAAACCGAACAGCATGTACAAATATGTATGAACTTAAAAAAACAAGTGCAAGATGCAGGTCATTCATCTTTAATTTCGCATTTGCATACCAAATGACATAAAAAGAGAGATGGCAAACAGAATATGAGAGAGAGAGAGAGAGAGAGAGAGAGAGAGAGAGAGAGAGAGAGAGAGAGAGGTGTTCTTACAAGAAGTTTGCAGGAGGAGTGGAGTTGGGGATGGCGCCATGGAAGCCATAGCCAACAAGAGAAGGATCCTGCCTTGAATGACTAGAACTACTAGTTTCTCCCATCCTGTGAGGCACACACTCAGCTCCTTCTACTTCTTGTGGATTAACTAGCAACCTATTTGGTTTCTGCACCCTAAACAGAAGAACATCATCAAATCTGCTGGTCATGAACGGCTATCTGAAAAATCCACATGCTAAGGAGGAGATGTGGAGCCAAAGGAGTAAGGACACATACCGGAATTATTGAGGGTTCTGCGGCAACAAAGGGCTAGCGCAGCCCAGGAACACCGAAGTAGCTTTGGAGCCTTGGAGAGTTGGAGGGCAGGCAACTCGGCAAGGCGTCTTGACTGTTTCTATTCTGAGTTGCTCTTGCTCTCACGCTGAAGCTTTTGTTGTTTGATATGACAGTGTAGTAGGTTCAGCTTCTATAGGTGTGAGAATCCCGTAGTCCAGAGGAAGATCTTTTCCTTATAGCCTGCTTTTGTACTGCGATTTTGTTCTCCCTTTTTCCCTATCCTTGGAGAGAGAGAGAGAGAGAAGAGGAAGGAAGGAGAGGAGGTCTAGGGCTTTGTCTTCACCTGAAAACTTTTGTCATGAAGCCACAGGAATCCCAGGCTGCACTCTTATCAGTTTATCACATTGGAACTGACTTTAGTTGGCCCCAGCAGGTCCCTTCAGTTTATCTTTCTTTATTGCATTTGCATGCCCCTCTTTTGTTGCAAAGATTGAAACACATGTGATGGATACATATGGGTACAAGCACTTATTCTCAAATTTTGGTGGCATTGATTTCAAAAAAAAAAGATGGCATGGAAAAGAATTACAGTTTCACTCACAATCCTATGGGCTACTGAAAAGTAACGGCTCCTTTTTAAATCTCAACATGGTTTCTTGCAGCAACCCATTCTCCACAAAACAATGTTTCACCACCTGTCACATTTGGACTTTGACCATGTCTGCAATTCTGATTATAATTCTAGATCACTTAGCTTATCATTATTGAAATTAAATTTCTGAAAATTTCAAATATTTTGCCTTTTATTTCTTATTGTTGTTGTGCTTTTTTCTGTATTTCCTATTGCTCTATTAATATAATGACCGGACATTTTTTTGCTGGAGTTCTTTGGAAAAATGAGAGGGGGAGAGGGACAACAAATAAGAACAAAGAGGTCTGTCCACGCCAAAGAAAAAAAAAGTCAAAGCAATATTTTAGCATTTCTTTTCTCCATCATCATACCTTTATTTATACAGAAAATCTGGTCCAATAATAGATGTTTAAATTTTTATGTAGCTCTTAACATGAATTTTCATTAAGCGATATATAAACACAACAGGTTGTTTATATAAACTAGATCAAGTCAGATAAGTATGGACTTAAAACGCAATAAGCAATAAGAATCAAAACATGTTGACAATAAGTGTGGCTTTTAGAAACCTTGCATCATATCTAGAAAGTAAAATTCAGTTTATTCTCCAATATTCATTTCAATGCCCAATTATGCACGCAGCAGGAAATTAAAGTAATGAGCAGACCAACTGCACAGGTAACACCAATATAGCCTTTTGATTCCTGATTTTAATTTGGTCGCTCACTGTCCCCTGTTAATGAGTCAACATCATCCATGGCTTGTCAAACAGAACCTAATCCCACACGAATCCAATAATAATATCGCTATCCAAATCTCTTGAGCTAGCATATTAAAATCTTGAGTCCTTTGTTGAGTCTATTCATTGATGTGTCGTACCGTAGTAAAATAATCCGTATATGGTTCGACATCTTCACACACACAAATAATTGAACAACACTTATGCCTTGGGTGATTCTTCAAAAGTCCAAATCAGAAACTTCACAGCTGGTTCCTAAAGTCACCCCCCCTGAAAACCTGCGTTCCAGAAAAATAAAAGTCACAGTCACCCCTGAACTATTGGTCATACTACTTTCTTTTTCTTTTCTTTTGAAAAGGACTAGTCATATTTACTCAACTGATGTGTATACTTAGTTTTTTACAGTAATGAAAACCTACAACAACTCCACTGCTGTGCGATTCCACATCAGATGTGCACAAAGGAGGAGATTAAAATCTGTCATGTAAGTGTTATCCTACCATGATCCCTTGTCAGTGATCACCAATTCACCACCAGACATAGAAACTTTTTCAATTAGGGCACAGGGTTAGCTGGAAGCAGAACAGATGTCCCTTTCATTTTACATTTGAACAAAATAAAGTAGTTCACTGATTAATCTATGCGGTTCCTATCAGGCCTTTTATTGCTTTTCCTCTGTTCTCATCCACTATATTTTCCTTCCAATGATTGGCATGAAAATGTGCACAAGAAAGGAGAATGTATATGATTGGATTAGGTGATCGATGCGTGAACTGAGTTGCCACACAGACAGATGGAAAAAAAAAATTTATGCCTTATTGCGTTTTCTATCATGCCTAAAAGAATAAGGAAAAGTTTGGATGCATGTACATGTACATTTGGTACAGCAGTTGTTGAAACCTCATTTGCATAATCTGTAGTAGCTCGTTTAGCCTAATCTCTATATGTATCAATTGTCAAGCTAAGTGGTGCTGGTTGGATTCGATTAGATTAGTTAGTAGTTTCCATGATTAGAACATTAGTGTTGCGTACATCTTTAAGCAACACGCATGGTCAGAGCTGAAACATGAAGTGTGAGCTTCTGTATCAAGTATGCACGCATGACATGAGGATTAGGTCATTCCTTGTGCTGAGAACTTCCAAATAAGGCATGCCTAAGAGCACCGTAAGCATGAAACTTTCCGTCCTCATTTAATTTGACATAGATAGTGGCTGATGCAATAGAATTTGTTTATTGCTGATGTATACACAATACAATACACCTGCATATTCTGTACGTGATGATCACCGACCGTACATATATCGGTTTAGTTATTTTTCTTGTACTGTTTTTACTGTGATATAATTAAAGATTTGACATCTATGATGACTGAGAAGCGAAACTGAAATCAAGATTGGACATGCACATCCTTGTTTTACTCCCTCTTTCTCAAAAATGATATGCATGCTATTCTTATTTTCCAGGGAGTCAAAGAATTGATTTTTTTTTTGTGACGCACACATGTAGAATTGATGATGATGATCGTTATGTTAAGCACCATATATGTGAAGTATAAACTTGATTCAAAATTAAACTAAACAACTCACTGTGCAAACAATGGTGTAGATATACGTATTGTGCAGCATGCTTTTGATTTTCAGTTTGCGGTTGGTAGATGACGACATGTATGACGACGAGTCGACGCTGATGACGCGAGAGTGAAATTAGCGTTGGTCTAATGCAGGTTTTTCTTTCTTTATGTGTTTTTTTTTTCTATTCGCCAGCTGCTCCTGTTTTTTTTTCCGCTCTTGTTGCACTAGCTGCATTGCATACATGCTGTCATAGATCGATTCGTTGAAATGCAAATTCACAGTAGCATACAAAGTTTTGATCCATAGTTGTGTTATCGCAGTAACGTGTACCCTGCTGACAAGAAAAAATGGTGGATTTTGTAAGGGGTACGTAGACACTAGACGACACAGTGCAGCGAAGAGAGAACCAAAGTGGCAACTGGGATTCATCGGGCAAAATTGTTAATCACACGTGCACAAAACGTACTAGTGTGTTAGTATTTTATTTTTTTGGAGCAGAAACTAAACGTAATAGTAATTGCAAAAGTGGCAACCGAAGAAGGCAGAACCAAAATAAAAGTGGCCCGGTGCGAGTAAGCAGTTGACGTGCGGGCCGAGGCTTCACTGGGCCCATCAAAATGTCGTTTCTGACCCATACGAGAATGTGCTTACCTTCCTTTTCAGTCAGGAAAGAATGTGCTTACCTTCTGGAGCTGAGCCCAGACGAGCTTGATGGGCTGCTTTTGTAACAGGACCTCCAATCATGTGATCTTCTCGGCCCAAATATATAATATTGTCATCATATCAATAATAACCCTTGTAAAGCAAAAACCCCAGTAATACTATTTCTCTGCTTCCATGTCGTGCCACATCATCTTAGTTAATGTTGTTCGTCCAATTCATCCACTAGCCCAATCTCTACCATTCACGCTGAGTAGTAGAAACAACCAACACTCATATACTGCTAGGATTTGATCTTGGTTTTGGCAACACAACGTACATCTAGAACTGTCATCCACCGAACACGCACTGGAGCCTTGCATCAAAATAGGCCCTGCAATCCTGGCCATGGAAGATAACGAGAGCTAGAAAGGATATTCTGTTGTTGTTTCTATGCCAATGGCACATTTTTTCATTAAGAAGCAAGAGTTTTGACGTTTACCAATACAGGATGTGTTGGAGATTTAGACATTTTACACCATGTATTAATCTATAAATGTGATAAGTAAAATACTAATGCCAGTATGATACGTGCGACAGCATCATAATCGCTACTGCTACTGCTACTCATAATCATAAGCAAAATAACAGCAGTGATGAAATGAAGCATAAACAGGGATCTCGGTTTATACCCTTGCGTGCTACTGCCGGTACCCGCGGCCAGTACAGCACCATTATCTCCTGGAGCGCCACCTGCAGGGATGGCGGTGAAGTTCGCCACACTCGCACCAGCACGCGTCCTCGTGGCCATCTTGGTGGTGGACGGAGACGAAGTCGGGGAAGGCGGCAGCAGCGTGTCGGAGCAGTCGCGCCCTTGGACGCTCCCCAAAAACTTGATTGCCCGCCTACCCGAGCAGGTATGCTTGACGGGGCAAGTTCCGGAGGCCTGCTCACCAGAGCCGCCTGTGCTCGCAGGGGATCTGGCCGGAGGTGCACAGAAGCAGCTCAAACTCGAACAGTGGAGGCGGCGGCGGTGGCTGCTGGTCGGGAGGAACTCAACCTTAACCCTAGCGTCCGACAGGAGCCCCTTATATAGGAGGCGCCCCTGTCGGGGGACCGTTGGACCTGTCTGGCGGCCGGGTGGCCTGGAGCGGTGGCTAGGGTTTGCCTCGGCCGGATGGGCCGAGTGGCAAAAACAAAGGCCTAGAGCCAACCAGCCCAAAGCCCACGGCCTCAGGCCAAAGCCACGCACGCCAGGCCAGGCCAGGCCAGGCCACGCCAGGCCAGGCCAGGCCAGCCAGCCAGCCAGCCAGCCAGCCCAGCCCAGCCCACGCCCACGCCCACGCCCGGCGCGGCGCGGCTCGGCTCGGCTCGGCGGCGGCGGCGGCGGCGGCGCGCGCGTGTGGGTCCCAGGTTCTCCTCCTCAATCAGCTTATGTGGACATCCCAAAGCTCACTATTTAAGTTGAGAGTCCTCTAGGTAATTAGTCAAGTTGGTACTAATCACCTTTCCACTTGATTACACAGTTGTGGGCCTTTGAGGTTTTCTGACTACTTAGAATAAATAATGGGCTTGGCCCAATTATCCTAACAATCCCCACCAAACATCAAAGGTACACAGTTAGTGCCTTCAGTTCTGAGCTTGTTTGATATACCGGTGTTTCGATGGAGACTGTTAAGTTGAACTACCATCTAGAAAAGAGGCTTGCACTTACTCACAACTGATCAATGGACTATGCCTTGAATTGACAGTTTTGTGTGAGACGAGGTTCGCCCAAATTCTTAACCGATACTAGGTTGCCAAGGGCACCCCCTCGGATGGAGCATATAAGTCAAACTCCATGCCTGTTCATGAGTATTTAGAGATCACCTAAATCTCATAGACTGGGACCAGCAGTCTGACTCACATAGGTGTGTCCCTTCTAGGATGTCCTGTAGGTCGACATCCCTGCTTAAATAAGCCACTCGGATCACATAAATGTATATACATACCATCCTGCCTTACAGCCTGGAAAAGAAGTGCATTCTCAAAGATAGAGACCTTTATAAGGGTCTTTTCCCTCAGTCTACTCATAGCTTGTTTCACCACTCTAATTCATGGGATCTCCGATCACATAGAGCAGGTTACCACTATAGCAGACTTTAAGTGGGTCTCAGTCCCATCTCAACTGATGCACTGTCTATCACGTTACGTGACAGCCCCTTGGTGAATTGATCTGCCAGATTTTTAGACGTGTGGACGTAGTCCAACGCTATCACTCCGGAGTTTCTCAATTTTCTGACAGACTTTAAACGACGCCTTACATGCCTAGTAGTCTTCAGGTTATCCTTAGAACTGTTAACTTTGATTATCACAGTTTGATTATCACAGTTCATGGAAATGCTGGGCACAGGTTTTTCAACCACCGGCAAGTCCATCAGGAGTTCCCGAAGCCATTCGGCCTCAACTGTGGTGGTGTCTAGTGCTGCGAGTTCTGCTTCCATAGTTGACCTCGTAATGAGAGTCTGCTTGCAAGACTTCCAGGAAACAGCACCACCCCCAAGGATAAACACATACCCACTGGTGGCCCCCAACTCGTCAGCATCAGATATCCAATTTGCATCACTAAAACCCTCCAGTACCTTTGGGTACCTGGTATAGTGAATGCCATAGCTTGCGGTTGCTTTGAGATACCGCATTACTCTCTCGAGAGCACGCCAATGATCATCTCCCGGATTTGAAAGAAACCGGCTCAACTTGCTCACAGCATATGAGATGTCAGGTCTAGTGGCATTAGCCAAATACATTAGTGAGCCAATGATTTGGGAGTACCTCAATTGATCCCTCATTATCCTTTTATTCTTTCTCAGAATTAGGCTTGGATCATAGGGAGTGGACACAGGTTTGCAGTCACTATAGCCAAACCGGCTTAGAACCTTTTCCACATAGTGGGACTGCAGTAAAGTGACCCCACCATTTTCTCCCTTTAGTAGCTTAATGTTCAAAATCACATCAGCTTCTCCCAGATCTTTCATATCAAAGTTCTTGGACAGAAAGTCCTTCACTTCCTCAATTACATTGAGGTTTGTGCCAAATATTAGGATGTCATCCACATATAGGCACATGATCACTCCTTCTCCCTCACCAAAACGGTAGTAGACACATTTATCAGCCTCATTGGCAACAAAGCCTGCTGACGTCATGGTCTTATCAAACTTTTCATGCCATTGTTTTGGAGCTTGCTTTAGGCCATACAAAGACTTTAACAATTTGCACACCTTGCCCTTTTGACCCTCTACTACAAAACCATCAGGCTGATCCATGTAGATCTCCTCATCTAACTCTCCGTTTAGGAAAGCCGTCTTCACGTCCATCTGATGAACGAGAAGACCATGAGATGCAGCCAAGGCAAGTAGTACTCTGATTGTAGTCAATCGGGCCACAGGTGAGTAAGTGTCAAAGAAGTCCTCGCCTTCTTTCTGGGTATAACCCTTAGCAACAAGCCTTGCCTTGTACTTTTCAATGGTACCATCAGGCCTAAGCTTTTTCTTGAACACCCATTTACATCCAATAGGCTTACATCCATAAGGGCGATCAACCACTTCCCAAGTTCCATTAGACATTATTGAATCCATCTCACTCCGTACCGCTTCCTTCCAATAGTCAGCGTCAGGAGAGGAAAATGCCTCTTCAATGGTTGTTGGAGTATCATCCACGAGGTATATGGTAAAGTCATCACCAAAGGATTTTGCAATCCTAGGTCTCTTACTCTTTCGAGTGACCCCACCATTTTCCTCACCAGGATTTTCTATGACTGGTTGTTCAGAACACTCCACTGGCAGAGAAGTTTCGGGAGCATCAGGAGGTCCCTGACTAGATGTGCTCGGTACATTCCCTCTCATAGGGAAATCATTCTCAAAGAATGTTGCATCTCTGGACTCAATCACTGCACCAACTCTCATGTCAGGCACTCCAGATTCTACCACTAAAAATCTGTAGCCTACGCTGTTTATAGCGTATCCGAGAAAGACACAATCTACAGTTTTTGGTCCTAGCTTGCGCTTCTTGATGATTGGCACATTTACCTTGGCCAAGCAACCCCAGGTGCGCAGATATGAGAGAGTTAGCCTTTTCTTTTCCCATTCCTCGAATGGTGTTTTCTCTTTATTCTTTGTAGGAACTCTATTCAGGACATGACATGCAGTCAATATAGCCTCACCCCACCATTCCTTGGAAAGTCCCGCAGTGTCCAACATGGCGTTAACCAAATCAGTTAGAGTGCGGTTCTTTCTTTCGGCAATCCCATTGGATTGGGGGGAGAAAGGAGGCGTCCTCTCATGAATAATTCCATGTTCCTCGCAGAATTGATCGAATTCTTTTGAAAAGTACTCTCCACCACGATCAGACCGCAACCGTTTGATTTTCTTCTCAAGTTGATTCTCAACTTCGGCTTTATAGATTTTAAAGTAGTGTAATGCTTCATCTTTTATTTTTAATAAGTACGCGTAGCAGAATCTAGTACTATCATCGATTAGAGTCATGAAATATTTCTTGCCGTCTTTGGTCAACACTCCATTCATCTCACACAAGTCTGAGTGAATGAGGTCTAGAGGTGCCAAGTTCCTCGCCTCTTTCACAGCCATATGAGGCTTGCGGGGTTGTTTAGCTTGCACACAAGCATGGCACTTAGAACCTTGAACCAAATCAAATTTAGGAATTAAACTCATTTTAGCTAAGCGCGTCATGCATCCAACATTAATATGGCATAAGCGGGAGTGCCAAACGTTGCACCCAACATCATGTCTCACATGGTTCATGACATTACTGTTACAAGAATCCATCAATGAAAAGCGGAACAAGCCTCCGCATTCATAGCCCTTACCAACAAATGTTCCATATCTCGATACAACACATTTATTGGACTCAAAAGCAAGTTTAAAACCATCTCTACACAGTAGAGACCCGCTGACTAGATTCTTCTTGATAGAGGGGACATGCTGCACGTTCTTCAGCTGCACGGTCTTTCCCGAAGTAAACTTCAGATTGACCGTGCCAACACCATGAACAGCCGCATGCGATCCGTTTCCCATCAGCAGGGAGGAACCTCGTTCTTCCTGGTACAAAGAGAACAAAGAGCGGTCAGCACATACATGAATATTAGCCCCTGTGTCAATCCACCAATCAGGAGAGAGACAAACTGAAAGGATCGTTGGTAAATAATTACCGTACCCAGATCCTCCAGCCTCGCTAACAACCATGTTGGCTGTCTTCTTCTGCTGCCTGTCCTT
>CM041633.1:6718090-6756680 GCA_023333625.1 Bothriochloa decipiens
CCTAGCGTCCGACAGGAGCCCCTTATATAGGAGGCGCCCCTGTCGGGGGACCGTTGGACCTGTCTGGCGGCCGGGTGGGCTGGAGCGGTGGCTAGGGTTTGCCTCGGCCGGATGGGCCGAGTGGCAAAAACAAAGGCCTAGAGCCAACCAGGCCAAAGCCACGCACGCACGCACGCTAGCCCACGCCCACGGCTCGGCGGCGGCGCGCGCGTGTGGGTCCCAGGTTCTCCTCCTCAATCAGCTTATGTGGATATCCCAAAGCTCACTATTTAAGTTAAGAGTCCTCTAGGTAATTAGTCAAGTTGGTACTAATCACCTTTCCACTTGATTACACAGTTGTGGGCCTTTGAGGTTTTCTAACTACTTAGAATAAATAATGGGCTTGGCCCAATTATCCTAACAGGATGCATG
Source organism: Bothriochloa decipiens (assembly GCA_023333625.1). Classification (NCBI taxonomy): domain Eukaryota; kingdom Viridiplantae; phylum Streptophyta; class Magnoliopsida; order Poales; family Poaceae; genus Bothriochloa; species Bothriochloa decipiens. The sequence goes on from CM041633.1 coordinate 6,718,502, forward strand.
GTAATCCTGTGTTCCCAGCACATTTCGAACTGAATTGCATTGCAGAAACGATTTGCGACAAAGAAAACAAACACTGCGGCGTTTGCTTAATGTCTTAAAACATTCTGTGTGTCTATGGTCATGGTGATGTCGGAAACAAAATGAACGCGGGAGATTCTATGCTTTCAGCTAACCAAGTTTTGTATAAGATACATAGTATATATGGTTGGAAAAATCATCAATAAGGATGCAAGTGTCATCAATAAGGCCCTGCAGCCGAATAGGCACTGCTGCTTTGCACCCTCCAGAATTTCATCCTTTCAGTAATCGCTGATCGACTCCATTAAACTTACATATGGCCTTATACAGAAGATGAGAACTATTTTTATACTATGGCCAATATTGGCCGTATTCCAAGCCTGAAGAAAAGCATAGATAATCTCACAGTGTTTTATATCCTTGCATGCGGATATGTTGAATCTCCAAACTAAAATTGAGAGATCCCAACCATCCAGTGATAATTGTATACACGTGGCACATATATAAACCTCAATATAATGATAATCCAGTTCTTGAGAAGAATGTGTATCAACTTCAACATGAATGCCCCGCAGCAACACACAGATAATTCATCTAGTAATATAACACTAACATCCAGTGTGCCAAACTAATGAATCATACGTACTCTGCATCCACCATTCCATTTCCACTCCCAATACAATGGGACATTTTGATTTTGTGCAATTCCGCAGATGCTTCTCGCATGTTCATTCGATCAGCAGGGGCTTCGCAAGTGCAGCAAATTGCCAGTTTCACCAGGGTCACCAAGCACCGGAGGACACTGTTTTCGTCTCCCAGATTCCCTCCTCGAGCACACTCCTGGTGTTCTTCTAGGAGGCAAGCATCGACGACGCCAAGTATCTGATCAGGAAAGCTTGCTTTGCAGAAGCTGATGATGCTGAGACCATTGCAAAAGAGAGGATCAGTTGGCCTTTTCCCTGTCAACATCTCCATCAGGACTACCCCGAAGCTGTACCCGCCTCCACAAGTTGATAGGTAACTGCCTCCGGCATACTCTGAATATTAGAAAAAAAACAAAAGAAGGGTGCAGCTTAGTATGACGAAGTTAATATAACTGACTGTATGTAAAAAATGTTATAGCTTTATGTATTTTTGTTACCTGGAGCAATGTAACCAATTGTTCCCTTTAGATTTACAGTAGTACCAGTTGATCTCGACTCTCCAACTGCCTGTGATCTGGATTCGAGGTAGATCCTTGCGATGCCGAAGTCCACCAAATGAGCAGCCAAATTGTCATCAAGAAGAATATTGTTGGGCTTCAAGTCGCAGTGAATAATGGGAGTCTCACAATCATGATGTATATATTGCAGTGCATCAGCTATATCAACAATTATTTTCAATATTTGTGACAGATCCAGGTTTCCATAGCCAGGTGGGTGCAACCAAGCATCCAAACTGCCGTTGGGCATGAACTTGTAGACTAGAGCTTTGAAATCGTTTCCCATGTTATCGATAGTAGAGCATGCGGTCAGAATTGGAACAAGTTTGCGGTGCCGGATATTTCTCAGAGCTTGGCATTCTGATATGAAACTCCTATCTGCCCCTTCCATGGCAAGGTCGAAAACCTTCACAGCCACAACCATGGCTTGAGCAAGATCCTTGTAAGAAACTTTAGGAAATTGCTCACCGGAAAAAGATGGTGACAGCTGTCCTCTTGGCGCCTTCTTCCTTGAGATGATAAAATGTGTCACCAATGTGAGGAACACGATGCCTATTACAGGGATCACTATTCTTACAAAATAGTGTCGCCATCCAATTCTTTTCTGAATAGGATTGGGGCATGGTGGCATATGAAGTTCTAGTACACCGCCACAAAGCAGCCAGTTGCCTTCAAGTGAAATGGCTGTAGTGTTTGTGAATACCCCTTCTGTTGGCACTTCACCATCAAGGTGATTGTGCGACAGATCTAAGTGTGCAAGAAGTTGTAGTTTGCTTAGAGAAATTGGGATAGAGCTTGAGAAATTGTTGTGAGAAAGGTTGAGCATGGTCAAACTGCCAAGTTGGTCAAAAAAAGCAGGAATGCTTCCAGAGAGGAAGTTTGAGTCCATTATGATAGTTTGTAATTGCTGGCAAGTGCTAAGAGAAGGTGGAATTTCCCCCAGGAAGCTTGTTGGATGAAAGATCAAGATAGTTGAGCTGTAGAAGATTACCAACATAACGTATTTGACCTTCGAGATTGTTGTGGGATAATGAACATTCAAAAACTGTGGCTGCTATGAGATCTTTTGGTATATTGCCTTCGAGATTGTTATAACCGAGGTATAAATATGAGAGCTGTTGAAGTTTTCCTAAACTTGACGCTATGGGACCATGGAATTGGTTACCTTGTAGAGTCAGTTGTGACAACTTTGAAAATTTACCAATGGAATTTGGAATGTGCCCACGAAGTTATTCCATTCAAGGTATAAACCTTGTAAACTAACCATATTTCCAATCCATCCATTAATGGGGCCTGTAAAACTGTTGCTCGATAGGTCTAATACAGTTAGCTTATGAAGATTTCCTAGGCTTGATGGGACTAATCCGTACAGCATGTTGCCTCCAAACACGAGGTAGTCAAGATTAGAGGAAAGGTTACCAACTGAATTTGGCAGTACTCCCTGTAGTTGATTTCTCTGGAGTGCAAGTTGCTCTAAAAGAATGCAGTTGGTTAATTAATGCATCTAGATTTTCCCAGCTTTGGCTATCATTTGCTTTATGTTTGTTACTATTGAGAAATAGTGTTCTGAGCTTCCGAAGTTTACCAAGAGAAGGAGGGATCATGCCTGTAAAGCCATAGTTATTCCCCAAATCTATTTTCTGCAGCTCAGATGCGTTGCCTAGGGAATCCGGGATGTGACCTCCCGGCATGTTGCCACTCAAGTAAAGGAACCGAAGGTTAGGGAGAAAATTTCCGATTTTATATGGCAATGGACCATGTAACATATTCATTGGCATGGCCAATTGATGTAGCGAGGAGAGATTGAGGACTGCTTCTGGGATTCTACCGGACAACATATTTTCACCAAGCGACACGGCCAACATATTGGATAACTTGCCAAGCTCCTCGGGAATGCTTCCATGGAACTGGTTAAAATGAAGAATGATTTTTTGTAAGGTTGTGATGTTACCTAGGACAGGTGGAATGTCCCCTGAGAGGTAGTTAGAGTGAAGCCACAAATGTAATAGTTTGGACAGGAGGGCTAGTTTGTTGGGAATCTCTCCGACCAGCAAGTTTCCTTCAAGGTATAACTGCTGCAAGCTGGAACAATTTGTGATTGCATCCGGAATGTTTCCATGTAACGAGTTGTTACTCAGGTCAAGAAACTTGAGCTTGTGTAGATAGCCGAGATGAGGAGGTATGTGGCCAGAGAACATGTTCATGGAGAGGTCAAGATAAACAAGATATGATATGTTCCCCAGGGAAGGAGAAATATAACCATCCAAAGCCTGTTTGGACAGGTTCAGCTTCACTACGCGCTCCGGACGTGTCTGGCTGCACACCACTCCCTCCCAGCTGCAGAAGTGGATGGTGGTGTTCCATGAGCTCAATGCCCCTTTTGGATTGTTAATGATTGCGCGCTTGAAGTCAAGGAGGGAGATGAAATCAGTGTCGTTCCCATTGAGGGTCATGCAGTTGATGGTTCCAGCTCCACTGGAAAATAGCAACATTAGTGTGGCCCATGGCATGAGCAAGGCAAATTTCATGTGTTGCTTAGCAGCCACAGTTACGGTCTTCGTTATTAACTACATAAAGAAGAACATCAATTGATTACATATGCATTAACTAGGCTCGGTTTTGCATGAAGAAAAACTATAAGATAAAGAAATACAGGAAAAAAATAAAAACCAAGATTTGAAGCGTACCAAGTGCCTGCTCATGATGCCAGACTAGAGTCCCGGCTCAAACGGAAGGCTTAGTAACAACTGAGATCAAAATAACCGAAAGATTGTCTAAGATATGCAGACACTCGAGAAAGAGACGCAGTGTACAGCCATGCAGCCACACTCACAGAGGTTCTCTGAAAAACTTGAAGGAACACAGCAGCACAAGGCCTTCTCTTATACTGGATGTGAGTTGCACTTGCACAATTCAATTGGTGTAAACAAGTGTTGAAGGGCATTACGTCAGGACATTTTCTCAGTCTTATTTGATCGGCAGCCTTTTCAACTTTAATTAAAAAACACGAACTGAACCCAAAACTGTGGACTTTGGTCAAAGTTTTGGGTCCACGACGGAACATTTACCATTACTTATGAGGAAGCAGGTCAGCTGCTGTGGTAGACAGTGGCCTGCATGGTATGATTTTTTTACCCCTGAAAGACAAATGGCATGTGCATCTTATTCTATATATTAAGAAAGAGTCTAGGTCCAAATTATGGTAAGCCAGTCTTGTGCCGGCCTGAGGGTTAAATTTTCTGTTACATTACACTCGCACTAAGAAAGAAAACAAGCAAAGGCAGGCCTGGTAATTCATCACTCGAGAACTGCATGCCAAATGGCTATGGCTTGCGATAAGCAACAACGATGGCCCACATCCAACTCTGAAAAGTTGAGCTTAGAAAAAAACTCTAAAAGTCTAGGTGAGGTCAGATTCTGCAAATGGTAATCACAAAATGACCGTCAGATTACAGAAACATATAGCTCATTGAGCAAATGCTAGAAATTATGCAGAATTTTCGTTTCCACTATGGTTTTGGTAGATCGAGTTTGCTTCCTCTGTTCTGCTACTCATGAGCTCTGTTCTTTTAATTCCCTAGCTGCTGCTGCTCATAAGTTCGTACAATTGCAGTTTTTAGTTGGTACGTCCGAGTACTAGAAATAGCACTAAATTAGATTTGGTCCATAGTTTTGTCATAATAGGAGTTTAAAATCTTCATGGTGCCATAGTGGCATTTAGAAGGGGGTAGATACAGTACAGAGAACCAAAGCGACAACTGAATTAGTCAGGCAACGGTAATCACAAATGTGCAGCGTAATTGCAAATGTAAAGAGGCAAACGAATTAGCTCAAATCGATAAAGGGGTTACAGTCGTGGGGCGCCGACTTCCTTCGCTCGCGGAGGTGGAGGCGGCATCGGTCCGCGCCCTTCCGGTGCTCGGCCGAGCCCTCCGCCGACGCCGACGCCGACGCCGCCGCGCTTGTAGCGCCATCCGCCGCATCGCGCTTGGGTGGGCTCTAGCTAGATGGGTTGCTATGGACATTCGCATGAGACTGACTAGGAGACCTGACTGGGCCTGTGGGCTGATGGCCATGATGATACTGGCCCCAATAGGGCCTCCAGTCGTCTGCTTCTCGGTCTAAATTTCCATCCATTTGCACTCTTGTGGCGGAAATTTTATTTTTGAATTGAAAATTGTTGCCTTTTTTTTTATTCCTCGATTTGAGCCCGACGTAGATATTTGGTCCAGCTAGGCTAGAGAGGCACCATACACAAACTGACTGCAGAGTGTCTTTCACTGATACGAGTGAAAATTGTGATGGGCATCCTCGTAATCATTCCCAGATTTTAGTAAGGGACAGGTATTAAACACAAAATTGGCGAAACATCTTCAATATTGAAAGTCACTCAGTCCGATCTTTGAGAACATCATGAACTTGGGATGCAGATGCCGACATGACAGACCTTGGTTGTTTAGGCAGACTTTGCACCATCCAAAATCGTAAGTGACGTGGATGTGTCCATTCCCGTGCCAAAAGCAACTAAAAGAGGAAGGAACTGTGTAGCAGCTAGATACGGAGTTCATAAAACAATTTTTTTTTCTTGTTTGGGAGGCCACTGTATTAAATTTCTCAATGTTCAGTTAAATTTATTTTTTTCCAATGTGAAGTGTATGAACTTAGAGGGGTTGGCCCTTCTCCCCCGCCCCTTCTATAGTAGCTAAGAGCTAAATTCACATGCAAATTCCTGAGACTCTTTCTTCATTTGGTGTCGATTCCCGTAGAAAACGTGGCCATTACAATGGAACAAATTGCGACAATGAAGCTCTTCTTTTTTTGCGAAATATTGCGACAATGAAGGTTAGCTGAATCACCACACCGTTGTCAATTTTCATATGAGAGTGGCACTTCTCGGTTTGTGGCTCACTGTGTTGTGCAGACCAACAAAGGAAGACAATATAGGAAGTTAGGAACTCATGATCCCAGACGAGAGAAGACCCTCGTTAAAACTGGAGTGCAGTGATACTGCCATCATTATCGTCACTTGCCGTCCATGCAATACTGAAGATGTTGAACGCACAAGTGGAGTTGGGGACATAAAATACATACAGCACGCCAATTCCAACAAATGAAGCAATGTAGGAGATGGTTGAAAGATAAGAATAACCCAAACTACCCGCATTGATCTGATCCAGGATCAGGCATCCAACGTTTATTGCAACATGATATGAAGTGAAGCATGCTTATGAGCTGAAGGAGAAATATCCCGGCACCCAGTCGAGCAATTTCACCATATAAGATGCAAGGGATGATAAATGGGATGCCGATCGACATGGCATACACAAGAGACTTCAGAATCCAGCATCCAGAATGCCACGAGTTACAAGCTTCATGGAGCTTGCCAGTTCCAAATGTTGTGGCAAACAACACCCAAGAAAATATGAAGCAGCCCAAGGCAGCACAAGCTGACAAGAAAGCAATCCACCGGATGACCGGACTGGAAGCAGAGTCCCCTGCTCCACAGACCGGCACATGATGCAGGCAGTGGAGCGCCCTGGCCCCGTAGTCGCTAATGAACCAGGCCAGCAGGTTGGTGATGATTGGCAAAGAAGATAAACCCATATGCGTACCGCGCCCGCAGCGACTGCCGCCACGTCGCTTCGATAGCGCCGCCGTCTCCGTGCAGCTCTGCTCCACCTGCCTTGATCAGTCATATCCCTGGCTGCTCAGTGTTCACGCCATCATCGTTGGCTCGATGCTCCAGGGGTGGAGCGCCTCTCCCTGTCGGTTCAGCGCTGAGTTCCGGCGGTGAGCTGCTCCGTGCTCCGGGTCCGGACCACAGTGGTGCGGACTGCGGAGACTTACTCTTTCTGTCATGTATTACAGAGCATTTTAGAGATTTTATGACAGATCAAGAGAGAACATAAATGACAGGCAACAATATGGTGTTTCACAATCAGATGCTATGAACATGGTTAATGGTGATTGGTCAATAAATTACAGGCAACAATATAATGACTACCAAATGTATACAACTATTTGATGCAAAACCCCAACCAATCCTTTTAAAAAGAGTGAGATAATGATGAACCACTTCATTCCATAAACCAAACACCCTCAATTACGTGCAATTCAGCAGATGCTTCCCTCATGCTCATTCGATCACCAGGGGCCTCGCAAGTGCAGGAAAGTGCCACTTTTACCAGGGCCACCAAGCACCAGAGGACTTTGCTTTCGTCTCCCGGATCCTCCTGGTGTTCATGTAGGAGATGAGGATCGACCATGCCAAGTATCTGATCAGCAAAGCTTGTCCTGCAGAAGCTGATGATGCGAAGTCCATTGCAGAAGAGAGGATCAGTTGGCCTTTTCCCCGTTAACATCTCCATCATGACAACCCCAAAGCTGTACACGTCTCCACAAGTTGATAGGTAACTGCCTCCGGCATACTCTGAACATCATTAGGTGAAAAAAAGGCACAGTTTAGCATGAAATAATTAATAATCTCAATGACTGCGTGTGTATATTGTTGAAACATAGAAAAGGCTACAGCTTTATATGTCTTGTTGTTACCTGGAGCAATGTACCCAATTGTTCCCTTCAAATTCATTGTACCAGTTGATCTTGAATCTATGATTGCCTGTGATCTGGTTTCAAGGTAGAACCTTGCTACACCGAAGTCCGCTAAATGAGCAATCATATCATCATCAAGAAGAATATTGCTGGGCTTCAAGTCGCAGTGCATAATGGGAGTCTCACAATCATGATGTATATATTGCAGCGCATCAGCTATATCAACAATTATTTTCAATCTTTGTGACAGATCCAGGTTTCCATAGCCAGGTGAGTGCAACCAAGTATCCAAACTACCATTGGGCATAAACCTGTAGACAAGAGCTTTGAAATCATTTCCCATGTTATCGATTGTTGAGCATGCGGTTAGAATTGGCACAAGGTTGCGATGCCGAATATTTCTCAGAGCTTGGCATTCTGATATGAAACTCCTATCAGTCCCTTCCATGGCAAGGTCGAAAACCTTCACTGCCACAACAATGGGTTCCGGAGTTATTAGCCTCCCTTTGTACACTGATCCATGGCTTCCTCTCCCGCGCAAGTTGGACTCTGCAAAGTTCTCTGTGGTTTGAGCAAGATCCTTGTAAGAAACTCTACGAAATTGCTCGCTAGAAAAAGACGGTGACAACCGTGCTCTTGGCACCTTCTTTCTTGAGATGATAAAATATATCACCAATGTGAGGGACACAATGCCTATTATGGGGAACACTATTCTTATAAAATAGTGGCGTACCCAGTGCCGTAGGCTCCCGCACTGCGGGGTCTGAGGAAGGGAAAATAGCCAGCAGCCATCCCTGCACAAATGTGCAGAGGCTGGGGCTTGAACCCTGGACCTCTTGGTCACAGGCGGTAAAGCTCTACCGCTTGCACCAGGGCCGCCCTTCTACTATTCTTACAAAATAGTGGCGCCATCCAATTCTTTTCTGTGTAGGGCTGGGGCATGGAGGCATATGTAGTTCTAGTACACCTCCACAAAGCCACAAATTGCCTTCAAATGAAATGGATGTATTGTTTTTGAATACCCCTTCTGTTGGCACTTCACCTTCAAGATGATTGTAGGACACATCTAATTGTGTAAGAAGTAGTTTGCTTAGAGAAATTGGGATAGAGCCTGTGAAATTGTTGTGAGAAAGGTTGAGCATAGTCAAACTGCCAAGTTGGCCGAAAAATGCAGGGATGCTTCTGTAGAGAAAGTTTGAGTCCATTATGCAGTTTGTAATTGCTGGCAAGTGCCAAGAGAAGGTGGAATTTGCCCAGTAAGCTTGTTGGATGAAAGATCCAGATAGTTGAGCTGTTGAAGATTACCAACATAAGGTATTTGGCCATCCAAATTGTTGTGAGATAGTGAACATCCAACAATTGTGGCTGCAATGAGATCTTTTGGTATATTGCCTTCAAGGTTGTTATAACCAAAATGTAAATTTGAGAGTTGTTGAAGTTTTCCGAAACTTGACGGTATGGGACCATGGAAATTGTTAACTCGTAGAATCAGTTCTGATAGCTTCGAAAATTTACCAATGGAGTTTCGAATGTGCCCACTGAAGTTGTTAAAGTGAAGGTAAAAACCTTGTAGATTAACCATATTTCCAATCCATCCATTAATGGGACCTGTAAAACTATTGATCGATAGGTCTAATAAAGTTATCCTATGCAGGTTTCCAAGGCTTGACGGGACTAATCCGTATAGCTTGTTCCTTCCAAACATGAAGACGTCAAGATTAGAGGAAAGGTTACCAACTGAATTCGGCAGTAATCCCTGTAGCTGATTTCCAGAGAGTGCAAGGTCCTCTAGAAGAGAGCAGTTGGTTAATGCATCCAGAAATTTCCAGCTTTGGCTATCATTTGCTTTAAGAATGTTATCATTGAGACGTAGTATCCTGAGCTTCCGAAGTTTACCAAGAGGAGGAGGGATTTTTCCTGTGAAGCCATAGTTATATCCTAATTCAATTGCCAGCAGCTCTGATGCGTTGCCTAGTGATTCCGGGACATGACCTCCCATCATGTTTTCACCCAAGAAAAGATATTGGAGGTTAGGGAGAGAATTCCCGATTTTATATGGCAATGAACCATTTAGCATATTAAATGGCATGGCCAATTGTTGTAGCGAAGAGAGATTGAGGAGTGCTTCCGGGATTCTACCTGACAACCTATTGAAACCAAGCGTCAAGTCCAACATATTGGATAACTTGCCAATCTCCTCTGGAATTCTTCCATGGAGATGGTTAGAATCAAGATCGACCTGCTCTAAGGTTGTGATGTTACCTAGGTCAGGTGGGATGGGCCCTGCGAGGTTGTTAGAGTGAAGAACCAAATCTAATAGTTTGGACAGGAGGGTTAGTTTCTTGGGGATCTCTCCCACGAGCAAGTTTCCATGAAGGTATAACCCCACCAAGCTGGAACAATTTGTGACTGCATCCGGAATGTTTCCCTGTAGCAAGTTGGAACTCAGATCAAGAAGTTGGAGCTTGTGCAGATAGCCGAGAGGCGAAGGTATGTCGCCAGAGAACTTGTTTGTAGAGAGGTTAAGAGAAATGAGATATGACATGTTCCCTAAGGAAGGAGAAATGTGACCATCCAAAGCCTGCCCGGACATGTTCAGTGCCAGTACGCGCTCCGGACGCGTCCGGCTACACACCACTCCCTTCCAGCTGCAGAAGTGGATGGTGGTGTTCCATGAGCTCAACGCACCTTTAGGATCGTTAATGATTGCACGCTTGAAATCAAGGAGGGAGACGAAATCCATGGCATTCCCGTTGAGGGCCATGCAGTTGATGGTTCCAGCTCCACAGGAAAATAGCAACATTAGTGTGGCCCATGGCATGAGCATGGCAAATTTTATGTGTTGCTTGGCAGCCACAGTTACGGTCTTCGTTATTAACTACATAAAGAAGAACATCAACAGATTACATACGCATTAGCTATGCTCGGTTTTGCATGAAGAAATACTAAGATAAAGAAAATAAAACAAAAAAATATAAACCAAGTTTTGAAGTGTACCAAGTGGCTGCTCATGATGCTGGAGTCCTGGCTCAAATAGAAGGCTTAGTACAAGTGAAATCAAAATAACCCGAAGAAAGTCTAAGATATGCAGACACTCGAGAAAGAGAGAAAGAAGCGTACAGCCATGCAGCCAACTCACAGGGCTTCTCTGAGAAACTTGAGGAACAGAGAAGCACCAGGCCTTCTCTTATATATACTGGATGTGAGTTGCACTTGCACAATTCAATAGATGTAAAGAAGTATTGAAGGGCGGCATTACGTAAGGACGTTTCATATGTCATGCTTTATCGACATTTTCTCACTCTTATTCAAAAATTAACAACCAAACCTGAAAACGGTGGACTTTGGTCAAAGTTTGGGTCCACCGAGGGACATTTACCATTAATTATGAGGAAGCAGGTCAGCTACTGTGTTAGACAGCGGCCTGCATGGGAGGATTTTTTTTTTACCCCTCAAAGACTAAATCTATCTTATTGTCACTGCATATATTAAGGAAGAATCTCGGTCCAAATTATAAGTGAGTCTCGTGCCACGACCTGAGAGTTACATTTTCTGTTACATTGCCCATTGCACTCGCACTAAGAAAGAAAACAAGCAAAGACGGGACTGATAATTTCTCACTCGAGGTCTGCATGCCAAATGGCTAGGGCTAACGATAAGCAACAACGATGGACCACATATAACTCTGAAAAGTTGAGCTTAGAATAAAAAAACTCTAAAAATTCTAGGTGAGGTCAGATTACAGAAATATATAGGTCACTGAGTAAATGCTAGAAATTATGCGAGTTTTCGTTTCCACAATGGTTTTGGTAATCGAGTTTGCTTCCTCTGTTCTGCAACTTATGAGCTCTGTTCTTTTAATTCCCTAGCTGCTGCTGCTCTTAAGTTCATGCAAGTGCAGTTTTTAGTTGGTACCTCCGATTCGAACAAAGTAGCACTAAATTAGATTCGATGCATACCGTTGTCATAGTAGGAGTCTAAAACCTTGATGGCATTTGCAAGGGGTAGACACGGTACAGAGAACCAAAGTGACAACCGAATTGGTAATCCCAAATGTGCAAGCGTAATTGCAAATGCAAAGAGGCAAACGAATAAGCACAAATTGATAAAGGGGTTACAGGCATGGGGCGATGACTTCCTTCGCTCGCGGCGGTGGCCGGTGGAGATGGCATCCGTCCGCGGCCCTTCCGGTGCCCGGCCTTCCGCCTCCGCCGCCGCCGCGCTTGTAGCGCCATCCGCCGCACCTGCCGTCCTCGCCGCCGAAGTGATTGTTGGGCTTGGGTGGGCTTGATGGGTTGGTATGGACATTCGCACAAGACAAAGGAGGAGACCTGAGTGGGCCTATCCTAGTACTTATGTATGCGTGCCGCGATATGGTTAGGCCCATATTTCCCTCTGGATCCAATACGTGTTCGCCTGTGGGCCTATGGTCACGATAATACTGGCCCCAGCTCCTCGGCCCAACTTTCCATCCATTTTCACTCTTCTTTTCTCAAAAAAAAAAAACATATGCACAATTCTAGCAGATATTTTCTGCTAAAGAAAAGCAGATATTTGAATTTCGAATCGAAAATGTTAGACACTTTTATTCGTTGATTTGAGTCAGATATTTCATCAAGCTTGGCAAGAGAGGCACCATACACGAAATGATTGCAGCTCAACTTCACTGAAACGTGTGGACATGGAGATGGGTAACGCACATCCTCGTGACCATTCCCAGATTTTGGTTAGAGACAAGTATAAGCACAAACTTGGTGAAATATCATCAATATTGATTATTGAAAATTGCTGGTTTTATCATGAATCCGTTGGTTTAATCTTTGACAACAATCCTTCGCACCAATGAAAATCAAAAGTGACGTGTATGCGCCCATTTCCGTGCCAAAAGTGACTAAAAGTGAGGAACTGTCTAGCGCTGATGCTTTTATCACAAATCAATGTCAACTTTGCAACACGTTTGCATTGTTGTCTTAGAAAATCAAGAAAATTCAGATTCTTTTTTAATAATATAAGGAAGCCACCACCGATCAATGTCAACCACATCATTTTCATGAAAATAATGCATGGAAAATCACAAGACCAAAATAATGCAAATAGTTGAGTAACATGAGAAGCCCGCATCAAGAATATGGAACGATACATTATTTGACATAGTTCAATACATAGAAAATTTAATTCTAGTGGCAAATTCAACCTAGCTAATCAATTTGTCACCAAATCATAGATCATCTCCATTTAAATATCCAAGACATATAGTCAAAAATAAATTATGGTTTAACTCCTTTTCATAAGCAGTGTTCGAGAGAAGAGAAAAAAAACTCCTTTGCATAAGCTTCTCACATAGGCAGTGCAGCTATAAAATATTTTCCCTTCTCGAATCAGACATTGCTTCCACCAAGAGCTCTGCAAGTAAACAAGGAAAAGCATTAGTAGCTGTCGGCACACATGAAAATTAATTCAGGTGGGGAACGCTCCCCCCCGTTGACCTTCAAAAAAAAATTAAGTTTTGGTGCACCTGCACGTTAGTCATGAACCAAGGCAACTTTACATTTGAACACATTTACAGCCAATACTTTTCAACACATTTACAAATGTTCTACGAAACCATCGACATTGGTTTCTTCGGACATCTGTCGCATTCACCATTCATCAAACAAACCCATCAATATTATTTTCCTAAAGAAAAGAGACTACAAGAAAAGATTTGAAACACAGCTTAGACACTGACCAAACTACCAATTTGTGCTCAACCCTCCCTGCGTTTAAGGTCTCAGGAAAGCTATCATGACAAACCTGACAAGGACTAAGCTATGCTTTTGTAGCAGGACATAGAATCTTAATTTCGCAGCACCCTTGTATCTCTAAATATGTGATGCAGAACAGATTTAGGGCTCGTCTGGATTGCAGGAAAAACGTAGGAAAGGTAACGGAATCGAGTTCCTATATTATTATTCACTGTAGCAGCGTTTGAAACAAAGGAATGAGCTGAATCCTATCCGGAGGAACGGTGAGCAAGCCTGTACTTTTGGACGAATCAAAAAATCCACTCAGACCTAAGGGAAACCATTCCTGCAGTGCTTGCGTGCGCGTTCACAGGCTAATCAAGCTCACGAGTCATGGCGTTCTTCAGTTCTTCCTCATTACTGCACTAAAGTTCTCAGAAACAAGTACACACCAAAACACAGATTGCAGTATAAGCATGAGAAATGGAAGGGAAAAAAGGACAATTAATGGAAACGAGCGCCGAATCACCACACAAATCTTTTTGATTTATGACTGAAAATTCGAACTCCAAGTTGACGTAAAGTAAAACAAAAACCAGCACTCAAGAGAATGCATGAACAAACTTGGAAGCTTCCTCAGACTACCCTGGCCGCCGGCGCCGCAGCTGCTCAGCGTGATAGCATGCCATGCTGCTGCACTATCTGCTTCTTCCTTGACCGTGCGTAGGTGCCGAGAGTAGGGATTTTTTTTTTTATTGCCTCAACCTTCAAGTACAAGCTGTAAGTATGCCGAGAGTAGGGATTCGGGGTGCTGTGCTTGGCCTGGGGAGCGAGAATGCTCTAGATTGGCTGTAACGATTCAGAAAGGGGATGACAAAAGGATAAGACCTACTTGCCAATAGTGCACGCCAAACATTGGATGGACTAAGTCTAATGGACCGGGACACACATGCAGGAGAATACTGAGTTAAACGTAGCATGTAATATCTTAAAATTAATTAATCTATCATTAAGTACTAATATTTTTTATTACTCATGTGATTTCTTTGTTCCTGTTTTACAAGTTCCTGCGTTCCAAACACCTCCTCTTATTTCTTTTCTATATTTTCTATTCCTCTGTTGTAACCTATTCTTTTCCTATGTTTCCCCCTATTTCTCTGTTTTGAAATCCTCTGTTCCAAACACGCCTACTTGTTTAACAATTTTCCTAGTGTTGTGAGCCGTATTTTCTTAAAGCTACTTGGCTTACTATCAAATACCAGGACAAAAAGAAAAATGAGGACATAATTCTTTCTGTCCTGTATACAACGGTGCATTTTAAAGATTAAGAGAGAACACAAAAGATGCATCTGCCCTCACTTTATTTCCTAATTAGATGTTATCATCAACATGATTAATGATGATTGGTTGATAAATGACAAGTAACAATATAATAACTACAAAATGTATACAACTATGTGATGCAAAAATATTTTATATCCCCTAGAATCCCTTATATGGTTCTACGTACACCTTAGTAGGGTCCCCAACCCCTCCTGATCCTTTCAAAAAAAAAAGAGTGAGATAATGATGAACCACTTCATTCCATAAACCAAACATCCCTGATTTCCTGCAATTGCGCAGCTGCTTCCCTCATGTTCATTCGATCACTAGGGGCCTCACAAGTGCAGGAAAGTGCCGCTTTCACAAGGGCCACCAAGCACTGCAGGACTCGGCTCTCATCTTCCAGACTCGCTCCTTGAGCACACTCATGGTATTCTTCTAGGATATAAGCATCGACCATGTCAACTATCTGATCAGGAAAGCTTGTCTTGCAAAAGCTGATGATATTGAGTTCATTACAGAAGAGAGGATCAGTTGGCCTTTTCCCCGTAAACATCTCCATCAGTACTATCCCAAAGCTGTAAACGTCTCCACAAGTTGACAGGTATGTCCCTCCGACGTACTCTGAACATCATTAGAAGAAAAAAAAGGAACAGTTCAGTAAGACATAGTGTGTGTGTGTATTGTCATCACATAAAAAAACTTACAGCTTTATGTCCTTTTGTTACCTGGAGCAATGTATCCAATTGTTCCCTTCAAATTTACTGTGCCAGTTGATCTCGAATCTCCCATTGTGAGGTAGAATATTGCGATGCCAAAATCCGCTAAATGAGCAGCCATATCATCTTCAAGAAGAATATTGTTGGGCTTCAAGTCGCAGTACACAATGGGAGTCTCACAATCATGATGTATATACTGCAGTGCGCCTGCTATATCAACAATTATTTTCAATCTTTGTGACAGATCCAGGTTTCCATAGCCAGGTGAGTGCAACCAAGTATCCAAACTGCCGTTGGACATGAGCCTGTAGACTAGAGCTTTGAAATCGTTTCTCATGTTATCGATAGTTGAGCATGCAGTTAGAATTGGAACGAGGTTTCGGTAACGGATATTTCTCAAAGCATGGCATTCTGATATGAAACTCCTATCAGTCCCTTCCATGGCAAGGTTGAAAACCTTCACAGCCACATCCATGGGTTCCAGAATTATTAGCCTCCCTTTGTACACTGAACCATGGCTTCCTCTCCCGACCAAGTTAGACTCTGCAAAGTTCTCTGTGGCTTGAGCAAGATCCTTGTAAGAAACTTTAGGAAATAGCTCACCAAAAAAAGGCAGTGAAAACCGTGCCCTTTTCACCTTCTTTCTTGATATGATAAAATATATCACCGGTGTGAGGAACACAATGCCTATTATGGGGATCACTATTCTTACAAAATAGTGTTGCCATCTGATTCTTTTCTGCCTAGGGTTGGGGCATGGAGGCATATGCAGTTCTAGTACACCTCCACAAAGCCGCCTATTGCCTTCAAGTGAAATTGCTGTAGTGTTTATGAACACTCCTTCTGTTGGCACTTCACCATCAAGATGGTGGTGGGACATATCTAATTGTGTAAGAAGCCGTAGTTTGCTTAGAGAAATTGGGATAGAGCCTAAGAAATTGTTGTGAGAAAGGTTGAGCATAGTCAAACTACTAAGATTTCCCACAGATATGGGGATGCTTCCAGAGAGAAAGTTTGAGTCCATCATAACAGTTTGTAGCTGCTGGCAAGTGCCTAAAGAAGGTGGGATGTCCCCAGTAAGCTTGTTGGATGAAAGATCTAGATAGTTGAGCTGTTGAAGATTACCAACATAAGGTATGTGGCCCTCAAAATTATTGTGGGATAATGAACATTGAACAACCGTGGATGCAATGAGATTGTTTGGTATATTTCCTCGAAGATTGTTATAACTGAGGCCTAAAATTGAGAGGTGTGGAAGTTTTCTTAAACTTAAAGGTACGGGACCATGGAAGTGGTTACCTGTTAAAATCAGCTTTGCTAATTTTGAAATATTACCAATGGAATCTGGAATGTGCCCACTGAAATTGTTCCTTTGACTGTATAAACCTTGTAAATTAAACATATTTCTAATCCATGCATCAATGGGGCCTCTAAAATTGTTGTCCTTCATTTGTAATTTAGTTAGCTTATGAAGATTTCCTGTGCTTGGAGGGATTAATCCGTATAGCATACCGCTACCTAACATAAGGTATTGAAGATTAGTAGAAAGGTTGCCGACTGAATTTGGCAATATTCCCTACAGTTGATTTCCAGAAAGTGAAAGCCGCTCTAGAAGAGTGCAGTTGGTCAATGCATCTAGAAATTCTCAGCCTTCGCTATCTTCTGCTCTAAGATTGTTATCATTTAGAGCTAGCATTTTGAGCTTTTGAAGTATACCAAGAGGAGGGATTTTTCCCGTAAAGCCATAGTTATATTCTAAATCTACCAACTGAAGCTCTGATGCGCTGCCTAGTGATTCTGGAACGTAACCTCCTAGCATGTTGCCCCCAAGCAAAAGGCTCCGGATGTTAGGGAGGAAGTCTCTGATATTAGATGGTAATGGACCATGTAGCATATTCAGTGGCATGGCCAATTGTTTTACCGAAGAGAGATTGAATAGTGCTTCTGGGATTCCACCAGACAGCCTATTTCTACCAAGCAACAAATCTGTCATATTGGATAACTTGCCAAGCTCCTCAGGAATGTTTCCATGGAGCTGGTTAGCTTGAAGAATAACGTGCTGTAAGATATTATTTGAGAAAATCCAAAATGTAATAGGTTGGGCAAGAGGTCTAGTTTCTTGGGTATCTCTCCCACCAGCAAGTTACCTTGAAGGTATAACCACAGCAAGCTCGAACAATTTGTGATTGCATCTGGAATGTTTCCTTGTAACGAGTTGGAACCTAGGTCAAGAAACTTGAGCTTGTGCAGATAGCCGAGATGGGGAGGTATTTGGCCAGAGAACTTGTGTGTAGAGAGGTCAAGAGAAGCAAGGTATGATATGTTCCCTAGGGAAGGAGAAATGTGACCATCCAAAGCCTGGTCAGACAGGTTCAGCTTCACCGCGCGCTCCGGAAGTGTCTAGCTACACACCGCTCCCTGCCAGCTGCAGAAGTGGATGGTGGTGTTCCATGAGCTCAAAGCCCCTTTTGGATCGTTAAAGATTGCACGCTTGAAGTCAAGGAGGGAGACAAAATCTGTGTCATTTCCGTTCAGGGTAATGCGGTTGATGGTTCCAGTTCCACAGGAAAATAGCAACATTATTGTGGCCCATGGCATGAGCATGCCAAATTTCATGTGTTCCGTAGCAGCCATAGTTATGGTCTTTGTGATTAACTAGAGAAAGAAGAACATCAACAAATTGAATACATATTAGTTAGGCTCGCTTTTGCACGAAGCAAAACTAAAGAAATATAAAACAAAAAAAAAACATTTGAAGTTTACCAGAAGTGCCTGCTCATGACGCCAGACTGGACTCCCAGCTCAACGGCTCCAATAGAAGGCTTAGTCAGAACTTTAAGATCAAAATAACCTGAAGAAAATCTAGATATGCACTTATGCAGACACCCAAGAAACAAACGAAGGAGCATAACAGGCCTTCTCTGAGAAACTTGGAGGAATGCAGCAGTACCAGGTAGCCAGGCCTTCTCTTATACTGGATATGAGTTGCATTTGCGCAACTTAGTAGGTGTAGAAAAGTGTTGAAAGGCATTATATGCCAGGTCGTTTCATCATGTGTCATATCTGTTGACATTTTCTCACTCTAACTCGATCAGCAGCCTTTTTCAACTTCACTGTAAACAATTACGAACCAAACCTGAAACTGTGGACTATGGGCCAAGTTTTGAGTCAGAAAATGGACACTTACCATTAATTATGAGGAAACAGGTCAGGTACGGTGTTAGAAGTCAGGTATTTTACTATATGTATTAAGAAGAAAGAGTCTCGGTCCAAGTTATAAGCCAGTAATGTTGTGCCAGCCCGAGAGTGTAAATTTTTTGTTACATTACACTCGCGCCAAGAAAGAAAACAAGCAAAGGCTGTGGCTAGCTAGCGATAAGAAACAACAGTGGACCACATCCAACTCTGAAAAGTTCGTGCAAACGCAATTTTCAGTTGGTATACCTCGCGTCGTAGAAAGCAGCACTAAATCTGATTGGATCTTGTCACAGTACGAGTCTAAAATTAATGGTGGCATGCTGGCATTTGTAAGGGGTAGGACGGCAGGTACAGTTCAGAGAACCAAAGTGACAACTGAAGTAAGTCAGGCAATGGTAATCACAAATGTGCAGGCGTAATTGCAAAGAGGCAAACGGATTAGCTCAAATTGATAAAGGGCAGCTTACAGGCGTGAGGGGCCAAACACCTTCGCTCCAGGCGGTGGCGGCAGCATCGGTCCTCTGCCCATCGCGTACCCCGCCGCCGCCGCCGCCCAAGTGATTGTTGGGCTTGGGTGGGCTAGATGGGTTGGTGACCTGAGTGGGCCTACTAACTTTTGGAGCCCAGTTGTGCACGTGTTCACCTATGGGCCGATTGCCAACAGGCCATGTGATACTGACTAGTCGTAGTTTCATATTAGGGCCCAATTTGAATTGAAAATTGTTGCCATTTTTGTCACCGATGTTGAGTCTGAGGCAGATATTTCGTCCAGCTAGGCCAGAGCCACGCACCAAAAACAAAATTATTGCAGAGTCTCTTTCACTGGTACGAGTGGACATTGTGATGATGGGATACATCCTCGTGATCATTATTCTCAGATTTTGGTGTGGGACAGGTAAGCACAAACTAGACGACATCCCAAATATCTTCAGTATTGGAAGTTACTCCGGTGTTGCTAGTTTATCAAAAATCCGTAGGTTCCATCTTCGAGAACATCATCGCATTTCGATCTGACCTTTGGTTGTTTAGGCAGATTTTGCACCATCCAAGATCGAAAGCGACGCGTGTCCATTTGCATGCTGGTAGCCAAGCGGTAAAACCGTGCGAAATCTTTAGACTTAACTCATCCTAACTTCCATCTGCATGTTAATGCCAACAGTGCATAATATAACTTAACTATATGTTAATTCCTCTATTCTGAGTTATAAGATATTGGTTTTTTGTTACCTCCATAACTTTTTTTTTTATATTTAGAACAACTCTGACAATTTGACCGTAGACAAATTCTATTGTTTAGCCATTCTGTAAATCGATAAACTCCTTAAAAAAGAAGAGGTCCACAACATTCTTGATGTTTTACAAAGTCAGATAGCGAGCACTCATGGTTGGTTATCTATGGTCACCGAAAATCAAGAGTTAGCCAACTTTCTATTTTACAAAATCAGGAGCTTACATTTTGCTACACAGATTCTAAAATTGCTTGTACAACAAGAATAGCCAAGACATTGAAGTTATTCTTAGACATACATTATGTTTAGATACATAGCAACAACAGGTGGAATAATACGTAAAATCACACTACATAATGATATAAATATATGATTCGGAAGAACCTATCTAGTTTTCCTTCTGGTGGTCTGGGGATTGTGGTGTACTAGCGAAATTTGAGCTCGAAGCCACAATAACAAATACTACGGAAAGTTTTTCTTTAAAAAAAAAATGGCTTCCGGCGGTCTTGGGATTGTGGTGCACCTACTAGTGAAATTGGAGAAGCCACAATACCAAATACTTCTATACTGCGGAATTTTTTTTAAAAAAAAATATAGAGGTGCTGGATGGGTTTGTAGAGGTGTGCTTTGCCCACTTGTACTTATGTGCCTCCAAAAATTATCGATTTCTAGAGAAGGCTATCCAACTGTCTTTATAATTGATTTCTAGCGGCGAGCGGAAACTAAAAGTAGAGGGCATTTCTAGCCCAACCAACTTTAACAATCAACTTCTACAAGTGGGCTAGCTTAAAAACCATTTTTACCTAAAATTGATAGAGCCATTTTGGGACTAAAAGGAACATGTCTCTATAGTAGTGATGGTGCATGATCTCGTCTCCATCTTCAGATGTATTTTCGAGGCGCTCTGGTTGTGTGGTTGTCGATGGATTGTCAAAAGTTGTTTTAATTAGTTTGCTTGGTGCCCTTATAACTGTGGCATTTTTTATATAATGGCAAGAGCTCTGCCTTCCAGTTAAGTAGAATAGAATTGACCTAGTTTTTAAGAAAAAATATAATTATGGCTTTGTCTTTGTAGTTGTTTTAGTTGGTGTGTGTTTACTGTTAGTGTTGTTCTAGGGCACAAGTCTGTTTTTCCTGTTGAGTTGATGTTATTTTAGTGAATTTCTCAACATGTCCCATGGATTGTTGTAGCAAAATTATAGTCGTACAAAAGTTTCACCGGTTTTGCACCCTCTGAAAAATTGTTTCGTTACCTATGCTGATTGTTATACCGAAGTTGTTTGTAGAAGTGTGACCCTAGTTAGCTATATGGTTTTCAGGTCTGATTTAAGTTAATCATTCTTTTAATGCAAGAAAACTCTTGCCATCTTATAGATAGGAAGCTAACAATTAATAAAGGACAAACGCCTAAGAAAAAAAAGCATATGAGTCCTTTGAGATTATACCCATGGGTTTTCACCTTCTAAAAAACCGTGTTGTTAGCTATGTTGATCATTGTAGCAAAGTCGCTTGTGGAAGTGTGGTTCTAGCTACCTATATGGTTTTTGAGTCCGATTTTCCTTATAAACTTAAATCATTTTTATACTAATACAAGAAGACTCTTGTCGTCTTATAAATAGGAAGGAAGCTACAATTTGTAAAGACCAAATACATAAGAAGAAGCATATGAATCCCTTGAGATTATATTGCACCTGTGATGACTGAATCACTGATGACGAGGACACATGCATAGTATAGTACCACCATATAAAACCTTGCTTGATTTCCAGGATCATCTTTAACTCTTCTTTACAAGCATGTAGCCAACAAGAAAAGATGAAGAGAATCCCTATCTCAAAATTCCTACCATCTATATCTAATATGTATACTATCTCTCTCTCTACATACATGCATGTGTATATAATTAATATGCTATATACCCAGCATACTTATGTTTTGCTTACGCTTATTCCAAAAAGTATCTTGTGTAACTTCTTGTATGTAGTGTAGGCACGACCAGTACTGATCGTCTGATCCTGTGACTGATCCTGTGTTTTTCACAAGATATCTGAACGATGCCGTACGTGCTAGAGATCGCTGCCTTCCGGTATGCTCTCCAGCGCCGGTCGCCACCCTCCACAGGAGAACTCCTCCTCCTGCTCTCGGTCACTCGCCTCCTTGCGCATGAGAGACAACATGTCGTCGAGCGACATGCCCTCCTTGTCCATCATCTTCTTGAGCTCTTGCTTACTGATCACCAGCTTCACCCTGACGGCGGCGCCAGCAGCACGGTCGTCATCGACACCAGCAGCTGCCGGCGGCAGCAGGGGCTCGCAGAGGGCTTGGGCCGCCGGGACCTTCAAGCCGTGCATCATGCCCGGGGATGGCATCTTGAGGACTTCGCCGCAGTCCATGACGCTCATGATCTTGATCTCCTTCCTGTCTTGAATCACCAAGCAGTTTCCCATGATGATGCTGATGGTCGAAGATAGCTGCAAAGGAGCTAGCTAGGAGCTAGAATTGTGATGAGTTCTCAAGCTCTGTTCTTGGAAGTATAACAAGATCACAATTGTTCACAGTTGTGTGTGGTAGTGGTGAATGGTGGTGTATCTGAATGCGTGAGGGGGTTGGAGGCAGTAGTGGATTGTTGTATTTAAAGGAAGTGGTGTATGGATTGGACCATTCATCTAAGTGCATATTCCATGAATGCCATCGGCCGACCAATGGAAGTTGCTTCGTGTATGCTAAAGCTAGCTATGATGACTAGCCCACTCTCGCAAGAAATGAGAGAGCCCAACCTGCCCTTTTGTTCCGTTCTTGACTTGATTTGACATGCTTTGTGTCAGGTCGACAAATAAAATATGGTGGCGCGTGTGGCCAGTGAACTAGGTACAGTTCCACACATAATTATCTATTATGAAAACTCGCAGAAATTACACATAGTTGTTACAGCTTCTTCTGCATTCTTTCATCAGTTTTTAAATGCATGAGGTCTAACTAACTAGTTTTCCCTATATGTTATCGATCATGTATCAACGAGTGGAATATTTTCTTTAGAAAGATTGATGCTAATTAGTTTATAAGGTTGTAGAAACTAAGTTTGGCCTTTTAGTGGTACCACCTCTATTTTAAATATCTTATGTCTATATGTTTATGTCCAAAAATGAACTATGGAAGAGTGTTGGTCTTCCCCTTTTACTGGCAGAACAGAGATCTTTGGAATGAGCTAAAGTCAAAAGGACCGGAGACAAGACATCAATATGTGGGTTTGTTAAATTTACCTGCCTATTTTTCAGAGTCTAAACTACTACTAACAATTTAACCCCTTAATTTTTGTTTAAACTACTCTTCTCTATGATTGCGAAAATAATCTAAAGTAACATCTACTTATATCTAAATTACATACTAAGTTTCCTACATTTAATTGCACTAAATTACTCCTGTAATTTCTTATAAATTACTCACATTTGTCACTACATCAAAAACGAATAACCACGATTAACATTTTTTTTGAGATACAATACAAACGTGGCCGCTCATATATACACGAGCATATATGCACACCCATGTCAACATAAATATGCACACTTTACCCCTATGAGCATCGCCCCTTTGAATGCACACAATGAAACACGCCACCTACCACTAAAACAATAATATCGTCACATTCTAAAATACAATCTAGAAAAAAATACAAACCCATGTGTCAAGTCAAGGAACCTAGGCAACTAAACTATGCTCAGTTTGCATTGTCATTGTTAATTAATATATATAGGAAAAAACTAATTAAATATATATATGTTATTCATGAATATAAAGCATGTATGATGCATGTAGGAAGAGACGAGCTCCGGTTTCAACTAACATATAGATATGTGCTATTTGGAAATGTCAATGGCTACAGTACTACATATGTGCTATTTGGAAATGCCAATGACTTGAAGAACATCAACTTACGATGGGCACTGTCAAGGACATGCTAAGGTAAGGATGATGTCACAAAACATTAGGATAAATGTGGGCCCCAGCAGTTGGGGCATGACCTAAGCCATGTTCGATGGTCCCTTTGCTAGCTATAGTAGCTTTTGGCAAGTAGTGGTGGAGGTAAGAATCATTCGCCTGTTGTCAATTTTGCAACTGAAAACGAAATGAGCGAATCCATGCGCGTACTAGCAATGAAGTGCTAGGTATATTTGTGTGGGGGACACAGGCTGAAAACGATATTAGGAGTACTCCATTAATACATATATGATATATCAGTAACAGCAGCCCACTATGAAATTTAACATGAATTGCACGGAATTGGTTGGCTTTAATTTTATACTAGCGAGTTCCCTGCGACGGCCGGCATCTATAATTTGTGTTACACGTGTTACATGTTCTCAAGTGCCAATTAACCCAGTTACTAGCTAGGGACGAACGCGAAAATGGAGCCCATTGTTTTCAGGGACTCGTTTTCAAAGTTTTATCACATTTTTAGTTCTAGTAAAATGGAAATAGAAATGAAACAGATAGGTGGAAATGGCAGCATTTTCTTACAGTTTTATCGTTTGGTGGAACACATACACGAGCACAACCAGAGCCTCTAGCTTGAACTTAATTATCTGGCATGGTATAGTATTTGGATAGAACTGCATTCTTTTTAGGATAGAAGAAATAAAATGGTTCATCCAAGTCATACAATCACGTAGGTATTTGGATGCACCCCCAACTAAATTAGCTAGCAAATTGATAGAGCTAAAATTTAGCCAGCTGAAAATTAACTAACTAAACTTTAGCGCGCCAGGGGTGTTTGGATCCTCTAGCTAATTGAAATCTTTGACCTACCCATACTTGCCTTGGATCCTCTAGCTAATTTTATTGTTAGCGTCCATGAAGCTCTGACAAAATAAATGGATTGACGATGTAGCCTATGGACTTAATGCAGAGATACTAAGGCAAATATACCTCATGAGTATGAAAATCCAAGCAATTGATATGGACCTAGAGGGTGACCAGGAAGACCAGATAACATGGACACTCGAATCTTCCGGGAAGTATTCAGCAAGATCAGCGTATGAGATACAATTTTGTGGGCAAATCATATCAAATCTCAGTAAATTGGTCTGGGAAGCATGGGCAACGTCCGAAGTGCAAGTTCTTCGTTTGGCTCCTGCTCCAGGACAGAGTATGGACGGCTGCACGTCTACAACAAAGGGGCTGGGAAAATAGCTATTTTTGTGCTCTTTGCGAGCGTAACCTTGAAACGGCATGGCACCTGTTCGTTGAACGCCCATGTGCAAGAAGGATTTGGATCATGATTGCACAATGGAGTGTGCAACCGAACATCCATTCAGCATTATGGAGCGAAAGTGAAGACATGGAGCTCTGGTTCTTGATGGTCACTGAAGCCGGATCAAAAGGAAACACACTCCCTCATGATGCTAAGCTTGTGGCATATCTGGAAGGAGAGAAACGCGAGAGTTTTCAATAGAACGGCGAGTGCGGAGAGTGTTGTTGTCTCTAGAATAAAGGACGAGTGGTCCTATTGGATTTTATCCAGACGACGTGCACCGTCCACCAATAGAGAACCGTAGACAGTAATATGAGTAATTAGCTTTAGTAATCTCAAATCCCGCTAGGCGGTCTGTTTAGCGGGATCAACGCACCTTGCGGAATTGATTGTAAAACTCCATTTCTTCTTATGAATACATGCCGGATAACTGGGTCTTTCAAAAAAAATAATTTTATTGTTAGCTAGCTAAACTTTAGGTAGGGTATTTGAATGATCTAACTAAAGTTTTAGCTAGGGATAATTTGGTCATTGAAGCTTTTTAGCTAGTTTTAGCTAGGTTGAAACAACTAAAAGGATTGTGTACGATTTACCTCTAGCTAAAATTTAGCTAGGCTTAGTTGTGGGCTATTTGGATGCACCACAACTAAAATTAGCTAGCTAAAGTTTAGTAGGTCGCGTAAATTTGGTGGTTATGTGCAGTTCATATGTAACAAGAATTCAATCAATTCCGAATAAAGAAATGAAAAAACTTGACCGTATGCGATTGTGCAGGCCGAAAAGAAATCTATTTTGTTAAAAGAAAAAAAATATTGCGGTAATATGACTTGTCGCCTTACAAATTAAAGGAAACCTGCACTTACTAGTTACTAGAGGGCTAGCTAATGCATGGTTGGGCAAAACGCAAAGGAGACTTATTGTACTAGTGACGATGAAGCGTGCTAATGCTAAAAGAAAAACAATAGACTAGCTAGCTAGTGTAGTAGAGACGTTGCAACCACTGAAGACGACGGCTCCCATACATTCTTCCCTGCCCGTTGAACGCTTTTTAACCGTGTGTGTGGATCTCGCAGACTCCTCGGCTTTGATTCTTCATTCATCACACGCATGGGGACAATTTCACTACTATATACCACTAGTGGGGCCGGCGTGGTAAGCGATCCGAGCGAGCCGGCGTGCGTGCGTGGCGGCTCACGAGTGGGCGCGCCGCCGCGCTAGTGGGGCGGCACCGCCGCAAAGACCGCCGTGCATTGCTCGTGGACGTCGCCGTCGAGACCGCGACGCCGGACGGAGGACGTACGCGCTCGCTCGCGCCCATACAGCGGCCGTCGATGTGTGGCTGTGGGCAGCCACCGCCATATCTATCTCTCATGCACATGCAGGCGCGTGCGTTGACGACACGACGAGGACTGTACTTATCTGCATCAATCTTGGCCCAACTGCCGAAATGGACCATATTCTTAATTGCCTGTCAATACGTACAGTGAGGAGCCCAATGGAGATGTATGCACATCTAATGGTGATGCATGTTAGGAAAACACATATCTAAAGGTAGATTTTATTTTCTTGTTGCCATTGTCGCCCGCTGATTTCCTCATCACCACGAGGAGGGGCTCTCGATCGGGTCGTCGCCGGGGTTGTATGTCACAACTCACGACGACACACATTTTTGAGCCATGTATGTTGAGAGAGTGGTGGCTATCTACTACATACGTGCACATCGTGATCGTCGTCGCCATGTTTTGAGCACGCGTGATCACTCAGTTTTTCCTTCTAGATAAGGACCTTTTACCTGAACAGAAGCATATGGCCCTGCTTTTCAGCTGTTTGGATCCATATATATATTCATCGTTCCGTGCCCTCCTTTGAACTCGCATGCTTTATTTGTTCGCTGTCAGGCAGGCCGGGTTTCAAACCTTTCGGTTCCTAAATAAAGAACAATCTTGGTATTGTGGACGACGGAAGATGTATGATCATGTATCTTAATTAAGACAATTGCACCTTGTAGTATGTGCCACAAGCCCACAACTAAAAAATTGACAATCTCGTATGATGCCATTCTTTTTTAATACACCTGTTCCTTGTTCGCAAGAATAAATAAATAAAATAAATAACTCTTCCAGTTTCCAACACACAGTGTGTTTGGTTGCTCCAATGGAGTTTTGTAGGCCTACATCGTATATCTTGCGTGAGGAGAAGCACTCAATTTAATCTACAAGATCAGATATACTTCAACTCTAACTTCACAAAAGAGGATCCCTTAGACCTCTTCAAATAGGAGCAAGAAAAAAATTAATTTTATTAATAATTTTTGTGATAGCGAGCTTGAGACTGAGTTTAGCTTGTTAATCAACAATTTGAAGTCTGTGCTGGAAGGTGGAAGCCCAAGACGAAGGTAGATTAAAAAAATTGAACATCCTTTCGGCCTGCCGGTCGCATCGTCTGCTTTGGGCCGTGCACAAAGCTAGGTGACCTCGTGGCTGTTGGGGCCTTGCGGATGGTAAACTATGTCGGCACACATTGCAAGTCAGTCAGCCCACAGCTAAAATTGGACGAATTTCTGCATCTCCTCATATGCTTCTCGCAAACAAAAGAGCTAGAACTGGCATACTTCAAATTCAAGGCGTTTTCCACCGAGAAAAACGCTGTCTCTCTAGCTAGGTAGCAACACTGCTGTCCGCTCGAACTCGCCCCCATTTCCGGCATCCGTCCACCTCCGTACATATATGCGCGACGACGGAAATCCAGGCCGGCCGGTCGTCGTCAGTCCTTGAAAGAATAAGCTGGCACAACCAGGTTAATTCGACAACAGACACACATCGTCGTCTATCACTGCTCATCCGTGCGCGCCGCCGGCAATGGTGTCCTCGCGTGCGCTCATCGGCCTCCTCGTCCCTCGCCGTCGCTCTCTCAGGTGCGATGCACGTCCATGCATTTTTGTCGCCGCCGGCCGGCCGGCCGGACCGCGGGAGCAATACAACTGCATTTGCATGCTAACACCGGCGGTGGCGCCATGAACGACAGATGGCGGGGCGACATTGTTTAGTTACGGTGCGGGGAAACCCGACGGGCCGCAGAACTGGGGAAAGCTGAGCCCGGCGTACAAGCTGTGCGGGCAGGGGAAGAACCAGTCCCCGATCGACATCGTCACCAAGGACGCCACCCCCAACCCCAACCTCGACAACCTCAACCGCACCTACGCCGCCGTCCCCGCCACCCTCATCAACGACGGCCACGACATAAAGGTATGTCTAGTATAGTATAGTATCCTTCGATGCATATATGGATCAATGGTTTGGATTTGATCGATCATCCTTGCCGGCCGGACTCATGAGAATGTACGGATGCATATACGCAGCTGACGTTCGGGAGCAAAGTTGGGACCATAACAGTGAACGGCAAGGTGTACAGCTTGGACTCGCTGCACTAGCACTCGCCCTCCGACCACACCATCAACGGCCAGAGGTTCCCCCTGGAGCTGCACCTAGTCCACAAGAGCGCCGACGGCGCGGTCGCCGTCATCGGCATCCTCTACCAGATCGGCGCCCCAGACTCTTTCTACTACCAGGTAGGTAGCTAGCTAGGGCACACCACACACACCTGCATTGCACTTGCAGGATTGCACACCTCCATGGATGACGAACACGAACATCTATGATACTTTGCAGCTGAAGAGGCAGCTTGGCGAGATGGCGAGCGACCACTGCAACTTCAAGGAGGAGGAGTCGCACTTGGAGGTGGAGCTGATCCACCTGCGCTCGCTGCAGAAGCGCACGGGGAACTACTTCCGGTACATGGGCTCGCTCACCGTGCCGCCCTGCACCGAGAACGTCGTGTGGAGCGTGCTAGGCAAGGTGAGGCAGATCAGTAAGGAGCATCTGGAGCTGCTCAAGGCGCCGCTGCCCGATAACGACAACCGCCCCATCCAGCCGCTCAACGGCAGGAAAGTGCAGTTCTACAACCCGCCCAACACCACCAGCTCCTTCCAGATGTAATGTTGACTCGGCATCTATATATCGTATCGTTCATGTGAAGTACATATTGGTGTAATTGTTCCTCATTGCCTATGTATTGGCGGCGTAATATTTGTGACAGTAGTGTGCTGAATAGGTTTGATTTATTTGTTGTAATTGTAACACATCAATGTATTTTTAGTCTACCTCTCAGTTTGCATAATGAAACGCGACCCATGTCCATGGAGTTTTTACATGAATAAATAATGCAAGTGGTTTCGTGCAACACTCACTATCAGGTGGTTGTGTGGACGAGGCCTTTAATTTGATCTTTTTTAAAAAAAAAAAAGGAGAGAGACATTGAGAAGTATCTCAAATATGATATTATGTATTATAAGTTCTCAGTTTGCATGATGAAACGCGACACATGGTCCGTGGAGATGTACATGACTAATGCAAGTACGTGGTTGCGTGCATCTTAGGTGGATGTGTGCACGAGGCGTTTAATCTGAATATTTATTTTTTAAAAAAAATAAAAAAGAGACACTGAGAAGTAGTCAAGCCACATATACATGCCTAGTCAAGCCTTAGGACACGCTGCCACTTTAACTTCAAGTACCACCAACAAAACTTATCCTATTGTAAGATCGTTGCACAAATATGCTCACTACTGGAAACTGGCTCTTTGCCGACTCCCGAGGCGGGGAAGAGTAGCCGGCCGCCGGATCCAGTGATGGCGGGGCCCCGCAGCGTGGATCCGGCCCTCCCGCGGCGGCACCCGCGGTGGCGGCGCTGCTCGGGCCGGTGCGAGTCCGCCAGCGCGGCGCGCGAGTCCGCCGGCGCGGCGCGCGGGACCCCCTCGAGCTCGGCGGCGGAGAAGGCGAGGGAGTAGAGAGGGGGAGGGAACCGAACACCTCCACCGCGCCGCAATCCGGGGAGCCGCCGGAGATGGAGATGGAGCAGGGGCCCCGCCCTTGCTCCGCCACGCGAGGACACCGCGGGTGGAGCAGATGAGGGCCGCTCGGGCAGATGGAGATGGAGCAGGGGCCCCCATCGCCCCTGGCGCCTCCGGAGGCGGGCAAGGGCAGCCGGCCGCCGGATCCAGGAACGGCGGGATCGGGGAGAGAGGCGGCCGGTGTGGGGGAGAGAGTGGAGGTGGGGGTTAGGGTTAGGAAGACGGGGACGGGGTCGGGGGCGGAGTGGGGCGGGGTCGGGGAGAGAAGCAGCCGCGCGGATGGGGTTAGGGTTAGGACAGGAGGGGATAAGGCCCCGGTGGGCCGGATTTTTTTCTTTAACCTTTGCCGACTGCTAGGAAGGGCAGTCAGCAAAGGCGGCTTCTTTGCCGACTGCCAGTGACGCGGCAGTCAGCAAAGACCCTCTTTGCCGAGTGCCAGGTCCGGCAGTCGGCAAAGTTTGTATTTTTTTCGAATTTTGAGTTCAAACTTTTTCTGTAGCCCAAGTATATTGTATTCAGGCATATTTTCGAATTTGGGGCCATTTTATAACATTTTGCTATATTTTGTTTATTTATTTCATTTACTTGAATTTTCTGTATAACCCAAATTTGAACTGCAGGTGCATGAAATAATGAAACATCGTCATTCAAAAAATAATATTCATGTTTGAAAATGTATTTTGAAGCCGTGTCCAGAAACTCATCCAAAAGTTTGAAAGCCTTGTCCACGAAACACGACCATCCAGGTGCGGTAGAAGTGTTTTTTAATTATATAAAATACAAACCAATTCCAAAAATCATGAAACTTGGCGAGGTGTCATCCCATCGTATGTGGAGGCTGTTGTAAAAAATTAATAATATTTCGAGCAAATTATGATGTCGGATGTCTAAAACCCAGACATCTCCACGTGTGATCACAAGTGATCACATATGGAGATGTCTGGGTTTTAGCAATCTGATGTCATAACTTGCTTGAAATATTATAAATTTTTTACCACAGCCTTCACATACGATGGGATGACACCTCGCTAAGTTTCATGATTTTCGGAATTCGTTTGCATTTTATATAATTAAAAAACACTTCTTTTGCAATTAGATGGTCATGTTTTGTGAACAAGGAGTTAAAAGTTTTGGGTGAGTTCCTGGATACGGACTCAAAATACACTCTCTAACATGAAAATAATTTTTTGAATAGCTAGATTTTATTATTTCATGCACCTGCAGTTCAAATTTACTTTTTCGAGAAAAATACAAGTAAACAAAATAAATTCAAGAAATATAGCAAAAATTTATAAAAAAATTTTAAATTTGAAAATATGATTCAATACAATTTAGAAGGACCACAGAAAAAGTTTGGAATGAAGATTCCAAAAAAAAATTTGTAGATTTGCCGACTGCCTCTGTTGGTAGTCGGCAAAGGCCTCTTTGCCGACTGCCAGCCTGAGGCAGTCGGCAAAGGGGGGCTGCCTTTGCCGACTGCCTGAGTCTGGCAGTCGGCAAAGGCCCTCTTTGCCGACTGCCTTTCTTCGCCGACTGCTGGGAAGTTTGGCAGTCGGCAAAGATCGGGGCAGTCGGCAAAGCCGCTGTTTCCCGTAGTGGCTATCCGATTCCCCCGAAAAAAACTGTTATTTTAGCCCCTTTTTGCATGGATTGTTGGTTCTTAATTGTAACCTGTGGACAAACTATGTATCGGTTAAAAAGGGGGTGCCATTTTAGTTTTTTCCTTTGTGCGAGATATAGCAAAGTCATCAGCAAAATTATCCAAAACTAAAAATTGAAAATTCTAACAACCTTTGCAAGTAGTACAAAATAACCCAAAACATCTATCCAACTCAAAGAAAATTAAAACAGAGCAACCAAAGCTTACCAAAGCCAAACCTCAATTTCAAATCTGATTCCAAGAAAAACTATGTACACAGCTCAACTACAGGTCAACTAAAACCAGAGCAAACAACCAAACCGAAATCCACGCCCAACTACTACACAGCCTACACCGGCGGCCGAGCGGCCCTGCCTACCTGTACCTGCTGCACGCGCTACAACGGCCCAGATGTCGCCACACGTCCATCCCCGTCCATCTCGGCCGCCCACTCCGCCGCGCGCCTCCCCGACGCGAACCGCCGCATGCCACCCAGCCCCGGCGCCGGCGCCGCGTCCTCTGGAGCCGCCGCCTCCTCCTTCGCCGCTTCCGCCTCCTTCGGCTTCATCTCCCTCTTCCTGCCCGCCGACTCAACCACGGGCGGCAGCGGCTGCTGCGGCGGGGACTGGTGGACGCACTCGACGCTGTTCCTGGCCCTGCTGCTGCGCCGCATCAAGAACGCGAGCCCGCCGCAGCACCCTGCCGAGCCTCCACCGCCGCGGGGCCTCGTCGACGGGGCACGGCCGCCGAGGCGCGCGGCGCGCTCGCGGTCGGAGAGCACCTTGCCGATGCAGGACACCTTGGGGGACCCGGGCTCCGGGACGGCGTTCCTGGGCGCGCGCCCGCCGCCGCCGGTCTTGGCTTTATTCTTGGGGAACATGGCGGGCGGGTGGTGCCCGTGCCGCCCGCGCCCGCCGCCGCCCTGGCCGAGCTTCCCCGAGAGCCCGATGATGGGCGCCGCCGTCGGCTTCAGGTTGCCCGAGAACCGCTGCGACGAGCCGTTGTTGTTGCCGGCGCCGGCGCCGGGGTGGTGCTGGTTCTTGAGGAGGCACTTGGGGTTGGTGTTCTCCTTGAGCGAGTCGTCGCGGTCGTACACGCCGCTGATCTCGGACCAGGTGATCTCGTCGCCGATGCGCAGGCGCGTGGAGTCTGCCGGGTCGCCGACGACGCGCGAGGCGGCCATGAGAGGTGAGCAGAGGAGGGAAAGAGGAGAGAGGCGAGCACGAGATTGGAAACAGAGGCTCTGTCTCCGGCGTGCGCGTGGGGTTTTAACAAGGCGGCCTTGTTTACTTCCCTCGCCCAGAATTTCCATAGCAGAATTTTTATAACATTTTATTTATATTTAATAAAAATTATTTAAATTTTAATTAATTAGTCTTAAAATATTTCTATAGCAGAATTTCTAAATTTACTAAGTGGAGTCATGATTTTATAGCAGAATTTATATAATATTTTATTTATATTTTTAGTTTTAAAATATTTGTCTCGTAAAGTATAAATAAATTATACAATTAGATTTTGATTTTATTTATATTTAAGATTTTATGCATATGTCGATATTTTAATGTGACGAAAAATTTTCTTTTCACGTAGTACCAAATACTAAAATTATAAGACTAGTTCAGAAACTAAACAAGCCCAAGTTTTGTTTGCTGACTTCGTTGAGATTGATGTGATTGAGGCGGCTGCCAATTCTTCTCCCCTTGTCCGTTCCGTGGGCCTGGTCCATAAACGAGTACTCCTCCAAGTCTCCTTTTGACCTTGTTTTGTAACGACGTCCTTTTGACCCTGTTGTGCAGTGAATATGTTTGTACTGTCACGGTAGAATCTGCTAAAGAAAATGTATCACTATAGAACCTCGGCAATGATCCATGTTATTTATATCTAGATATTATATATCTATATTTATATATCTATCAATAGTTATCTATATTTATATGTATCTATCGATAGTTATCTACGTCTATATATATCTTGAATGATTTATGATTCATTTGAGGATTTCATATTTTTTTGGTTTAAAAAAAGGAATGCTAAACTGTTTGAGCACACAATTCATTATTTTTCTCTCTCTATAATAAAATAAAAGTATAGGTTCTCGTCATCTTCTATCTCTCTCTTTTACTTTAAATTTATCTTGAGAAATATAATTTCAGTTTTAAAAGAAATGCCAAAAGTGCTATTAAACCTAGCTAACATATATATAATATGTAATGAAAACCGTGTATCTATAAAAAAAGTAAAATGAAGTACGTGTAAATTAGAACACAGAGAGAATGTTTTATTTGGACACTTGGGTGTTTTCTCGAAGAATTTGCGAGGGCACTTGCTGGGTGGTTCGTTCTAGTAGCATCAGTAGCAGGATCCGATCCGTCCACTACCAAAGTACGAACCGAGTAAACCTACCACTACTACTATTAGGGTTGCTCGTATAGACCTCCCACCACCTTGCAAGGAGTTGGTAAAGAAAAAGCATAGCACTATCATTCTCTTCTACTAGTAGCTCTTGACTCTTGTAGCCTGTGGCATCAGCTGCAACTCAGCGAGTTCATAGAGTGGTCCGTGGGCCACGCGTATGCACAAAAGAAGAGCCTATTCTTCGGCAAGGGCCGCTGGGCGTTGAACGATCGAACAGCGACAGCCTTGAGATTAACGACGGATTTTTTTAATTAATTGATTACAGAGTACTACGTATGAAAGAAAATTTCAGCACTGACACAGTGACATTGGAATTGGCCGCGTTGAATGTGACTGCTCCATGCTGCTACCGCCGCAGCCTCTGCAGTCTGCAGCACGATATTGACAGGCGCGCAAACTGACGGAGGCCTCGATGAATTTTTTTAATTTTACTGCCGCAGCAATTTTATTTATATTCGATAAATATTATCTAATAATAAGTTAACTAAGATTAAAAGATTTATTTTATGATTTACAATCAAACCGTAATTAATTATTTCTTTTACCTATATTTAATGCGTTATACAAGTGACTAAACATTAATGTGACGAAGAAAGTGAAAAAACTTAAAATTTAAGACACGTGGCATGAACATGAACATGTGAAGATTATTGTCCGTCTCCAGCAGGGCAGCTGGTACTGTACAGCTTGACAGCCACAGCTGACCGACTTTGTCTTCGTGCTGTCAGCCTGTTACCAGATTTAGGACAATGACAATGATCTTCCACGTTAAATTAGTCGCCTTCTGCGTTGGATTCTTACCACTGTTTGTCATTCCATTTGGCAACAGTAATACAATCTCACTCTCACATCATCACATCTCCCTCTCCTCTCGTGCTTGTATTTCAGTTATGCCTCACACATAGAAATGATGACTGTACCAATCTTTGATCATTCAGCACAGTACCACTGCAAGTCTGCAACCATGCGTGTGCATGTTGACTATTCCTGAACCTGAAAGTAAAAGCTTTTACTACTCCTATTTTTCGCGCAAGGAAAGTAAAAAAGCTTTAGTTTAGATTACGAAATTTGCAGGCTGAAAAATACTATATCATTTTGTTTGTATTTGATAAAAATTATCTAATCATAGACTAATTAGGCTCAAAAGATTCATCTTATGATTTACAACTAATCTATATAATTAGTTACTTATATTATCAATATTTAATGTTTCATGCATACGACACAATATTTAATGTGACAGAGATTTAAAAAAAAAATCAACTTTAGTCTGGAACCGAACAAGTAGTTATTTATTTTATCAACATTTAATACTTTATACATACGACACAATATTTGATGTGATAAAGATTCTCGAAAAAAAATTCAACTTTAGTCTGGAACCGAACAAAGCCGTGACTCACATTCACCTCCTGCTGGTTCAGTCGGTCGCTCTGCAACTCGGTTTATTCCCATGATTCGAACATTCGCTGACACTCAACTTTCCGTCCGTATCCCTGTGCACCACACATTCCTCAAGCTAAACTTTCGAATTTGGAATTTGGAGGATAAAAAGGACATGGCCATGACAGCAAGCAGCACACAGCAGCAGGAAGCCTGAATCCCATTGCACCGGCGATTCAAACAAACCGGAATGCTCCTTCGGCTCCTACCCAGCTACTAACTGGTTTGAATGTTTGGTATGATCGTCAACGGGTCGGTCGTCCTTTTCTTTGGCCTTTATAGCAGCAGCCTCCTGCCGCCCCTATAAAGAAGAGCCAAATTTTCTACTACACGCACAAAGCAATGCAAAAGAGGCACAAAGCGATGCAAAAGAGAATCAGAGACAGTATCATCGTCATCATTAAAAAACGACTGCTTCGGTACGCAGGACAAATGCAAGACAAGAAGCATGCGTACAAGTTTCTTCTCCATACAAAACATGTACTTCCCCATACAAGCTATGAACTGTATATGATATGTCTAGAAATATGATACTAAAACGAACAATAAATTGAAAAGGGGAGAGAATGTTTTACTTGGACGGATCTACGTTTCGTTTTAGATGCTGCCATATGTTGTCTCGTTCTGGTCGATCGGGGCATAATGGTGTGTTTCGTAGGCACCAAAACTTGGAAAACTTTTTCGACGCGTTTCCGATCCCTTTTGTCTTTGGCCATTGTTGCCACGCTAGGGTACGGTTGTTAGAAGGTGGCTTATTATGTTTGGTGACAAGGAGGAGGGGAGTGGCGGTGGTGCCACTACAGATGGTGAACTAGACTAGAACGAACGTAGTGTTTTCTCGAAGAATTAGCGACGGCACTTGGGTGGTTCATTCTAGTAGTAGTAGTAGTAGGATCCGATCCGTCTACTGTGAAAGTACGCACCGAGTAAACCTACCACTACTCTCAGGGTAGATCGTATACATCTCCTCCAACTGGAAGGAAATAAGGAATTGGTCCGTGGGCCACGCGTACGCACGCGCAAAAGAAGAGCCTGCTGGGACGCACAGCAGCGTATTCGGCACGGGCAGCTGGGTGTTGCTGGTGTTAGCGTTGAACCAACAGCAACAGCCTTGAGGTTTCAGACCGATGAGCTGCTAGTACTGACGCTGTGACGCCGTGTGCTGGGGCCGGGTCCCTGAGGTCCATCTCCGTTCACACCAGCACTGACACAGTGATCGACACTGGAATTGGCCGCGGTTTCAGGGCGCCTAAGCACGATACGATACTGACAGGTTACCTGCTACTACTTCGCGACCAGCCGGTAGCCCGGTACAGCTTGACAGCCACAGCGATGACACTAGATTTTGGACAATGGCAATGTCAAAAAAAGATTACTGTATGTATGTATGTATGTATGCATGGGCATTCCTCGCATCATCTCTGGACTTGGCCCCACCAAAGCTCACAGGCACCGCAACCGTAGTGCGAATTCTACGGCGTTGCCTGCTGCGCTGGACTCTTACTACTATTGTCATTCCATTTGGCAACAGTAACCTCCTCTTGTTCTTGTATTTCATTTGTGCCTCAAGGAACACACATAGGTAGAAATGACCGTACCAATCCTTGGTCATGTCCGCACCGAGCACAGTACCACTGCTAGTCTGCAACCTTGCGTGTGCAGTGCACAGCAGGCTTCCGTTGACTTGTTCCTGGAGTAGTTTTGACTTTAGGCTGCTCACATTCCTGGTTCAGTCGGTCGCTCTGCAACTCCAGTTTATCATGATTTGAACATTCGCTGACACTCAACTTTCCGTCCGTATCCTCTTCAACCACAAGCTGCCATTGTTAAACTGAATCGGATATACTAGGATTTTAGTTTTGAATTTTGACGAGAAGATAAAAGATACTTCGTATGACTACCAGTACTAGCACGCATGGGGCCTGGGGTGCAGCAGCCAGCAGGCTGCAGCCATTTGCCTGTTTCCGTTGGCTGACCAGCAAGCACTGCGGAACGCCCTCGACGTTGGCACTGCTTTGCAAGGCTCTCATCACTTCATCAGTCCCTGGCTGCACTGACTGAACAGGAACGTGTGAAGATTCTCCTCCTCCAGCAGAGCAGGCAGTACTACTACACTACTAGTACGCTGCCTTGCCTGCGCTGGATGCTTCACTGCTTGCAGTTGCAGGGCATCTTTTATTTTCATAGAAGTATTTTCTTAAAAAAAGATTAACTAGTAGTATACGAAAATAAATATCAATAGATAACAGTAGAAGATATATATATCATTATCATGCAAGGTATAAAATGTTTTGAGATATATGGAGTAACTAGCATTCTTTTATAAGCCTTTTGTAATCTCACTCGCACATCATCGCATCTGCCTCTCCTCTTCTTCTTGATGTACGAGTATTCTATACTGTACTGTACTGTACTGTACGTCTGAACTCTTAACGGAAGGAACATTGGATCAGCGAGGGACCAGCCTAGTCCCACTCCCACTGCAACCTTGAGCGTGCACAGATAGGCTTATTCCGTGACATGTTCCTGAACCTGAAAGTGAAATCTGGCCCTTGAC
>CM041633.1:6756690-6807874 GCA_023333625.1 Bothriochloa decipiens
CCGATATTGAAGAGTTTGGAATTAAGGGGAAAATCAAAGATACGGACACGACAGCAGCCACACAGACGCTTGATTTGATTAAGTAAACTGAGGCCTCGTTTAGACGGCGAAATTTCTAGCTTGAAAAGTACCGTAGAATTTCGTTTGTATTTGATAAATATTGTCTAATCATGGCCTAACTAGAATTAAAAGATTCGCCACGTAATTTACAACTAATTTGTGTAATTAGTTATTTATTTTATCAATATTTAATGCTCCATATACTTGACACAACATTTGATGTGATGGAGAGAGAGTGAAATTTCTAGCCTCTTTGAGGCATCTACAAGGCCTGAATTTCCATTCCATTGACCATTCCAACATAGGCCTTGTTTAGATGTCTGAACTGTGCTCGCAATTTCAGCATTTGGCACTATGAAAAAAAATTCCCCGTCATATCAAAATATCGACACATATATAGAATATTAAATATAGATAAAATCAAAATCTAATTATATAGTTTAATTATATTTTACGAGATGAATATTTTAAGCCTGGACAATTTTTATCGAATAGAGACACAAAGTCTAAACAACACGCGCGGCTCTTTGGTTGTTGGCACACGAATTTTGTGTCCGCTAGATGAGGAGTCGACGCGCCGTCGCGCCCATGTGCCTTGTGACGCTGACTTGCTGGGCCTACTCTGTCAGATCAGGAATCACGCTTGGCCGTCTGCTTTCCCCATTCCCGCATCGATCCTTCCTCTGTCACTCTCCGAGTCGCAGTGGGCGATTCGATTGGCGACGGCGCCGCTCCGCCCCTCCCCGTCTTTGTTCGATTGGTTCCCGGTGCGTGGCGGCGGCGATTTCACATCGGCGGCGGCGGCGGCGCCGGGGGGACTCGATCTACTTCGTCTCTGTCTAGGACTGCTGCACAAGGTGTTGTTCTGGTACCCCAAATCATCTTCGTCTTGGATTCAGGGATGCGATTTTGGTGGGGGATTTTAGGGCTGTAGTCTGAGATTGATTTGTTTGTTGGATTTTACTTCGGATTTTGGGTGGAGGGTCAGCGGGGCCGGGTGACGCCGCACTGGTAGCGGGTGGCGTTGGGGCCATGCACGGCTGTGTGCTGAGATGGTGGTTGTGGAGTAGGGCAAGATGTATCTGTGCTTCGATTCCACCGAGGATTGAGTTTGTTTATTTGAGCAGGATTGCAGATGTGGTGTTGTCTCTCCGGATTGCAATGGGATTTTTCTTTTTTGTGGTGGTGGATTCGACGGAATGGCGAAATGGTGAGTGGGGGGATTTTATGAAATGTGGAATTGCATGATTCAAACTATAATTAGGCTTTCTGTTTTTGGCACTTTCGTAGTCCTGTTGTCTACTTGTTTTGTGGGCTAGGAACTCCTCCGTGGCTGTATGTTGTGACATGTTGTTTCCGAGAATAATTAGTAGTTTTCTGGAATATGCACTTGCTGAACTGCCATCCTATCATTGTGTCTATTCAGACCATTTTTCTCAATCATTGAACTGATATTTGTCGTCGCAAATTCAAACTTGTATTTGCTTGTTGAGTTTTAATCTGAATGTGTTCTTCCTAGGAAGCAAAGCAGTGTTTGTTGCATTTTGTAGTTCATTCTCGAGATTCACTTGCCTGCCACTTCTTCGCGTCTGAGTATGTCAGTGCAGCGATTCAGACAGTAACATTGCACTATGTCAAATTAGAAATATAAGAGGCTTGTGCATTCAATGACATGCTTGGGAAATTTAAGTTCATTTGTAAATAATTTTGGTAATAATAACTAGTGGAATGGAGTATAAGCCGGTGAAACCATGTGTGCATATTAATCTGATTTTTTGATTCAGTTAGTAGCAGTGGTAATTTTGTAGTGCAGAGACAATATGTCAGACTTGCTTTGTAGGTTTCCATAGTCTATGCTAGGAGGTCAATGTGTACTCAGTTTTTGATCAATATCAATTTTCATACTACACTGAAAAAATGTAAGTTGTCCTTCTGGAGAAAAAAAAGTTGTGTCTTCTAATTTTGTGTTATGTGGTATATGATCTGTTATTTTTTGTAGGAGTCTAGAAGTAGAAGAAAAGGTGGTGCATATAAGGGTTTTTGCTGACTTGTGATGCTTGTTAGTATTCTGTGTAAGAGTTTTTGCTCACTTGATTCACCTCTAGAGTTGTACTGAGTTTTTGAGTAGAGATTGCATAGTTTTATTTTGATCCCTTTTCATTATGTTTGCTTTTTTGTGAATCTGCAGGTGGTTCTGATGGCCTTCGAGTGCCCACATTGTTGCGAGAGGTAACGATATGCTCAATTTCTTGTTTACTGGAATCCGTCCAGGTCTATGATTGGTAGAGCTATTACTTGATGTGAGTTTGCATCCTTATGTTGTAGGAACAACGAGATTCAGTTTGCTGGACGTACAGCTCCAACCCAATGGATGCTATTATAGCTTGGAGATTCCGTTGGGGGCGGAGTGAGGTGTGTTTTCTGCATGGCGATTATGTCTTATTTGTTGATTTTGGTAAAATTAGGCTCTCTTAATGTTTATATACTACAAAACTATTTTAACATTTGTTACAATAAAACATTATCATGGTTAGCAATATATTTACTATAATAACTAACTAGTGGTGCTGGTCCAGATACTGAATCGTCAAGTCATCAAGTCTGATTCAACAACTATCAAGGTATGCTGATATTTGATCCTCTTACAGTAAATACATAGACTGCATTGTTTTTGTGACTATTCATTGTACCCATCTGCAGATTCCTCAGTTGGACTTTGAGATTCCTCCAGAAGCTCAACATGGAACGCTTTCTGTTGTATGCTTCATTCCTTTCTGTATTTTTTTATTGGGAAACAGTTCCTTTCAAAATGTTTGCTGCTAGCTTGCTTATTCTTTACCTTGTAAATCAGGTGGAAGGGATTATTACGCGAGCTATGGATGAGCTGCAGGCTCTCCAAGACTAATGAAAGGTGAGTCTTGGGTATGATTGGCTTTTGGAATTCACATTACTCCACACGGTGACACGCTGATCTTCTACAGAAAGTGGATCCTCAGAAGGGTGCAACTATCGATAATTTTTTACTGAAGGCTGCATTGACCTCTATTCTCGATGACCCTGCAGGAAACAACTTTACTGAGAACCTGTAAGTGTTTTTTTGTGGGTGTACCTATTACCTCATAATTTATATTGTTTGGGATTTTTTTTTGTGCTAATATAGTCCAAAATCTGTGTTGTTTTTTGAGGGATTCTGTGTCAGATTTGTGGGTTTTTGGGTTGCGCTAGTTCGCCGCCGCGAGCAGGAAGTCAGTGGGGTGGAGGGATGGAGGTTGTCGGAGGTTTTCACCGGCGATTTTCTCATCGTCGTGGCGATTTGTTGGCTCATCGTGCGTCGCTCTGGTCTGGAGATTTGGGTAGGGATTTGGGGATTTGCTTCACTAATTTACTGCAGCTAGTTCACGATCTCTGATCATGCTGTGTTTTTTCTTTTCATTTCGTGAGATCTTGTTTTCTTAACTGAAATCAGAGCAAATGATTGTTGTTGTGTTGTTGTGTTTATGGCACCTTAGTTTCAATGGTATGATAACAGACTATTATGGATACGTAGGTCACTTTGTAAGTTGATGTTTCGGATTACCAGCGGCATATCCACATGCTGAAATTTTATTTTTAAATTTATTAACTAGTTCAAATCAATATAGGTTCAGATTTGGTTTCTTGTGGGGTTCTTTGTTGATCCTTGTTGAATGTCTGCAGCGAGTGCATCAGACCCAATTGTCCCTATTTATTTCAGTACTGATAATGCACAGCTAAACTAAAAATGGCAAGTAGAAACGATGCTTGAGAGAACTATCAGTCTGCATGCCTGATGTCTTACTTGTAGCTCCTTAAAATAATTTAGGTATTCCACTTTGCTGCTATGAGGGAGGACCTCTATTTAGGTATTCCACTTTGCTGCTGTGAGGGAGGACCTCTATTGTCAGTTCTCATTGACAAATACAACACATTATATATTTGATTCATTTTGACCTTTCGTAAGACTTTTCGGCAGCTACTTTTTCTCTTTTACATGTCTCGGTAACTATGTTGTGAGCTCCTATAGTCATGCTAGCTGTACTTGAAACTTATTATAGTTACGTGAGAAACTACCAATAGAGAATGCAACTGGTGTTGAGCAGTAGCATCTATTGTTGTTGCATCTATTGACTACGTCAAAGAAATAGTACATTTGCTAAGGGAGCAATGTCGAGATATGATTTTCAAAATCTGTCTGATTAAGTTCCTTGAGATTTTTAGCAATATTCTTGCAATATGAGGCAGTACCCAAAACCAAGGCTCTGC
The DNA here is from genome assembly GCA_023333625.1 of Bothriochloa decipiens. Lineage (NCBI taxonomy): Eukaryota > Viridiplantae > Streptophyta > Magnoliopsida > Poales > Poaceae > Bothriochloa > Bothriochloa decipiens. The sequence goes on from CM041633.1 coordinate 6,761,032, forward strand.
CATAGCTCAAACCGAGTCAAGAAGCTGATCCAGGAGGACATCTCCTTCATGTAAGATTGTACCTATTTTCCCTTCCATTTCTTTATTGCACATTCATAAGCAGTAAATTGTACACATTATTTTCTGTAGCTATGGTGCGGAATATGTGCAATTTCTAATCTTGATTCTGAATAATATTCAGTTATGAATTCTAGTTCACCCGGTCTTGATGAGGTACAAAGAAAATAATGTCAGTCAAGCAATTTGTAATTGTTCACCATCCTTCCATAGTAAAAACTATGAAGGTCATTGTAACGTCCCGCCTCCTCGAGGTCGGGCTCGCTTACATCCGGCCGTTTTCTAGGACATAGACTGCCTTCACAGACCAACACCAGTCTTTAGACTGCCTTCATAGACCAACACCAGTCTTTTCTGCACACTTTGTCCTCACTCGTGCATCCGGGAAGACTTTCCGGTCGGTCACCCATCCCTAAATTGCTCCAGGCCAAGCACGCTTAACCTCAGAGTTCTTTAGTGATAAGCTTCCGAAAAAGAAGTTGCAACTTGTTGGTATGAGTATCTTATTAATCCTATTAAGCCCTGGGTCGAGGTGTTACATACTCACCCCCTTAGGACACCGACGTTCTCGTTGGTCAACCCCAGGCCAGGAACGTCCCCTCTTGGCCACGTCCGTGTGTCCAGTGTTAGCGCATGTGTCATGCTGTGCGACCACTCCGGATTCAAACCAATCATGCACTCCATGCCTGCACAACTGACACACGCGCCCGTGAAACCGCAAGGGTCGGCTTTGATACCATTTGTAACGTCCCGCCTCCTCGAGGTCGGGCTCGCTTACATCCTGCCGCTTTCTAGGACATAGACTGCCCTCACAGACCAACACCAGTCTTTTCTGCACATTTTGTCCTCACTCGTGCGCACCCGGGAAGACTTCTCGGTCGGTCACCCATCCCTAAATTGCTTCAGGCCAAGCATGCTTAACCTCGGAGTTCTTTAGTGATGAGCTTCCGGAAAAGAAGTTGCAGCTTGTTGGTATGAGTATCTTATTAATCCTGTTAAGCCCTGGCCGGGGTGTTACAGTCATGTTTTGTTTGTCTAAGCAAGTGCCTATGATGCAAATTATTGTCGATTGTCTTTCTATAGAAAAATTTATTAATTGTAATTGTATTTGTCATTGTTCTAGTCTCATTTTTAAAATTTGTCAATTGTCTTTGCATAAAAAAAAATTGTCAATTGTAATTGTAATTGTACTAGTCTCATTTGAAAATTTTGTCAATTGTCTTTCTATAAAAAAATTATCAATTGTAATTGTAATTGTGATTGTGCTAGTCTAATCTTTAAAATTCATCAATTATGTTTCCATAGAAAAAATTGTCAATTGTAATTGTGCTAGTTTCATTTGAAAATTTTGTCAATTGTCTTTCTATAGAAAAAATTTGTCAATTGTAATTGTAATTGTGCGAGTCTTATGCAATTATTTATTGTCTTTTATCTAATTTTGGTTACTTACAGAGTGCATGTTGTTCTTTGTGTCTGCTTGGGATTTCATTGTTCAAGGTGGGGATCCTCTGGAACCAGATGAGGTGGCGAGTCCATGTATGGTGAGCAGTCTGTCCCCTTCCCCCTGCCCTTAATTCAAGCTTCATAATTGTATTTGTTTTGAGGTCTACGATGAAACATCCATGATACCTTGAGGTGGTTTGAGTGTCTTAATTCTATTTATTTTTTATGGCTCTCTTAATTCTATCTTTGTGATTTGTGTTAACACATATTTTCATCTGTTCATTGTGATTTGTGCTTGCCCAAACCACATTTTGTCCTTGTCTTTTGTTAATTATGATCTGTTTCCAACACACGCCTCTTATTAGAGTTAAGTTTATTGTGACTTGTGCTTTGGATCAACACACATCTCTTATTTGTCCTCTATGCTAACACACCTTTTATTTGTTCTTGTCCTTTCATATATAAAAAAAATTCTCTTATGATCAGTGCTAAAACATGTTGAAATTTGTTATTTGTGATTTGAGTCAGCTGACAGCAAAATTTGTCCTTGTCCTTTCACTATTGTTGAAATCCAGTTTAGTGCATACTAGTGCTATGTTCACTAGTATGCAATGAGACTTTACTAGTGAACTACTATTTCTAAAGTCAAAGATAAACTCTATTTCATAATATTAATAGCATTTGTTAGTAGTGAACTAGATCATACTAGCCTAGATATATATGTTGAGGACTGCATGCATGTACGTCAGTACATGTGGACAGTAAACTGCAGTTCTTTAATTAACATTTTACTTTTGTTCGTTTGCAGGTTGTAGCAGCAGCAGCAGTATGGTTGCCTTTTTCTGTCTGAGCTTGTAGGCACAAATCAAGGAAAAGTTTAGGTTATGTCTTTTAATTGTCGCTCTCACCTGTCAATGGCTATCACATATTTCCATTTCTTTATTGCACATTCATTGGTAGTAAATTGCATATCCTAATTGTTGCAATTATGGTGTCTAACATGTGCAATATCTAGTCTTGATGATGAATAATATCCAGTTGTGAATTCTGGTTCACCTAGTATAGTCAATGAGGCACAAAGGGCAGTACACAAAAATAGTGAGCTTGTATGAAGCAAAAAAATAGTGAGCTTGTAACATGGTGCTCATTACATAAATTAAAGTGGCCACTTAAATTTAGCTTCTATCTGTTGATCATCACGAATTGCTGCATGTTTTTGTCACGCCCTGCCGTTGGATCAAGTAGAAGCATCAGTCCATTTTTACCATTGTAACTATGTTTATAACTTCCATGATTACTGATTCCATGGATCTAGGTTCTCCTAGACTTTTTCTCTGCTGCTAATTTGTTCGTTGTACCTTCTTCAGAGAGATTGGTCTACTAGAGAAATTGGTTCAAAAGATTGGTGTACTAACCTTGGCTGATAAGGTATGAATCAGACTTGGAGTCCTACAAGTTTCCTTTGCAATCTAAAGGTGCAACTGCCCTGCTATCTCCTATCTGTCTATCTGCAAAAATGCAATCCCACATGCCCTCTCAAGGTTTACAACCAACAGCTAAACCTAATGTTTGTTGGTCATTTCAGTCCGTTTAGTACTAATGTTTTTTGTTTCATGTGAAATTTGAGTTTGGTGAAAGGAGCAGTTCTGCTAGAGGTCGGATGAGCCTGACCACGAACTGCCACGGAGGCCTCGTGCAAGTAGGGATCGGGTCTTCCCTATGACGGCGACGCATTGGGTTTAGAGGCAGTGCCAAGACGAGCGCCCTGTATTGTGGATGGATGTGTGGTAGACGATTGGGTGCTCACACGGTGCATATGCATGTGCGTGCCTCGACGTCAGGACGACGACGGTTGGGACTTGTTTCTTCTTTGACAGACTGCCTTGTTTATTCTCTGACAGACTACAAGACTGCAAGCGCAACAGGTAAATGGGTTTTTGGGCCTTGTCTGACAGAGAGTACAATAATACATAACTTGTACAAGTACAATTACAAGTCATACAAGTACAACTTATACAAATACAGATTCGTGTGCTAGCTGCTTATAAAACACACGGTTTTTGCACCTGCTGGTTTTTGTGTGCTACTTTGACAGAAAACACAGAAATTTTCCTTTCGTGCGGTTGATTTGCTTTGGTTGCTAGCTTGGCAAAATTCGTATGATAGGACAGATAAAAACACACGGATTTTTGGGTAGTGTATTTCTGTGTGAAAAAACACGCGTGTTGACTAACCAGCCCTAATATAAACGAAATGCTACGAAAATAAAATTCGGTCTCGATATTTGATTTTGGTGTGGTCGACGTCAACGGGTCGGTCGTCGTTTTTCTGTTGGCCTTTAGCAGCAGCCGCCGCCCTGCCGCTCCCAATAAAGAAAACACACAGACAAAAAGGCCAAATTTTCCACGCGCATGAAGAATCATTGCAAAAGAGATTCTCGGAGTATCATCACGCATCACTTAAAAAATGACTCCATCGGAGCTCGCGACAAATGCAAGCCAAAAAGCATAGAAGCTTCTAAGCGACGATAGATAATATAAAGTACGCTACGTTTCTCATTCTCTCCGGGGTTTCTAGAACACAGCAAGGTCTTCTAGAACATATATAGAAGTTAATGCCTGCCTATGAATCAAAACAGATGTAAAAACAAAATGAAATGTGCAGGACAAATGGAAGCCATAGAAGCTTCTTCTCCATACAAAATATATACAGTATGTACCACGTACTCGATCTGTACTTCATTTTTTTTATATAGTCTTTTAATCGCGCTATACCATACGCCTACGGTACTCTCCAGAGTTTCTCGAACCACAAGGCCTGTCAGACAACCAATATTTTTGTACGGATTCAATCGAGCATGAATTAGTTTGACCTTGACCGCACTTAGATTCACATTAGCAACGGGTATAAATATTAGTTTATGTACCGTACGTACGTCTGAACTCTGAACCGATAGTAGATTAGAAAGGACTGTGACAATCCGGGAGCCAGCACAGTCCCACTCCAGATGCAAACCTTGAGCCTGAACCTGAAAGTGAAAGCTCGCCTAGTTTGACTTTTCGGTCGTCACATTCACGGATCCACACTAGCAGGTAGTGCGCAAGATATGACAGCAGCACCGGCTTGACATGGAAAAAGTAAACTGAATTTCCATTCCATTCGCGATCGATTCGAACAAAGCAGATGCTCCTTCCAACCCAGCAGCTAGCTGTATACTTGGTCTGGTACGGTTGTCAACGGGCCGGTCGTCCCTTACTCCCTTTTCTTTTGGCCTTTAGCAGCAGCAGCCGCCCTGCCGCCTCAATTAGGCCCCGTTTGGATTGTAGGAATTTCAAAGGAAGACGACTCCTCTATTTTGTTGATGTCATGTGTTGTTTCGAACAAAGGAATCGTTCCTGCCGTTCCTCAGGAAAGTAACTGAATCATTCACAAAACGTAGGAATGAAAAAATCCACTCTGATCCCATGGTTTCGCGGTTGCCCGAGGCGGATGCACGCGTGAAGGCTAAGAAACTGGCAGAAGCAAAGTGTTTTGTGCCTCCGTCCGTCTTCTTGCCTTTCCAAAGTGACCAACTGTTCATCTTCTTCCTTGAGGTGAAGGCCGTCGGTCCATGGCCGATCTGGAATCAGCTGTTGTGTGAGTGGGAGGGCGCGTGGGTGGCTAGTGGTCTAGTGCTAGGCGGCAGCTGCGCAAGGGGGTGGCTGCTACGCGACGGGGCGGCGGCAGCAGCTGCAGCGGCGATGGAGAGACGGAGAGAGAGTGTGTGCGCATTTTGTTGGAAGAGAACGATGAAGATGAAAAGCACAGGGTAACGAGTGGATAAGGATGGCTCTGAACTTTGGTCAGTTACGACCATAGACCACGGGCCCCACATGTAAGTTAGAGTGGAAGGGGCTAAAACAGCACATGCCATCACGGATGTATCTATTGATTAATCTATATATTTGTTTGCTAATTAAAATTTGACGTTTTAATCACCACATGTCAATGTAATACACAAAAAAAATTTATCTATCATCATGTTCGTTAATGTGATCACTAAAATCTAATATGTATATATTTTTTTTATCACTTCATTTCATTCCCGGATTCCTGCGATCCAAACGACCTAAAGTCTTCGTTCTTGTATTTTAGAATCCTGTGGCTTTCTAACTTCTACTTATTCATTTGTTTTCTATTTTCCTATATTTTCTTTTCTTTCTTTGTTTTGTATTCCTGCGTTCAAACAGCCTTTAAGAAAACACACGGCCAAAGGCCAAATTTTCTACGCGCATGAAGAATCAAAGCAAAAGAGAATCTCAGAGTATCGTCATGCATCAGCTCAGCATCACTTAAAAAATGACTCCATTGGTACGCGCGACAAATGGAAGCCAAAAAGCATAGAAGCTTCTAAAAGATACAAAATATAAGTACGCTACCATTCTCAGTCTCTCCGGAGTTTCTAGAACATGGCAAGGCTCGTTAGAAAACCTCGGAATTTCTATTTGTTTAGAGGATTTACAGTTTAGACTTTCAGGCATCAGATTCCACTACAAATATTTTAGGTCTTCTAGAACATAGAAGTTAATGCCTCCCTATGATTCAAAATAGGTGAAAAAACAAATGAAATGTAGTATCGCTTCTACTAACTCTGTGCTCAGCTTTATACTAATAACAAAATAAAAGATTACTTTATCCTAAAGATCATTGATGTACAAACCTGGAAATTGCGCCATTATTTTTCTTTGGGAATTTGTTGGTATGAAAGAACATTTTTTATCGTTCAGATAACGTGACGAAAAAAAATGTTTTTTTAGCAAAATGTGATGAAAAATTGATGAGAAGTCGTGGGCCGAAGGGCCCAGAGTTTCCTTCGTACCTTGACCACATATGGGCCCATGTCAGCCCATTAACATTCCCCCAGTGCGGTTGAGCTGACCCTTGCATTTCTTGAGTCTTGACTGACACCTGACCCCAAACCGTAGATACCAGCCGCCGCCGGCGACGGCCCTCCGACGTCCTCTCTTGGGCTCCTCGCCGGCGCCGCCTAGCGCGCTATCCGTATCCGTCGTCTAGGTGATGGCAGGCCATGGCCAGCGCCTACCCTTCACTGCTCCCAAGACTGTGGCCACTGGTCGGGAGCTCGGTGCCAAACACCAGCGGCGGCGTGCTGTCTACACCGTACTGTGGACTCCCGACTACCGAGCCGTGGTAAATCTTCTTTGACCTAGGTGTCGATTCCTTAAACTAGTTTTTTCAGTGGAGGTTTTATGTTGACCAATCTCTAGACTCTGCTATATGCTATACAATTTGTCATTATTTGGCCACCATATGTTATCGGAATTAAGTACATTGCGGGACCGTACCACTGATTGGGAACAAGTGAAATTGTACAAGTCTGTTTAGGAGTCAAGTGCTCATTGGTGGCATTCAGGTATTGTTCCCACCTGAAAAATAGAATGGCACATTCACTTCTGAATTCAGTATTTCAGTTCAGTTACAATGAGGATTTTAGCTGTAACTCAGTAGTGTAATAGATATACCATTTTAACCGTGTGGAACTAATAAAACTCTAAAAGAATGCATTATGGTTGTATGAGAACTGTACCTGTTGGACCCCCCACCCACACACACACCACAAAAAAAAGGCAGCAAAATCACTTGTTTTATAATTTCTGCCTGCCATACTGTGCAAGTCCAGTTTTAGGTGCAATGCTAATATGCTATGACCCTCACCCACTTCCACCAGTTTTAAATTGTATCATCATGCAACAGTAGTGGTACTAGTTTGTAATATCATCATTTGTACCTTCCATTTTTTTTTCTATTTTCTCCACTTGATATGTTTGTTTTTGTTGCTAAATCAAATTTCCAATTTCTGAAATTTTATTACCTAATAAACATTTTTCCTTGTAGGTGCTAGTCTGAATACTGATGGAGCCTTACAACTCCCTGGGTTCCTTACAGATGATCCATTGTTCTTTCAGATGATCCGTTGTTGCCTTCATGGATCCAGTCAGCAAATATACCAGATGCTACTGTCATAAGGGGTGACAGCCTGCAGGATGTGGCATTTTTTGTGGCCATCAGCCTTGGGACACCAGCTGCTCATAACCTCGTGACAATTGACCAGTGCCAACACTGTGACGTCCACTGCTATTGGCAAAGTGGAAAGGCTGGACTAATACTCAAGAACTCTGTTTTTTTTTTCTGGCTGTGTTCACGAGCAAGATGCTTGCCTCTACAGCACACAATATGCATTGGAAGAATACTCAGTCAGGTACTTAGTTAAGGACAAGCTCACCTGTCCAATTTCCCTAAGAAAAGCTCAACCTTCTAAACAACCACACCATTGACGATTTCATTTTTTTGTGCGGTGCAGATAATCTATACAGACAAACTGTAGAGCCTTTCATACTGCTTTCCTAATGATCATGAAAATGAAGGGTTTCTGTCAATCAGACCATATATTTGAGATGAAAAACTTATGTTGACTACTTGACCACCATTCTATGCTATTCAACACTTCAACAACTCGACATGACAGCCAATTGGATATTTTGAATCCCATATCTATAGTACAACAATGACAATAGTTGATTCCTACCGATGCATTTATTTTATCTCCGGTAAGGGCGGCCCTGCTGCAAGCGGTAGAGCTTTACCGTCTATGACAAGGTTCAAGCCCCAGCCTCTGTACATTTGTGCGGGCCGAAAAAGCTGCTGGCTATTTTTCCCTTTCCCAGACCTCACAGTGTGGAAACCTACGACACTGTGTACGCCCTTTTTTTTATTTCATGCACTTCACAAAGCAGTGAGAACTACTATGTTAGGTAAATGATATGCATGGGGGAAGCGTTAAGGACAAGATTTTCTTTGTTACAACTGGTTAACTAATAGACTTGAATGACTTACCAACAGTAGAGATGAAATTTGAAATGTATGGCATGGTGCTATGAATGGAGAACATGTTCTATGCGAATTCGCATAATGATATTTGCTTGATGTCTCAGCAAGATGATGAGAATGTAAAGGGGGTTCAAATTGAGGGCAACAGAGCAATGAGATCATTTATGTTTGTTTATAATATCCAAGACAGGATATTTGCTTTGCCTTTCAAGACAGTACATGTTGACAGGACAAAGGTGAATAGTCCCCTCCCTCCCCACACACCCCCCCACCCAAAAAAAAAAGTTTAGAGCTTAATGCTCTGTTAAAGTTTAGTCCTACAACTTTCCTATCAAGCTATTAATATTGTTCTGGCTGTCTGTTTTAGAAGCAAGATATGGCGTTTTCTCATGCATAGTTTTGCATATTACAGTTCTTCTCTGGTTTCAGGCTTGCTAAAGGGGCGTACCCAGTGCCGTAGGCTCCCGCACTGCGGGGTCTGGGGAAGGAAAAATAGCCAGCAGCCATCCCTGCACAAATGTGCAGAGACTGGGGCTTGAACCCTGTACCTCTTGGTCACAGGCGGTAAAGCTCTACCGCTTGCACCAGGGCCGTCCTTAAATTTCAGGCTTGCTGCTCCGTTAAATTTGAGTATTGAAACTTTCCTGTTAGGTTGTTATAAATTGTTTTAGCTTTCAATTTTAGAAACAATGTACAACAGTTCATCATATACGTATGTGCCAACTTTGGCCTTATTTCTTTATAGAACAACTTCAGCATTATTAATGTTGAACCTTTCAAAGAAAAGGCGAACACACAACAATGAAATTAACAAATATATGGCAAACCAAGTTCAGAGCTATTCTGGACATATCCATCGTGTTGATATACTCTATTTGACTTAGAATATTAGAATTACCTTCATTAAATGTATCTCTTCGTTACAAAACACTAAAACAGAGGCCGAGGTTGATGCTCCATATAGTTTTGGGTTGCTCATTTTTTGTATAAATCTGTTTGTCTCCACAAGAACGAATTAGTAGCTCTAAAAGATACGACTGAACTATTATGCAATTATTTAAAATCAAACCATACTCAAATTATTCACATTTGCTTTTCCTTTTTTTTTTCACACCCCACCCCCTCAGCAGTGCAATTACTAAAGCGAAACAACTGTAACTGGCTCGTGGTACTTGCAGACTCAAACTGCATAATAATTTTTTCCTGAACATGATAACTGATTAAACTTCCTTTTCATTAAGTAGCTTCAGGTTACATTGAAAAAAAAAGTAGCTTCACAGCATGCAAGAAACAGAGACTCTAGCAACTAGTAGTACGCAACTGATGAGCTGAAGCATATTAATAGCAGCAGAAATTTGCCAACAGAACACTGCAAAGCATGTCATTATCTCTGTTCATGTACCTTGCGTCATCAGAGAAGGCCTGGTATTATCTTGAAGACACCGCACAACATGATGTGACCAAGCCATGTATGAATAATTTACAAAAGCACAATGAGCTTCAACTATCATACTACACATGTAATACCCGATTTTAAGAACAAAACCAGATATACACCATATGTGAGTCTTAAAAGTCAATTCCTACATATAGCTATAAGTAAATGGTAGTATCAGTAAACAATGCTAGATATATAACATACTTGCTATAAGAAGGATATACCCTTATATAGCAATTAGCGGAAAGACAACTTCGATCTTCATGTACGGACTCCACTCCACTGGATCCAACTGATTGGTTGATCATAAGCCTAAACTTCTCCTACTCTAGCAATCTGGTACCCATCCGGGATATCCCAAATATAGAAATAAAACAAGTGTAAGTACATACGTACTTAGCAAGCATAGAAGGGGTTCATGAAGCTCAATAAAGGTTGACACGGTTTAACTGCATTTAGCTTTTAGTGTATGCCATATTTTAGAAATTAGCAACAATAAGGTAGTATCATCCCCATAACCACATGATCACAAGATATAACTGAATAAATGAATTGCACATAAACCATTAAATGAACATAACAGATTCTCTTAGTTTTTCGGGCCACCTGTAACCGTGGGCACAGACAATATATTGATTTAAACTCTGATCAGAGGGCTTTCACTATAAGTCATAATTTCTAAATGTCCAGGGTCATAACTCCCAAAACACCAAAAACCATATAAAGCCACTCATGGGTTCCTCTAACCCCTTAGGGACGCGTAAACATCAGATGTAGGAACCCCCTTCTAATATGGCACATTCCTTTCCGGCTATACTCATAAGGACAGAGGCTGTCCTATACCCAACCTGCATACCACTAACAAGCTAGAAAAGGTCCCAGGAGCAACTAGAGCCAGAGCCATATAGCCCCCGTAGCTGTACGAAAAATCCCAGCTTTTGCCAAAGGATTACATTCATCTTATATGGTTAACACATATTCATTATTCTAGCATACATGATCATGGTTAAAGTTTTGCGCTAGCAACATACTTCCCAAATGCAACACCCCCAGTTATCAAGGTAAACAAGTGTTCAAAGCTACGTAATCCTAACAGGGTAGCAAAGAGACACATGCATATGATTTTAGTGTTTATAGTGAATAGGTAACAAGGATGGTCCCAACTATACTTGCCTTGATCAAAGCTTTCCTCATGAACCTGCTGATCTTGATTGTCAAAGTACTCTTGGTCTCCAACGAACGGATCACTCTCTGTACCGATCAACAATCAACATCACGCAAGCATCGAGCAGTCATACATGAGCAAATAAATAAACTTAAATTAGAACAGTACGCCATGTCAAAAAATAAAAATTGAAAAGAGTTGATAAAACTATTCTATACGTCGCTACGATCACACAAACGTAAAGATCACCAAAATCGAAGCTATAACGAGAAAGTTATGAATTTTACTAGATTCCCTATTGTAAAATAATTAGTTTAAAATAAAACTCAACTTTCAAAATATGAAAATAAATCTAATAATGATACTAACAGGTATTATGAAATTACGAACCCAACTCAACTTGAACGGATCGAATCGGAGCTAAAACGAAGAAGTTATAAGCGTTTGAAAATAGTGGCAAAACTGTAAATAGGGGAAAACGTATTTTGAAACTGAAAAAGAAAAAATACGTTTTCTAGTGAAGGAAACATATTCAGGGCTCCGTTAAAGGGGAATACGCCTTCCGGTGGACAAAGTGTATTCTCGAAAACCGCAAAGGTCTCTTAATTAAATAGATAAAAGGGCAGGGGGTTTTCTGCAAAGTCACCGACCGAAGGGGTATCGGGCCACTGTGGGCTGTTGAATCTGAGATCAATGGTCTAGATTAGACCAGGCGGACGTGAGAGGGAATAGCTCGCCAGGGAAGACGACTCCCGCGGTGGTCAGCCATGGCCGGCGGCGAGGACCTCGCCGGCGAAGATGAAACTGGCCCTACGGACCACCAAACGACCTAGAACCTGGACTAATCGACAGAGGAGCTCGACGCGCACTCACCGGACCCAAACATGGAGACCGGAGCGGACGAAGACGGTCGGGCGACGAACGACAGCGGCGACAAGCTCGTCGGCATACACGGCCTAACGGTACGGACCACGGAACGACCTGGAATCGGTGCCAATAGAAAGATAAGCTCGAGGTGACCTTACCAGCGTAGAAGATGAAGGCCGAAGCGGTCTGTGGCAGGCTGGTGGCGAACGACGGCGGACGGCGGCACCCCGCAGAGGTTCGACGAGGTACCGTGAGCAAAATCGAGAGAGGAGGATAGTCAAAGTGATCTCGGCGAGCTCGAGAGGTCAGAGAGGAACTCGATGGCAAGTCAAGGGAGGCGTCGCTGCGTCGAATTTGTGATCCCGAGCGCAAGAGCGGCGGCGGCTAGGGTTGCGGCGGCTACGGCTTGCTCGAGCGAGGGCGGTTGCGAGGCTTGGCGAGGGTCGAGGCGGCGCGCGGTGCTCGCTATTTATGGGGCGGGTTTGCTTGGGCTACAAGCGAGAGTGGGGGAAGTCGGGGTCACGGAGGACTCCTGCCGAAGTTCGGCTCGGACACGCGCGCGAGGAAGGGGACGACGCCGACAGGTGGGTCCCGGCCATCAGTCGGGTAGAGAGAGGGAGGCGGGCGCTGGCGGCTTTGTTGGGCTGGCCTGTCGGCCGAAGAGGAGGGTCGGGCGCGCGGGCCGCGGGAGAAAGGAGAACGGCCTTCGGGCCGGAGGCAGGCGGGGGAGATGCAGCAGGCTGACGGGCCGTTCGGGCTGACCGGGCCGAATAGAAAGGAAGGGGGGAGGAGGGAAAAAGAAAGCCTTTTCTTTTATTCAAACCACTTTTCAAATAGATTTTCAAACTCTTTTGAATTCATTTTCAAATTTGGTCAAAACCACACATCACAGAATAAATAATGCACCAGCATGAATGCACAAACAAGCTTCTTTTTCTATATTTGATTTTACTTTTTATAAAATTATTATTTCTCCTAGGTTTTCATGAGCACAAAAATTCAAATGAAATTATTTTGGCTATTTAAAAATCATGCAAATTTAGGGTGTTACAGCACACCTCCAGTCAAATGAATCAATATAAACATGCCGGGCGTGCCTGGAATAAAAGAATACAAATTATCCTCACACATGCATCTGCTGAGTTTCATGTTTGTCAGGTGGTGCTTGGAACCTTCTGTGTTAGAAAAAAGAAGTCACAATGAAACTGGAGCATTACCTTTTTTGAAATGTGCTTTTGATTGCTGCAACCAGTTGACGCTATTAGTATGCAGGCTCGAGTACTAACAACAATGGCATTGAGAAATATGTAATACCTAAGAAATCTCATTACACGTCAACCCAATCAGAGTTTGGGTACCCATAACAAAGACAGCACAACGATCCTTGGCCATTGTTGGCGCTATTAGTATGCACAATGCAGACATAAGACATCACACGCCCAAAGCAAACTGTATCACATAACTTGAAGCACATGTAGACCTTGAACATCTGCAATGATCGAATTAAGATGGTCAGGAATTAGTTTGCCCAGTGAACTGCACGACAGCACAACGTAAAAGAGCACCAATCGTCAGAGTCTAACGAACTCACCAGTCGAACCAATATTGGGCTTCGGCTTCCCCAATCCTCAGATGAGGGATGTGGGAGATGAGGTGCCAGTCCTTCCCCTTCCTTCTCTTGCAACGCCTCTCCATATCAGGGCAGCCAGAGATCTCCAGTGTCTGCAGAGCAGTAAGGCCTTTAATCCACTCTGACAAGGATCTAATCTCCGGGCAGTACGCGATAATAAGCTCTTCAAGGGAGGTGAGGCAGCACATTGATTCAGGAACGGTAGTCAGGCCCGGCAAGCCCCATATCAGGAATTTACTTAGTGAACGGAGTTCCCCCAGGATTTGGGCAGTTGGCCAAGTGCCTTGCAGTTTACTATGTCGAGCTCCTGGAGGGAGGTGAGGTGCCCCAGTGATTGCGGAAGGCACGTCAGGCTCTGCAACCACGAAATCCTGAATACGCGTAGAGAATGAAGTTCCCCGACACAGTCGGGTAGTTGGTCAAGTGCTTTGCAGTCTCCTATTTCGAGCTCCTGGAGGAAGGTGAGGTGCCCCAATGAATGTGGAAGGCTGCTCAGCCCGGGTAATGACTCGATGTGTAGCTTTTGTAGAGAGCGGAACTCCTCGAAATTTTCTGGTAGCTGGCGCAACTTACAATCTTTTATTTTAAGATTCGTGAGTGAGGTGAGCTGCCCGAATCCCCACGTGCCGTTACTATTATTAATTTTTAGAGTTTGCAGAGACGGAGAGTAGAGGTCCCCCACCCACCCACTCAGCCAAATGTCTAGTGCTTTGAGGGCCCTGAGCGGCTGCATTGATGGAGCACTAGTGTCGAAGCACGCGGCTTCGCGCGCCCGTGGGTTGCCGGTCAACGGTGAGGCAGCATGGATACCGTAATGGAGGGACAAAATGAAATTGAAGATTTGTGGCAGGATGAGGACATACTTATATAGTATAGTATAGCATATCAGTTTGGTAACTTGTCTTAAATTTACATACATAGGCAAAGTGTTCCATTGCTCTTTAGCATGTCGCGCAAGTTCGAGCAAAGTGAGGTTCGACTCATTGTCGATAACAGTTGACCAACTATGTTTCATACACACATACAAAAAGAAATAGAATTACATTATGGACATTGCGTAGCATAGTACAATATGAAATAGCATAGGAGTCGCTCCAAGGATGATTATGTAGCTATTATACATGGAACTATTCTTACATCTGGCATTTTAGTAGCCAATGTTTTTTTTGGTGCACGTATAAACAGGGGCTAAGTTTGGTAGTTGGCAGTTAGCTTTAGCTGTACAAAAGCATTAGAGTGGTGCGGTGGACACAATTATTTTTTTTCGAGAACGAGTGTTGCGTATCATTTGTATTAGTAGAAGAAAAAAGAGTCATACATAGACCCAAACACACTCACACACACCACCACACCTTCCCTGTTTTCTAAAGCTTCATCACCTGATTCTGAAAGTACATCGACTGAGCGGGCTAACTAACTAAAAGCCCCTAGCAGTGAGCAAGGACAGACCCTTAGCTCCTACCAAACACCACCAATGGGCATCATCACTAGCTATACTAAGGGCTGTGTTAATATTTGGTGCAGCCCCATTGAAGACACAATCGTTCTGGTGTTTTCAGATGCTCCAGGCGCCAAGGATAATCATGGAGTTTAGTCCTTTTCTCACATCTCCAGTGGTGGCAGCCTTTGACATAATGCAGGTGCTGCTACATGTTAGAGCATGGCGCATGAAGCTATTGATGATCAGCTTGCACCCACTTCCTACGGCACATAGCAATGAT
Organism: Bothriochloa decipiens; assembly: GCA_023333625.1. Classification (NCBI taxonomy): domain Eukaryota; kingdom Viridiplantae; phylum Streptophyta; class Magnoliopsida; order Poales; family Poaceae; genus Bothriochloa; species Bothriochloa decipiens. The sequence continues at coordinate 6,776,241 of CM041633.1, forward strand.
GCACCACTAAGCATCCTCCTCAGGCATGGCATGGTGTCTACCATCATCATGATCTTCACCAACAACTTGGGTGGCCAGCTCATCTGCATCAACAACACCTCCAACACTGTCGCCAGCAACAATCGCGTCTATGACCTCATCACCTGGCCTCCATAGATGATTCACTTCACCAAGGAGTCTGCTGTACCTCGACCGCCCTTCGTGGCAAGCCGCCGAACAAAAGCACCTGCAACAACATGGGCCCAATGACATACCACATCTACGGCTACAGCAGCAACCTTCTTCATGACCTGGATCTATGCTAGCTCACACGAGAAGGCACACTATCGTCATGGACCCTATCAGATACCGTCCTGGCGCCACAACATTTCGAGCCGACGTCATCACCATCAATGTAGATGAGCCACCAAGGATGCAGCGCAAGGACGCGCTGCATGGAAAAGGGGGAGTGTACATGCCTAATGGGCCTTGACCCATGCGGCATGCCCAAAGGGGGGCATACGGCTAGGTGGTCGCCACCGTCGCTCCCATCAATCCTGCGTAAGGTCAGGTTTTGATTGCTTAGGGGTTATGTCTCCTAGGACTATAAATACATGGGACTTTGTAACCGTTGAATCTTAAGAAACGAATAGTTGTTAGGCTTTTACCCTAGCTCTCAAGCTCGCAAGCCACTGCCACTCTCTCTCTCTCTTTCGCATGCGCCGCCGCCATCCCAGCCCTAACCCTAGGGTGCTGCTCCCACCTCATGCGGCCTCGCTGTCGGCCACCCACGCCACCACCACCACTGCCCCTTGCCCTAGCCGCCACCATTAGGAAGCCCCCGGGCGAAAACCCTGACAAAAAGAATCTTTTTTTTGTTAGGCATGGATATATAAATTAAGAGAAATTCTATCCATCATCCGATTGATTTGGGAGCCTTCAACAATGTTTTTGGGAACCTTCGATCTGGCATGTGGTGCTTTTAGCACCGTTCGATCCGGCTCGCCTGGCTCCCGGGGTGGACGATGCGGGCTTCCTTGGCGCCCGCGAGTTTCCTCTGCTGCCGACCTCTCTCCACTGGCACCGGCCTTTTCTCCGCCGCCGCCCCCCTCCCCTGCGGCACGGCCCTCCCTCCGCGCACACCCCCCGCCCCTCCAGGCCGGTTGTCCGCCGTCTTCCCCAACACCGGCCTACCTCTGCCGTCACGCCCTGGGCTGGCTGTTCGCCGCACCCCTCGTACCGGCCCCCGCTGCCTCTACCGCCACTCCCGACATGGGTGTGGGCGCGTCCGTCCCCACCACGGCCTCTGCTCTGCTCGGTTCTCCTCTTTTCTGTGATATTTGCATTTTGTTCTCAAATTTTTGGAGAATTTGTGATATATTTCTTTGATATCTATCTTTCATAGAAATAATTTATAAATTTATCAGAAAAGTTGGTATATTTGTTTGCACTCTGTAAAAATACCTAAATTACATCACTTGTTCAACAAATTACAATTGTTGGCGCAAAAATGTGACCTCCTGCACCAACGGTCTCTTGCAAGCCAGGTGTGATTCTCCGATCCCTGCAACTTCACCAGCAGCTAACCGGTTGATCGAGTCCAAGACGTGCCAGTCAATTTGACCCTGTAATTGATAAGGAGAGATAAATGTAAAATTCTAGAATCTGCCGGCGTGGTACCGGATAGTTTCGCATATATGGCTAGATAGCCGATTTGATCGGGGCATTGACTAGAGAGTCAACATCCATATTTGAAGATACGAAACTGTAAAGAATTAGCTAAAACAGCTATTTTGATACACATGAAAATCATAGGACCTTTAGCCGATCTAATCTAACCGATACGATATATGAAATCCAAGACGCGTTGCAATAATCAAGATCAAAACTAATAGATCTACTAAACCTGTCGAATTTAAAATCTAAAGATCAAGTCGCACCCAATAAGCCCAAAAGACTTGTCGAATTTGAAATTATCAGACCAAGTCGCGCCCAACAAGCTCAATGAATCAATTAGTATTTAAACAGATACATGCATGCAATGTTATGGGTGAAGCTCTGGCAAATCAGCTAAATAGCCGACGCCGACATGAGAATGAACTAGGTGCATAAACCACCCTATGAGAAAAGCCTACTAACCGACGATGTCTAAATCCGGATGCCATCTTAGTGAGATCGGTAAGTTAATTCGCTGCAGCCACTAAAAGCCCCAGAAGAGATTAACAAGCTTTACCATAAAACAATCTACACCCTAGAACGCGCTACATGTCACGAACAAGATTGAATAAACCTAGCTAATGCAAGCACGTGACTAACCATGAAAGCATGAGAATAAACATGATGAGCATTGATGATGATTGAATCTAAGAAGATATAAGCTAAATTTACCAATCTTGATCGGACAATGATGTTGTTGCAATAAAATAAATAATGTAAAATAAATAATATTGATAATTTAATGAATCTACTAGGTTGCTAAGCTTAATAGAGCTGACAACTAACCATGTCAACGCATCATAAGAGGTCGAACGAAGCCGATGCAGCCTTATCAAACGAAAACACAAGCCATGACGGTACTTGCAGCGAACCAAAGATTGATCGATGCCGATACAGCCTAGTCGTGAAGAACTCGCTGAAATCTGTATTACTCCTACTCCTAAGGGGTGGCGTGAGCCGAAAAGTTTGTCGATTGATTGATGGATGAATTACAAGCTGCGGTATCCCCTTATATTTGTAGGGATGCCTGGCCTTCGGCGATACAGAACATGCCTTACGTACATGCACGGGTTTCGTCGTATCTAAGCAAGCAAATATCTATTTGATAACTAGCTCGGCCACATATTCAACTATGCACGTCATCCAAGTCCAGCGCCAAAACGACCAGGGTCCTTGGCCAAAAATAGCTCATCACGTGCAATCCTGATGCTTCATGTACGGGGCAGGTAATCTTTATGCCGATCTCTACCTCCACCTCTTGCGCATATTTAGATCTTCACGACGTCCATGCACCTTAATTATAACTTTATTCTAGTTGGCCAAATAATATTCTTCCAAATATAATCCTCTTGGTCTTCATCTTGCGCCACCATAGCCGAATATGAAAGCCTGGCGACCATGTATACTTGTATATCCCCTTTTATAGTGACGTGAACTCCACCTTGCATATATACGCGTATACCCTCCATATCTGGCCTTTGATCCTCTTGGTTGATCTCAACGCAACAAGACTCGGTCAATCAATTTCCTTTTCTTCATGCATGGATCTCAGCACTAGCGATACATATCCATATATTGACTGGACCTGAGACTTGGCAAATCACGTTCATTGCCTGTTGGTGCGCAAGCACCCATAAGTCAAGGTGCAAGCCTGACTTCGTGAACCAGAAAGTATCTGATCACATGAAGCCATGTATAATAAAATTTTCTGCCCATGTCGTTAATATTATTGGATAATGAACATCTTCATTATCTCAGCATCCCCAAGCTTGCCTGCTTGATTTTGTTGGAAACCATCAAACGTCGTGTTTTGCTCAGAATATTTTCTTGCCAATGGCATTTCTCGGCGGGCGAAATTTTGGTGCAAACAACAATGAAAAAAATCATTGTAAATATACTAATATAATAATAGGATGGTGTAAATTTACTTAAAAGACACACTACGTCGCAAAGGAACTTGCGCAGCGGACCTTTTTGGTTTCCTGCAGCGGGCACAGGCGTCCACTTACGGCGCTACGCCACGGTAAATCGTGGCTTGCCACAGCGGACGCCTGTGTCCCTATGGTTAATGGGATTTCCCGCAGCGGGCACGCAAAGAAGCCCGCTGCAGTAAAGAAATCCGAGAAAACAAAAAAAAGAAAAAAAGCCCACATGGGCTGGATCTGAGCCCACTGAGCCGTCGGGGTTGCTAGATCCAGATCCGCCGTGTGCACAGCTGAGTCCTCCTCACCGGCTACACCACTAGAGGAAGAGGGGTCGTGGATCCATGCCACCGGGTTGGTCCTCCTCGCCGGGATCCACCGCACCCGAGCCCTGGGGGAGATCCGCCGTGTGCACAGCTGGGGGAGGAGATCCGCCGTCGAGCTCATGACTTTTGAGAGAGGAAAAGGGAGGATAGTGAGGGAGCTAGAGAGAGGAAGAGGGAGTTGGAGAGGAAGAGGGAGATGGACTTACCGGAACCCTAGGCCCGGCCCTGCGTGCCACCTTCACCGGATCCGGCCACCGCGAGCCGCTACCGGCGGGATCCGGCGTCCACCACGCGCCGCCACCCTGCTCCAGCAGGATCCGACGCCGGGGAGCGCGTCGCCTGCCGCCATGACATGCCGAGCCACGAGCGCCGCCTCGCCTCGCGCTTCCCCGTCGCGGCCAGGGGAGGGGATGGGTGCGCCACCATGAGAGTGGGGGGAGCACCGCCATGGGTGGGGAGGGGTACGCCAACGGTGAGAGAGGAGGGGAGGTGGTGCGGTGGGAGTGAGAGAGAGAGAGGAGGGGCGGCTGGGGGAGTTGGTGCGGCACTCGCGGGGAGAGGGAGTGTGACCGGAGAGAAACCCTAAGACGCGATTATATACTTGCTAGCACTAGTGGCTGCCGTGGTTATTGGGCTGGGCCGCTATTTTTCGTGACGGGCCCTATACAATGCCCGCTGGTAAATTGGTTTACTGCATCAGACATTTTAAGCCATCAGCTGCGGTAAATGAAGTATTTACCACAACAAACGTCTTAAGATGCCCGCTACGGTGATTTACCGCAGCGGACAAAAGTGTCCGCTACGGTAATTAAAAGGTGCCCGCTGCGGTAAATCATAGCGATTTACCGCAGCGGGCAGCAAAGACGTCCGCTGCGGAGCGTCAAAATAAAACGCTCTGGTAATTCGTTTTTGACGTAGTGACAGTGTAAGTGAATATGGAAAATCTAGTTGTTTGCAAGGGCTAAAACAACCGGATATTTGGTAGACAGATCCGGTACAGGTAGTTCGAGTGGATTGCAACACAAAATCGAGTGGCTCCTTGGCCGCCGGCCATGGCAGGTCTCGCCAAGATGTCAGTGGCAGCGGCGCCATGTCCTCGACCACATCGCAGGTGACTCCCGGCAGCTGGGGCTTGGTTGTTAGTCGTCAGAGTGCGAAGGAAGTGGCCGCAGCAAAGATGTCGAAGAGATCGACGCGGTAGCAAACCTGCCCCACGCACGGGTCTGGAACTCGACGCAAACCTGCCCGGTTGTGCCCTCGAGATACGTTTTGACGTTGGTGGGCTGGTTTACGGGTTGGCCCGGGTTGCAACTGGACCATGTAAAGGGCTACCTTGAATCTCAAAACATGCATTTTTCCTCAACAGTTTTCCCGGTAGCAAAATAAGGCTTTGTTTAGTTCCTCTCTCAAAACTTTAAACTTTATCACATAAAATTTTTTAACATATGCATGAAGTGTACGAAGTAATAAATATAGACTAAAAAATAACTAATTACATTATTTACGACTAATTTATGAGATAAATTTTTAAATCTAAATAGTCTATAATTTAACGATATGGTGCATATACGAACAACCTATACGACACCTCGAGTAACATCCGATGTGACAAAAAAAATACTTTAGGTTATGGAACTAAACAAGCCTAGATAAATAACTAAAAGAGCACCATACACCACATGTCGGCAGGCAGTGTCAGCCGTACGTACTGTACCTGCAACACGACAGCGCGCACGCAGAAGCAAAACGTGGCCGGCCAGCTTTTCCCGTGGCAGCAGGTGACTTTATTTTGACTAATCAGGCACGAAGGAGGTGTTCCCACGCATACAACAATGAAGAACTCTGCAGACTTTTCCCATCATGATGAAGCAGCGTGGCTGAAATCTTCATGTATGTTTAGCTGCAGCCGTCCATCCCAGTCGAACTTGCCCAACCAGGAAAACCCATATCCTGTTATATAGAGGGTACGGAGTAGCTAGCTGTGGAAGGCGAAAACAGCTCATATTGTCACGCAAGGTAGGTTTGTCCAAGCTAGTGGCAATGGTTAGAGAAGATTTCCAAACACGTGCACTGCTGGACTTTGCGTTCTTGAGATGGTCGGAGAGAACATCCAAGCAACCACAAGGTATATATAAGAATAGCATTGGGTTCGACTCTCTTATTCCTAGCTAATAACCGGGCCATTACGTGCGGTGCAAAGATGTATGGCTGGGCCTTGCTTGTCGCATGTATAGACATAGTTTCGTAGTGAAACAATATTTAACTACTGTCATAATCTTAGTGTAAACTAATTAATGGCTATAAAACATGCTGGATAATCCCCTAGCCTTCAAAAAAGAGGAACCAAAGCTATTATCTTGTCTTTTCCAAAATTTCGTTCGAACAAATTAGTTTTGTAGTGCCTTAGATGTGACCATAGATCGATAGCAGTGTCCATTTTGATGGGAATCCTTGTGTCCTCAGGTTACAACTTCAAACCCCTGACGTTTTATTAAGAATTAAAGCATGAACTTGACAATCCATCGCATAAGACTGAATTATACTTCCAACTTCACACAGAGATTATATTTTTTTGGCAACATCAATGACACATGCTAAGGGGACACTAATTAATTCTAAGATATTAATTTCAATGACCTGATAAAGCAAACTGGAAAAAAGATAGGTTATTATGACATTTCTAGAAGAAATAAAGTTCTTTTTACATTTATATTATATAGTTTTGAGTAGTATTTATCTTAAGAAATACTATCATATAACTTATCCTTGTGAACCTAGCACATAATGTTACCTTCTGATTCCTGCACATTGCAAGAACGACATATTAATCCCTAGTTGTTTCAAGTATAGATATTTTCCAAGAAATGTTATTGCCAAAATGTTGTGGCAAGGTGAAACTGTTCAAGAACACAAGATGCACTAAGACAATTTAACCACATTTTTTAATATCCCTACTCCACAGTTATTTTCAGCAACCTGTAGGCACAGATTCAATTTGATATGTCTAGGATATAATAATCTTGTAATAACAGTAGTGTACTTAATAAGCAAAAATACAATCATTTGAGTGACACAAGGTGCTATTGCTATTCTAGCAAAAGGTGCGTGGTTTTAATAACTGATAGACATTGATTCATCTGTTTCTAACTAAAAATTCCCATATATATCAACCTTGATATTCAAGACATGCTCTGGAAAATGGGTGCTTCGTCCTAAGAAGGTATAACTTGTAGAGTAATATATGTAAGCCTGGTCCACATGAGAAACTAAGTGAATAAAAAGACAAGTTTTACAAGACAGAAATCTTGAAGACGGTGCTTGTATCCAAAAAAACTCTTCTCTTAAATTAGTTATGTCACTTTTTTACTGAGTTCTTTCTCAAGTCTAGGCACGTAATCATCTCATCCAGAAAAAAGAATAACTTTCTGTAGCTGTCATTCAATTGTTAAATCCTGGATTCGAAGGCAAAACTAGCCAAGAAAAGACATATAAAATAAGTAAAATGAGTCCGGTAAGAAAACCATACCTTGCGTTGACTGGTGCCATAAGAGTAACTATGAGTTAATTTCTCAAGTCCAGGTACATAGGCTTGATTTCCACACATTGCTAGCTTAGGCAACCATAAAACGGTATGGACTTTGTTCCATATTTCTACGTTTCTAATTTCTATATTCATTTTCTACAAGGTCACTGAGATGTGAATCAAAATAAAATCTATTTCCTAAAAAATTGTGTCTTCATATATAAAAATAGGATTACCATGCAGATGGTGTCAATTAGTGAAAGCCAAGAATTTGTGCAACTATTTAAATACACAATTGACTGATGTCAATAAGACTACTTCTTGTAGTCACAAAAATTAACTTTTGGGCGTTGGCGTGGCCCCAAGTACTACTTCATTTGACTACAACATATATTGTGGTATTACAATGAAACATCCAGAGTAATTAACCAAAGCATAGAAAATTTGTTTGCGACATAACGTAGCCTTAAATGATCGTGCGTATTGGAAATGTTTGGTAGGATCCAAATGGAGATATAAATGCACGGGCCACTGTGTATGACGCTAACTCCTAAAAAAAAAAAAAGGCAAAAATGTGTTTGTCAAAGGCTTCATCTTACTTCTTTGGACGGTACGTACTCCTCCGACCTATTACTGTAGCTTTGCTTTGGCTAAAGGTAGTATGACTTGAGCTAAACCATCCAAAGTGAATGAAGGATTTCCCTAACAGAACAGAGCATCTATGTTTCTCTTGCATCTTGATCATCGATCCTTTTAGAAAAAGTGCTCTAGGTAAAAATCTTCACTTTATTCTGATAAGAACTACATAAAGTTATGTTCCCAGGGAAGTATCTCTGAATGTCATGGCCAAGAAAGAGAAACTATGAACGACCAAAGAATTTTGGCCTTGTAATCAGACTCTTATCATCATATGCCTAAGGGAAACTGGCCTATTCCCTCAATCATGAAAGTCCAATAGCTGCGAGTTGTCATGTTCTTCTATATAACCGCCGTGTTCCATTGACTCATGAAAAGTACTCCTGTTATCACCATTCAAATTATGTTCTGTTGCTCTGCCACCGTCTAAGTGTCGCATATTAGTTCGTTACATTAATAACAATTATCTTTAAATACTGCAAATGGTATATATGATTATTGCTATACTTGGTCCAACTATATGAAAGTAGCTATTAATTAAAAGCAGTAACACACGCAACTGGAAAAAAAATCTACGCGCAAAAGCCAACCCGCTTCTGTTTATGGATAACTTGGTGCTCCCATTCTTATCACAATTGCGACCTTTGATGAATACATAAGACGCACGTGTCTGAACGGTACGAACACTCGAAGCTAGGCTACCTTACGTGTTCCAACGTACTTATCAATGTATCCAGTCAGCCTCATCGTCATGCATTGATCTCTCCCTATATATTGAACTCCATGCCGGTCGACCCTCTCATGCATGTCTTCAATTAGATGCATAACAGTTCTCTTCTCTAACAACCAAATCATATCTTGTTCCTCTTCATTAGCTAGTCTCTGTGTTGTTGGTCGATCGTTGATGAAGAGGGCCATGGCCTGGCCTTGGTTACTGCCTTTCGGCCTCTTTTTCGTTAGCTCTGTTGCTCAAGCTGCTGTTGTGGAGCACACATTCATTGTAATCCACATGCGCATATACAGTTTTTCTTTTCTCCTTCATATCTCTTTCGTTGGTCGCCATGCATATATAGTATCTGTTTAATTACGATAGTTAGTTCTGTTATGCAAGCACCATGTATGTATATATGATAGTTGCTCAAATATGGTTTCATATATGCATGCATAAGGACAAGTGCATTGATATTGTCTCGTAGATAGTCCCATGCAGTGCCATATAATTATAAGATAACTTAAAAGGTAACAAGTATAGTGGATTGTCTTTTAAGTTGCCTCGTAGTAAATTGAGAGTTCTTAATTTGTGGTACAACAATGGAATGTTTGTGAGTTATATGATAACAACACTTGTACAATGATGTGTAAGTTGTCTTATAGTCTTAAATTTTAGCTCATGAAGTGGTTGTTTCGTCTCTGTTCTCTCTTTCCTCCACATCAGCAAAAATACTACGTGGCACTGCACGAGATGAAGTATAGGACCGCTTACGTGTAGCAATGTATCAGCCCTTAATGATGTTTATGCATCGGTAGTATTTCTTGATTCTATGGGTGGCGCATCATGTACATGTCAAGTTTACTAGTGGACCACTCAATATTTTTTTCACATTATTAATCACTCGTGTGTCTAATTGTCGCCAGGTCGGGAACCTGTCTATAAGCCAGCTGTGCCAGCCGGCGATGATCATTACGGCGGTGAATGGGCGGCTCCCCGGCCCGACTGTCGAGGCCCGGGAGGGCGACACGGTGGTTGTTCACCTCGTCAACGAGTCGCCCTACGACATGACCATCCACTGGTACGTAGCTAGCTAATCTCTGTCAAAGCTACTAGTAATTTTTCGTGCATCAACTTGCGCATGCAAAGCTTTGTTTTTGATCAGTCACCTCATTCGCACTAGCTACCTAGCTGCATGAGCATGAATTGACATCATTTGTAGAACGATAGTCTCGTGTAAACCAGTGCAACATCAAACATAGCAAAACCCTACATACCAAGATGCAGACGCCGCCACCTAGCTATCAGAAAAAGATAATGAAGTTAAAAAAAAAACTGTCTGCCAATGCAAAGCATGCCCATGGTGAGTTAACGGTGGCTAATTTGTTCTTGTGACGACGAACCAACATACCTCGCAGGCATGGCGTGTTCCAGCGCGGCTCGCCGTGGGCGGACGGGCCGGCGATGGTGACGCAGTGCCCCGTCAAGCCGGGCGCCAACTACACGTATGGCTTCAACGTGACGGACCAGGAGGGCACGCTGTGGTGGCACGCCCACATCTCCTTCCTCCGGGCCGCCGTCTACGGCGCGCTCGTCATCCGCCCCCGCGGCGGCGCCGCCGCCTACCCCTTCTCCACCAAGCCCCACGGGGAGGAGACCGTCATCCTCGGCGAGTGGTGGAACGCCAACGTCTACGATCTGCAGCAGCAGGTGTTCCTCACGGGGGACACGAGGAAGATGCCACCCGCCGACGCCTACACCATCAACGGCAAGCCGGGAGACTTTTACAACTGCTCCGCCGCTAACCGTATGTTAATTAGTGGCTAGATCACTGATGTTTAATAAGGGGTATAATTAAAGCTCATGCCAATTACTGATGTCTGAAGCTGATGATGCAGAGACTTACAAGTTCCGGGTGCGGAGTAACGAGACGTACCTGCTCCGGATCATCAACGCCGCGCTCAACACGCCCATGTTCTTCAAGGTGGCGAACCACAGCTTCACCGTCGTCGGCGCGGACGCCGCCTACACCACGCCGTACGAGACCGACGTGGTGGTGGTCGCGCCCGGGCAGACCGTGGACGCGCTCATGGTCGCGGGCGCCGCCGTCGGGCGCTACTACATGGCGGCATCCCCGTACGACAGCGCCATCCCGCCGCTGCCTTCCGATGCCTTCACCATGGCCAACGCCACGGCCGTCGTCGAGTACGCTGGCTCGGCGACGGCTAGGGAGGAGAAGCCGCCGCAGATGCCGCCGCGGACGGAGTACAACGACACGGACACGGCCTTCCGGTTCCTCTCCAACCTGACGGCGCTGGTGCTCCCCGGCAAACCGACGGTGCCGCTGTCCGTGGACACCCGCATGTTCGTCACCGTCGGGCTCGGAAACGGCGACTGCCAGCCAAAGCAGACGATGTGCAACACTACGGGGACGCGTCCCCGCATCTTCTCGGCGAGCATGAACAACGCGTCCTTCGTTCTCCCCGACGCCGTCTCCATGCTCCAGGCGCACTACGACGGGGTCGACGGCGTCTACACCAGCGACTTCCCCGACCGGCCGCCGGTCATCTTCGACTACACCGCCGACGCCAGCGACAACGACACGCTCAAATACACGACCAAGTCCACCAAGGTGAGGACGCTGCGGTACAACGAGACGGTGGAGATGGTGCTGCAGAACACGCGGCTGATTGCCAAGGAGAGCCACCCCATGCACCTCCACGGCTTCAACTTCTTCGTGCTCGCCCAGGGCTTCGGCAACTACGACGAGGCCACGGCGGCGCCGCGGTTCAACCTCGTCAACCCGCAGGAGCGCAACACCGTCGCCGTCCCCACCGGCGGCTGGGCCGTCATCCGCTTCGTCGCAAACAACCCTGGTAAATAATGTCTACTATACATTATTTTTCATAAATCATAATTATTTATTTGCATCGATTGAAATGTACTAATAAGGATCAAATCAAATTGTATCTATTATTTTGCAGGGATGTGGTTCATGCACTGCCACTTCGACGCCCACCTTGATCTGGGGCTGGGAATGGTGTTCGAGGTTCAGGACGGGCCGACGGCAGAGACATCGGTGCCGCCGCCGCCATTGGACCTACCTCAGTGCTAAAATCGTTGTCAAACGTGATTCTTTGAATTCGGTGATGGATTTGTCAACACAAAAAGTGTACAAGCTTTGTCTACTAGCTATGTTGTGATTTTTAACTATTGTTTGTCCGATCCGTTACAAGATTATTGTTCTACATACAGGCATGCATAGTCGAGTCATGGATATGTATGATTGTTTGAGTTTGGTGTATAAATAAATTGGATACGTACGTCAAAACGTGAAGCAGCCTGGATAGGAGTTATTATTTGGTCATGACATTTGACTAGCTAGCTGTTATACTTATCCGCTCGTATATATTGTCGCACAAACCATATCTACAAATCTTACAATTTGTAAATACTCCCTTCATTCTAAATTATAAATTATTTTAATTTTTTAATACATCTATTTTACTATACATCTAGATATAATAATATATCTAGATACATAACAAAATGGATAAACCAAAAAAATCAAAACGATTTATACTTTGAACGGAGGAAATATAATAATAGTGAAGTTTCGCTTTATACGACAAGGTTATGACATTAATTTGACTATTGTTAGTTGGCTCACAAGTTAACCCAGGATGAGTTTCTATCTTCTAGTCTAAATGATCTCGTTTTCGCTGACGGGCTAGGCCCCAAGAAAATAGCAAATCCGTGGCCGGCCGGTTCGATTAACCATCATGTGGAATGTATATTAGTTGTAAGAGTAATATAACTGGGCAACGGCTGACGTAAGTTGAGCCGCGCGTTAGGGTTGAAAACAGAGCTCACCGGCTCCACCTGGACAAATGAAGAAAATAATGTCTTGGGCAGCAAGTTGATTGAGACACTTGGATGGCACCAGTGATGACGCCGATGCACCTAACGGACGGAGGGAGTATGTGGTTGGGCGCCGAACATCCAGCAGAAATATCATTATTGCTCTTTTCTTCACTGATCTGATACAAAATTTTTCAATCCTACTCTTTTGCCAAAGGGCTCAAGACCTTTACCATGTCAGCCCTAATTCCATAACTCCGAGACGGCATTTGGATTCTACTCACTCTTCTATATCTCTGCACTTCTTCTTCTTCTTCTTCTTCTTTTTACGAAGACCTAGTTACAGACGCAGACGCTCACATACACGAGTGCACACTCAATGAAATTGGCACTCATGTGCCTGTTCATTCAAGAATATAAGATATAAGTATTTCTCTCTGCTACCTTTTGGTGTACTTAACATCATTACTAATATTGTCCTTTGAACTTCGGGTCTTTCACCCTCTAACTTCAATCTTGCCCAAAATTTTCCCGTACAATTGGTTGTCAAATGTTTTTCATCACTTTGACCATCGCTATATAACAAGATATATAGATTGACAATGTAAGACAAATGTGGTTAAATTTAATATCAAAGGCACTTTCAAACGATTTATTTTATTTAAATGTCATATTTCATTGAAGTTGTCGGTCAAAGCTTCATCTCGTAGCACATTTTGACACTAACTGCAGGGAGTATCCAGAGGTAGATCTCTTTGAGCTCGATATGTGCACGCCATATATGAGCGATCTCTCCGTGGACATAGAGATGGGGAATTGAAATTGAAGGTAGAGCACTAGAGCTCAAACAGGAAGAAGTGGACTAGTACTTTACGATTATTTGTGCATCTATGTGTGCTTCCTGCTTACACATGTCCGAGTCACCTCTTTTTTTTTAAAAAAAACATTTTAAGAAACCTTTGATTCATTTCCATAGGCGGTTACATAAACCGACCGCCGAGAACCACATATGAAAATGGTGATTTTTTCAAGCTATTTCTTATATGAACGGCCTGTAGACCGGGTGTTAACGCGGATCGACCATGGGGCAATTCCATGTCAAGCTGTACACTACTAAATCGACTTTGTAAAACTGTGCTCCGTGGTTACGTGAATTGTAAAACTGGAGTTTGGGCAAATGTTAAGCATGACAAACAAGTAGCCAAAGTATCCAACCGTGTAACCGCAGATAAGTGAATTGGTCATTTCTTTTCTTAATAGCAGACCACTATTTTGGAGAACATTTTCACTCGATTAGGGAAAAGCTACCCTAGAGCCCACTCATGGTTTTAGTATTCCCTAGCGGCGCTGAACCATTAGCAAAAGAATTGGATCGTTCTAGTGACTACAATAGGGTGTTTGGGACGCTTCACTCCACAATTTTCAGCTCTTCTCCACCAAGTCCAAGCCAAACACCTGAACTCCAGATTTCACAGCTCTAGAAAAAAATTGAATATGAGGGCCAGCTCCACGTGTTTTGTGGAGCTCCTCAAGAGGTGCTCCAAGAATTGAAGTTTCCACGGTTCTCACAGATTTTTGATGAAATTACCCCAATGCCACTAATCACACTGTTCTGATTCGTTTTCAATTCTCATCTCTTCCACTGGGTCCTCATCCATTTGCTCTCCTAGCCTCCTCCCCTTCCCCACCAGCGAGGGAACCGCCGGAATGGAGGGATCATGGGCCCCACCGTCGCCCTGACCTAGATTTTGGAGTCCCCAACGCCGACGTCGCTCCATCCTGGGACCTCACCGCTGGCACCCAGGGTTGGGCTCCCAAGGCTTGGGCCGTCGCTACGGTTCCACAAGGCAGAATTCTGCAGTCGCCCAGGCGCGAGTAGGCGCAAGTCGAAAGCAGACCATGGTGACTAGGGGCTGGGCGGGCCCCTAGGCGGACCAGGTGAGGTGGGAGCCGCGTGGAAAACCAATTTTTTGCCGGTGAATGCGCTCATACAGAGCAAAATGCGGGATTGGCAGGCGATGCACGTGCATGGAGGGAAAAGCACGGGATTTTGTAGGCATGCATGGGAAAAGAAGAAAGCGGCTCGCGCGGGAAGGATAAAGCCTAAAGGGCAGGCTTGTGTGCTACTTCGGTGCTTCCTCTCCTCTCAGCTCTCCTCTGCTCCCTGTATTCTTGTCTCCTTGTCTCTTCTGCTCCCTGTCTGGCTGTCTCACTATCTCCTCTGCTTCATGTCTCCTCTGCTACTCTACTCAATGTCTCCTCTACTCCTCTGTTTTAGCCTCCACTGCACCGCCTAGGGAAACGCCTAGAGAACACCTAGGCGCATCTAAGCTCTAGGTGGGAGCTTACCCCCTTAAATATCGCCTAGCACTTTTTTGAACACTGGTCGTTGCTACTGGCCGGCGGCGGCCATGGGCTCACCCAGACGACGTCGATGGCCCAAGGTGGCAAGTGACATGGCAATCTAGCTAAAACGGCGGACAATGCGCAATGCGGGCAACCCTAGGCAGCCAACAACGACAGTAGTGCGGAGGAGAGGGGTGGGGATGGAATAAAGCATACTCCCTCTGTCCCAAAATATCTGTCGCTATTGGTGTATGTGCTACAAATTTGACTTAATTTGTAGAAAATATGTGTAACATTTGTATCTCTAAATAAATTTATTAAATAACTAGATTCAAAGATCTTTCAAATGATACTAATTACGTATCATAAATATCAATTGTTTAATATATGTTTAATTGAAGTTATTTCTCGGGAAGCACGAGCGACACATATTTTGGGACGAATGGAGTATGGCAGACATGTGGGTCCCATGGCTCAGAAACAAAACGCACCATTATGACGTCCACCTCATGCTCTTAGAGCTGAAGCTAGACTGCAAGCCAAACATGTGGAACTGCTTCACGATGAAACAACAACTTATTATGGAGCTGTTCCATGGTGAATATGGTAAATTGGAGTTGGGTAAATCAGTCCCAACATTGCCAATAAATATAGCATGTTTGCTACTTCTCGTGGAGCTCTTTTACGGTGGTGGGAAGTTACCGGTGGTTACTTTCAGGTTCTTATACCCCTCTAATTTTTTCTGACTATTGATCTGATAATTTCAATCAAAACAAATTATGAACAATTAAATTATGGGGTAAGGGTACTTTGCTGACTAAGAAAAAATTAAAATGAGTACTGGTCCCTCGTTTACTTTGTATCGGTCCCACTAGTTTGGTATTACTAAGTACCTTGTTATGGGTACCTTTTATTTTTTCACCGTTGGATTCTTACCGATGGATGGCTTGTTTTACCCATAAATAAATTTCTCATTTTTCGTGACTTGGTTGCCAGATTGTTCCTGAGAAGTGTCCCTCGAACTCCAGAAAATGTTCTGTGAGGTGAGAATACAAATTTAGTTTCTCAAACAAATTATATCAGCTCGAATTGAATTTGCCAATATACCATGCAATTAGCAGTCTGGAAATGAAAACAGAGAGTGAATTCCATCAAGCTAACAAGACTATGATTGGCTGCTGAGAAGGATCCGAGATAAGTCTCCTTTTTCATGAATGACGACGAAGGTACTAGTAGCCTATTAGCCCTCGTGGTACTACAGGAATATATCAAGCTTCGCAGAAATAAGGCTCCTTTTTCATGAATGATGATGAAGGTTAGATCTATCAGAAGCATGAAAAGTTATGCAAGTAATACTGATTTGATGTAATCAACCAAATTTTTATTTCGGAAAAGTTGCCCTCTCTCTAGGATATTTTAAAATTGTCTATGGACTTTCGACCGTGTAGACCTCGCACATTACAGTTTATCTATTTGATTATAGTATCCCAACACCTATGTTCAAGAACCGTAGGGGATGAAAACATCTCCCGCCGACTTGGCGTGCAATAATGAATTAAATTTCTTGATAGCAAGTTGCATGAAACTGTTGGTGCCATATATAATGATATATGGATGTTTTTTCTTGAAACACCAGTACAGACTTAGACGCTCACAATGCATGCCACTAGTCACCGTCTGAAGTAGTCTCCGTCTGAAGTGGGTAAGGCTCCCTTTCATCATGACTACATGATAAGACTAAAGTGTTGTTAAGAAGTATAAAACGCAACTTCAATTTGAAACCAGTAAAAATGTTTTCCTCTCAGGAAAAAGTCGTCCTCTCTATGTCGCTTTAGCGCTGCTTATAGACTTTCAAACTCACAACCCATAGATATCACATGTCAATTTATACTTTTCTTTTATAATTTTAGACACCTTCTTGACATACAATAGTATATTACTCATTCATTTTCTGTCTCTTTCTTTTAAGTTCCTTGCTCTGCAGCCTCTGGTCCTGATGTTTCATGTTCCATTCGGACAACTACTTCTTTGGCGCTGAATAGATGATTATGCCTACACCTGGGTTTTCGGTTCGAGATTTTCAACCTCCGGCAACAATATCAACATCATCCTTCGGTTGTCAGCATGTTTTTTCTTCAACAGCTCTACCGACCCTCTTTTCACCGTCATAGTGCACGGTCAGTCCATCTAGGTGCACGCGCCTCTGACGCCTCTGAGTATACCCCTCGCTGGTAGAAATGTCCACCTCTACGCCTTAGTCGATGCTGCTGTCTTATTTTCAGGTCACAGGACCTTGATGTATTCTAGTCTTCCTTAGAGGACCTCTTTGTAATATGACTGTTTTAATATATAATATAAGATATTGTCAAAAAAATGATATGGAACTTTTTGAACATGAACACAACAGGTCTCAAGTCACCATTAGAACAAAAAGTATTTTTCAAAAAAAAGATTTTGGACTGCCTGTACAGTTAGCTAGCAAGCCTAACACCATTGCTCACCTTTATAAATCGATTTACGCGGGCCGCAAAAACGACCACCTCTATAAATCAAGCATTTAATTCCGTCTACAGCGGGCTGATTCTCCTCTCACATGGCACTGTTTTAAACAGCCAGCAGTAGCCGGCTTCTAGAGCAGCCGAACACGTTTGTGTGACAGGAGAATCAGCCAGCAGCAGACTGAAGAGTACCAGCCTAACACGCTATAGTGATGGGCATATTTAGGTCTGTTTCTATAAATCGATTTAAAGAGACGAACATCTTTACAACCGTCTTTATAAATTAATTTACACAAATCAATCCTGATATTTTTTTGTCATAACTTTTGCATACAAAGTTAGATGAAGATAAACTTTATATTAAAATTATGGGACTTGCTATATTTCAGGTGCCGAAAATGTAACCTGTGTTCGGGCAACAGGCAGTAGCAGCCGTCACATTTGCATCCAACTGTGCCTGAACCTTGCCACTGCTAACCTTGAGCCGGCTCACATGTCGCCTGAACAAAACTCAGATTTCAGGCGACTGAGACATAGCAAATGTGCAAAATTATATATTTAGACGAGATCTATAACTTTATAGTCAACAATATTTTCATCTGAGATTGTTTTCAGCGCCCAAATATGCGTTACATGTTTTGGATCTATGTGAAAAAACAAAATTTTAAATTTTCAAATGGTTTCGGATGGAGAAATAATTAACCTATATGAAAGTTGTAGATCTTGATGGGATCTAAAATTTTGTAGTTAACAAGATTTTTATTTGAGGTTGCTTAGGTCATCAGGTAGGTATTACTAGATATTGCGAGGTGATTCCGAAAGGAGTGGGTTGGTACAAAATTAAAATTTTGTAACTTAAATGAGAATTGAAACAACTAGGAAACGATGACACAAGAGTCTATCAGCAACATGAGTCCCTTACGAAAACCAAACTTTTATGTGGTCAAAGCATCTTAGTTGTGAATCCCCGTACGAAATTAAGCACCGGAATACCATATGGAAAAATAAATGTAGACTTGAGATACTAGGTTCTGCTCTATATTCGCAGTTTGCACCTACGAATCGAAATCTAGTGAAACAAAATTTCCATCTTGACATCGTTGGTCTCTTTCAGAAAACCATCATCGTCATGGATTACTACGTACAAAGAAAGGCCTGCATGATATGATTGGATATGATTTGGTTATCAGGTACTTGCACGTCAATGACAGCCAAGCATTCATTGCTTTCTATACAAAACCTTATCTTCGTTATAGAGTACCATAAGGTGGGCTCCTATATAGATATGTTCCCAACCCTTGAAATTTGAAATGTATGTAATCGGGAGCAGAAGAAGAAACTGTCAAACCCCACGCGCGCGTTTACATTCTCAGTTACGTTGGAGTACGTAATTTATTTTCCCCTCAACACTTCAATTCAACCAGGGAACGTTGTTAGGCACGCACTAGTGTAGGACTGGGCTTCGCTACCTAGACATTCGTACCAGATGCAACAGAGCTGGCACGGATGGACCAACCGGCACGGATGGACCAACCGGCACGGATGCCACATCACTGCCGTTTAGGTTGTGCTGGTAGCGGAACCGGTACGGATGCCGGTTCCAAGCCGATAGTGAACTCCTGCTCTAATGTAGCGGCGGCGTTTACATTTCATGCTACACAATAAAGAAAAGAAGCATCGGCCAACCTTTCACTGAAAAAGAAGTGGAAACTGCCCTTTTTCAAATGACACCAAGCAAATCACCTGGTGTATAACACTACGGGAAACAGGGGCTTTACCGAGTGCCGCAAACTTTGCCGAGTGCCAAACCGAAGGCCCTCGGTAAAGAGGCTCTTTGCCGAGTGCCAAACAAAGCACTCGGCAAAGATTTCTTTGCCGAGTGCCAAACAAAGCACTCGGCAAAGATTTCTTTGCCGAGTGTCGACTACTCGGCAAAGAGAAGCACTCGGCAAATGGGCTCTTTGCCGAGAGTACGGCACTCGGCAAAGAGGGGCACTCGGCAAAGTGGGCCTGGACAAACGGCATCCGTGGCCGTCCCCTTTGCCGAGTGCCCTGCCGTTAGGCACTCGGCAAAGGAGCTACCTTTGCCGAGTGCCTAGCGGGACAACATTCGGCAAAGATGTTTTTTTTAATAAAATCCTTTGCCGAGTTCCACGTCGGCTAGCACTCGGCAAAGGTGTTCTTTTATTTATTTTAATAAAATCCTTTGCCGAGTGCCACGTCGGTCAGCACTCGGCAAAGGCCTCTTTGCCGAGTGCCACGTCGGCCAGCACTCGGCAAAGCATAATTTTTTTTTGTTTTTTCTTCCCAATTTTTTGTGGGGCCTTAATACAGTAAATACATCACAACTAAAAAGTTGGGACAATTTTGACTTTATGTGCTATATTTCTTTAATTATTTTTGTTTCTTTGAATTTTTTGACAACTCCAAATTTGAACTGCAGATACATGAAATAATGTTATTTGGTCATTCAAAAGATGGTATTCATAATGTTCGGAGTATGTTGAGGCTATATCCAGGACCTCGCATGAAGTTACGACCATGTTGGTGTCGTAACATGACGAGTTACGTGTGAGAAAAGTGTTTTTGAATTATATAAAATCCAAACGAAGTCCGAAAATAACGAAACTTGTCGAGGTGTGTTGTCATCACATGTGGAGTCTGTGGTAAAAATTAAGAAAGTTTTAAGCAAGTTGTGACATCGCGTGCCTAAAACCCAGGTATCTCCACGTGATCACCTTGTGATCACATGTGGAGATGTCTGGGATTTAGACATCCGACGTCGCAACTTGCTTCGAACATTCTCAAATTTTTATCATAGCCTCTACATGCGATCACATGACACCTCGACAAGTTTCGTGATTTTCGGACTTCGTTTGGATTTTGTATAATTAAAAAAATACTTCTACCACACCTGGATGGTCGTTTTTCGTGGACAAGGCATGTAAAATTTTGGTTGAGTTTATGGACACGGCCTCAAAATACACTCTCCAACATGAATATCATTTTTTGAATGGCTAGGTTTCATTATTTTATGCACCTGCAGTTCAAATTTATATTTTTGAGAAAAATACAAGGAAATAAAATTAATTCAAGGAATATAGAAAAATATTATAAAAAGGTCTCAAATTCGAACATGTGCTTGAATACAATACACTTGGGCTACAGAAAAAGTTTAAAGTCAAAATTCAAAAAAAAATAAAAACTTTGCCGTGTGCCATCACTGGCACTCGGCAAACAGGCTCTTTGCTGAGTGCCACGCTAGACACTCGGCAAAGATGGCCTTTGCCGAGTGCCAATTGTGGCACTCGGAAAAGGTGCACCATGGAATAAGGCCAGGGGCCCATCTCTCCAACCCTATCTCCTCTACACCCACCCCGCGCGCCCCCCGGCCGCCTGAGCCCCCGCCGCCGCCGCCCCGGCTGCCTGAGGCCCCCGACCGCCGCCTGAGCCCCCGCCGCCGCCGCCCAACCACCCCCCTGACCGCCGCCGCCCCCCTGGACCGCCGCCGCCCCCGCCGCCCCCCCTCGAGGAGTATGATGTAGATGCCGGGATGGCAGACTTTCACGATGCAAGGTTCGTTGAAGGAATGGAGGTGGAGGAAGATCCAGAGGAAACCGCAAAGGCGTTCTACACCATGATGGAGGCGGCACAAAAGCCCCTTCATGAGAAGACAATGGTTTCGCAACCGGATGCCATTTCACGCCTAATATCATTGAAGTCGCAACTAGGCATTAGTCGAGACGGCTTTGATCTCGTCTTGATAGTTGTTGGCAAACTGCTTCTGGATCCTCACACCCTGCCGAAGAACACGTACGAGTCACAGAGGCTCCTTCGTGCACTTAAGATGCCGTATGAGGGGATCCAAGATTGTCCGAAGGGGTGCGTCCTATTCAGGGGAGACAACGAGACAGCAACACACTATCCAAAGTGCAAAGCCTCTAGGTTTGTGGAGGTAGAAGACAGTGATGGCAAGAAGAAACAATCTAAGATCCCCGAGATGGTCATACAACACCTTCCTTTCCTACAGAGGCTCCAACAGCTGTACATGACAGAGGAGTCCGCGAAACAGATGATGTGGCACAAGAATGGCAAAAGATACAGTGACAAGATGGTACATCCAGCGGATGGTGATGCATGCAAGCACTTTGATGACATAAATCCTGGCAAGGCTATGGAGGCTCGGAATGTACGCGTAGCGCTGGCAACAGATGGGTTCAACCCATTTGGAATGATGGTGGCCCCGTACATTTGTTGGCCCGTGTTCGTGATCCCCCTCAATCTTCCCCTCGGCGTCATGTTTGAACCCAGGAACGTGTTCTTGACACTGATAATACATGGACACCCGGGCAACAATATGGGTGTATTCATGCAACCAGTGTGGGATGAATTACAACATGCTTGGGAAGAGGGGGTACTGACGTACGACCGAGCTACAAAGAGGAACTTCACAATGCATGTGTGGTACTAGTATTCAATGCATGATTTCCTGGCGTATGGCTTATTCAGCGCGTGGTCTGTTCACGGGAAGTTCCCTTGCCCAACATGCAAGGCAGATGTGATGTTCACCTGGCTAGCCAAGGGTGGCAAGTATTCTTCTTTCAACAAACATCGGCAATTCCTGCCTGAGAACCATGAATTGAGACGAGATGAAAAGCGCTTCATGAAAGGTGTTCAAGTCACCGACCCCATTCCTCAGGTTAAGAGCCCTGCCGACGTCCTTGCCGAGATAGAGGCTCTCCAGATTAATAAAAAGAACGGTGGTTTTATTGGATATGGTAACGACCACATGTGGACTCATATATCGGGCTTGACTAGGCTACCGTACTTCAAGGACCTTCTTCTTCCACACAACATTGATGTAATGCACACAAAAAAGAATGTCACCGAGGCACTCTGGGCAACACTCATGGATATTGGTAAGAAGTCAAAGGACAACATTAAGGCTAGACTGGACGTGGAAAGGATTTGTGATAGACCAAAGCTAGTGATGAAGACCCCTGCACCAGGCAAGAAATGGAAAAAGGGCCTGGCCGATTACATCCTGAAAAGGCCAGATAGGAAGGAAGTACTGCAGTGGATCAAGACGCTACAGTTCCCTGATGGGTATGCGGCGAATCTAAGTAGGGGAGTGAACTTGGAGACTATGAAAGTCTTAGGGATGAAGAGTCATGACTTCCACATATGGATTGAGTGGATCCTTCCTGCGATGACCCGGGGATACCTCCCTGTGGCAAAACCTCCTAAATCATATGGCCCACACGCATGATTATTGTCTAAACAGACTCTAAATAACCATGACTGTGTTCCATACGACTTAAAAAAAGTCTGTCAGGTAAATCCCGAATCATCCACGATTCTCCGAGCAGGATCAATCGTTATAGAGAGACATTGCAATATTAAACAGTTTGATATAAATAATATACATCGAAGTAAAACAGCGAAAGACTTACAATAATATAAGTTTACAAACCTTTGAGTTTCAAATATTTACAACCATAAATTTAGATTGTACAAACCATAATAGTAGTGGAGTAGCAGTAGATAACCTTATTACAATACCAAACGAAAAGCTCTGCCCAAGAACTAAACACTTCACTCGTCGTCGCTTTCCTCGACGACTGTCATGCAGCAGGATGCGTAGCACTTCTGCCCATGAGACTCACCTACAACAAGGGTTCAACAAACCCTGAGTACAAAAGTACTCAACAAGACTGACCCGACAAAAAAGAGGGGTGGAGACTCAAGAAATGCAGGCTAGAGGGAGAAGGTAAGGCTTGTAAGAGATAAGAAATTTTGCGAAAAAGCTTAACAGAAAGTAAAGTTTGCTTGGACTAGCTCCAATTATCAACCAACTTCATTATTAAACCTTAATCTTTGTTCAAGTTGTTACTACAATGATGAACACCGATCGAGTCTTCTTCTCTGAGAAGCAACGACGATTCGAATCCATTTTCATACCCAGCTGGGACCTAGGTCACTGGAATACCGGAGACTTTAACTCTGATGCACCCTAGATGAACCGATATACCGGGATAACAACCGCAGCCATATATCACCACATGATACACGTGAGCTCTGCGGCCCAGCGTACCGAGATACGTGGGAACTTAAACCCACAGTAAAACACACTATGACACATATGGGATCTCTGGCCCCATGATAGGTCACTCCATGATATACACGGCTCCAACCATCCGTATATCACTTCATGCATGTGGATTTCTAAATTCTCGATATCACCAGTTCACCAACGGACGGGACCTAGGGCATCAACAGACGAAAACACTACAGAGGGACTCCATTCCCAGTGCAAGTTTGTCGTCCGGACTCGATTTATTACTAATATCAAGATTCCAACAAAGAAAATCAATCTCATCTTTTTCATTCTTTCGCCTTTGAACATATAACTAATTAAGCAGGGCTAAGCGTTACTACTTAACTTCCAAGCAGGTAACAAGAAATAAGGAAATAAGACAGGTAAATGCAATTGGTGGGTTTTCACTCAACTCCTATTACTTAATGCATCATATCATAGCTGAAGCGGTAAAACTTTTATAAATAGAATAGGGTTTCAATGCATCCGGGGCTTGCCTTGATGTTCGGGGTAGACGGTCTCAAACTCTGGATCAACTCTCGATTCCTAAATCTGCTCTTCCTTCGGATCTGGGCGACAACGTTAACTCTCCGTTAACGGAAGCTATTCGATAATTAATATGCTTTAACATGATGGAATAGTAAACATGATGCTCGATGGATGCATGATCAGATTAAGGGATCGAGTACAACTTTTCTTCACGATAAAGTTGTAGGCTAACAAAACTTCGTTTATAAAACCCATTAGGGTTAACTACGCCATTTAAGAAATTAATTAAACACATAAAATAACGTTAAGTGAGCCCTAATGACATGATTAAGGTAAGCGCAAATAATTAATTAAAGTGCCAAAGGTCATTGGGGTTAATGACCCAAGGTCATCAATCAATCCCAAAGTCAATCAAATCCTCTAATGATTAAACTTAATTAAAGGGGTTAATTAATTATTTAAAGGCATTAAATAAAGGTATAAAAATTAAAGTTATCAAATTAAGCCCAAATTTTTATTTTAGAAAGCTCTTAGCCTAATTAGATGGCAAAACAAATTTCAGAATTAAAAGCCAATTATTTTATTTATTAAAAATCATTGAAGGTCCATTTTTCAATTAAAAGGGCTAATTTTAACATATAAAAAAGTTACTCAAATTTGGTATTTCATATTTTTCCTAGGTAGATGACATCATAAGGAACATTCACAAAAAAATTTAGAATTTTTGGAGCTATATATGAATTACTATGATTTTTCAAAGAAAATAGCATTTAAATCATTTTTTGAAAATAGAAAAAGAAAAATTGGCACAGTACTCCCGCGCTGACCGACGGCCCGCCGGCGGTTCACCGGCGATTGCTCGCCAACGATGAGATCTTCGGCGATCGGACTTGGACCACTGGGCTCAGCTTGGCACGGGGAGTCGATCAAGGTAGCTAACGGCGCGGCGGGGCGACGGCGGCACCCACGCCGGCGGCCATGGCGGCGCGGCGGAGCTAGGGCGCGGCGGCGACGCTCACCGGAGTGGTTTCCAGCGACGGCGAGGTCACGAGCATGCACAGGGTATTCAAATGAACTCGTTTGGCAACAAAATGATGTTGCTTTCTGGTCCCTAGCCAAAGCGGCAGCGCACGCGGCGGAGCGGCAACACTGCGCTGGCGGCGAGCTACGGTGGCCGATGACTACCATGCGGAAAGATGAAATTGATCGCGCAGACAGATGCAGGAGCTCACCACGGTGCTGATGCGCATGTTAATGGAGGCTCGGAGCGGCTGGGTCGAGCTGCGGACGTCGGCAGTGATGGCGGCGGCGGCGCTTCGATGGCAAGGTCGGCGTCACCGGCGTTCCTGTGGACCATCAAGCTGGCCAAGGTGCGCATAAGATGCAGGATAGCATGGAAAGCATGGTAGCGAGGTTAAAGGTAATATATATTCACCCTGTACGGCGGTCGGCGGCGAAAACGCTCGTGGCGGCTCGGCGACCGACCGTGGAGAAGACGACGGCGCGCGGGCAGCTTGGGCGAGGAGAGCGAGCATGAACTAGCTCAAAATGACCGTGAGGATGTGGTAGAGCTATTGGCAAGAGCAATCGGGCAGTGGTGAAGCGTCGGCGGCGAATTTGAGTGGCGGAGCGAGGTCATCGGCGACGGCGGCGGGAAGCAGAAGAAGAACTCGACCACGACGGGCCTATTTATAGGACGGAGGCGACGTCTGGACAGGCGACACGACGACGATGAACCTTCACGCATACAGGAGCGCACTGGCGGTCGAGCAGGTGCGGCGATGGACGGCGGCGCGCGTTGAGAAGCCGGCGATGGCGGCCGACGATAGGTTTCGGTACTGTTTGTAGAAATTATAGAAATGCCATTCGTTTCAAAATACAAATTACTCCAAAATTCATATAAGAACTTAAAAATCTCCAAAAATATCATTTGCATAACTTTTCAAGAGCTACACTTTTCCTTTAACTGGCATCCTCAAATTCAGTATGGATTTTGAAATTTGAATTCAAATTTAAAAAGGGAATAAAACCCTAGAAACAAATATTTGAAATTACTTTTGATTTTTAAATAAAACTTGAAAATATTCAAAACTATGAAATGTTTAACTTTCCAAACCAAACCTTTTTAATATAAAAAATGTTTCCAAAATTTTGCATAATTTTTGAGTTATGGTTTTAAAATCAAAAGGGGACAAATGCTAGAAAACTGTATTTTCAAATTCATTTGAAATTTATTTTGGAAACTTGAAAAACTTTATGTACCAACTTTGTAGCTCTTGTCAAGATCTACAAACTACCTTTTAAGAGTGTATCCAAATTATTTATAGATTTTGAATTAGAGAAAAGGGGCTAGAACTAGGTTTCAGAATAAAGGGTTTTTGAAATAGAATTGAAACTCGATTTGGTTTCTAACTTAATTGGTTGGTCATTAGTGATCACAAACATCATCCAAGGACATTTTTTAAAAAACCTTTTATAGCATTTCCAATTTGAATTTAAATTTGAATTGCCAGACTTGAAAGTAAGCTTTGGAATCCAAATTCAACTTCAAATATGAAAATCATTTTTAGGGTTGGACTTAGACTTATACACTATGCTTGACACTAGTGTAAACACAGTTTACACCTCAAGTACATAGAGTATAAACTAAGCATTTGCGATGACATTCGAAAGTAGGGTTTTATTATTTCATGTGACAAAACATTCCAGAAACACAATCAACCTATGAAATGTAAACTTGTTTTAGTTAATGCACATTAAGGTTGACTTAAACATGAATGCTGTGCAGTGCATATGATGACATGGAATATTTTAGTTAATATAACACCAGAGGTGTTACACTCCCCGAGCCATTGTGGCACGTCCTGGCAGAGTTGAGTTTTTTCTTCCGCCAGCTTTGTGCCAAGGAGTTATGTCGGGACATTTGTCTTGACCTGGAGAAGGCTGCACCTCTATTGCTCTACAAGTTGGAGATGATATTTCTACCCAGCTTCTTCCTGTCGATGCAGCATCTGATTTTGCACCTACCGCACGAGGCACGGTTGGGGGGCCCGTGCAGGCGCGTTGGTGCTACCCAATTGAGAGGTGTCTAAAGCTTCTTCAGAAAAAGTGTAGAAATAAAGCTAAAATTGAGGCTTCCGTGGCAGAGGCATTCATTCTGGAGGAGGTGTCGACCTTCACACAGGCGTACTATATTGAGAAACTTCCCAGCGTGCGTAATCCAACCCCTCGTTATAACGCCGACAAGAACTCATCGAACCTCGGCCTTTTCCAAGGGATCTCAGAAGAGGAAGCATAGGTACCAACAAGAAATTGACCCATGATGAGTGGTGCACTATCATGAGCTACTTGTTGTTGAACCTTGATGAATGCATTCCTTATCAGAAATAAGTTCTCAATGAGCTTGTTATATACGCCATCACTATCCTCCACCTATCGATCCGACCCCCTTGTCTCTTGTTTTTTCAGGGAATATATTTATGAACACTAGAGAGGCAATAGGGCTCCTACCGAGTAAGAAGAAGACCATCTTCTTAGACATGGTGTGCCCAATTTCATTTCCTAGTTCTGTACAAAGGTACCATCCAATTGTTTCAACTTTGAGATTCCACTTTGCTCCTAGGAGCGAGTAATGTAACGATCTACCTGTCCTGACCTTGCAGGCCCAGTCGGATGCGGAAATGAGTGATGAATTGAAGCAGGTGGGCAGTGGCTTCTCCCGTAGGGTCAAGTCATTCACCGTTTATGATGTGAATGGCTATCGCTTTCGCACGAGAAGCTACGAGGAGAGTCGGCCCAACCTAAAAACCATGTGCTACGGAGTTTGTACGCCCGGCACGGATGAGAAGGACTATTATGATTGTCAAAGAGATACACGAGCTCAAATTTTTGGGTGCCAAAGCTTTTAAGCCAGTGGTATTCAAATGCCATTGGTTCGATCCTGATGTCACGAAAAAAGACCTTAAGATTGGGCAAGTCGAA
This sequence comes from Bothriochloa decipiens, assembly GCA_023333625.1. Taxonomy (NCBI): domain Eukaryota; kingdom Viridiplantae; phylum Streptophyta; class Magnoliopsida; order Poales; family Poaceae; genus Bothriochloa; species Bothriochloa decipiens. The sequence continues at coordinate 6,804,324 of CM041633.1, forward strand.
ATTCGATAGGATTACAACTATAAAGGAGACGATGTCTATATTGTGGCTAACCAAGACGCCACACAAGTTTATTACCTCCTATGGGCGTGCCAAAAAGACGAGAAGCTTGCGGGTTGGAGCCTTGTGCTCTTGGTATCGCCGCGCGGTAAAGCTGTCCTAAACGATGGTGATTACAACTTTGACCCAAAGACAGATGAATTCTATCAACCTGAGGGGCTAGAAGGGAGTTTGGAGATAGACATTCTTTCACTGATGGGCATGGAAGTAGACAACGACATCGATGAGGACGAGGGTGATGAGGTGCAGGATGCTAAGGACTTACGAATCCTTGAGCAATGGCAGATGCAGCGCGATGGAGTTGTTGAGGACGATGTAGATGATGATGATGATGGAGATGATGATGGACATCATGCTCGACACTTAAGAGAGCTCAACAATATTGATAGTGATGATGACAATAGTGATGACGACTACACGCCAGCCATATTGCCGTTCGCGGAGATAATTTCTAATTCATGTAATACTATATTGTTATTATTATTATCTTGTAATTATGTTTCTTTACAAGTACTTGTCATTTATTTATGCTAACTATTTTAATCTTTGTCATTGCAAGCACTCGACAAAATGTCGGGCGGAAGGCGGCAGCGGCCGCAACGAAAGGTCCGCTCACAGTACCAGATCCGCAACGAGGAGCAGGCGATCGCCGACGAAGACGAGGAGGAGGAGGTGTTGGTGGAGCCATCGACCAGTAGGGGGATGCCCCCCAGCGGACGTCGCACGTCGATGAGGAGGCTGCAGTTCCAGGAGGCCCCGCAAGGAGGGACGACGACGACGACCACCGATGACGGTGACGGCAGCGGCGGCGGCGAAGACGACGACGACAACAATGGGGGTGAGCCGACGACGACACCAGGCGAGCCGACGATGACACCAGGTGAGACGATGATGACACCAGGTGAGACGGCTTCCTCAGGTTCTAGCAAGCCCTACCAGCATGGGCCCTCGTCGCTCCCTGACCCACGGCCGCTCCGTTCTCGCCGCCCGGTGATTTGACCCGTGGGTAAGACGTAAGTATCCATTGTTGATTTCACTACTTGTTCATATGACATGTTGAAAATCAAATTCCAGACTAACAATTGTTTTTAATGACTCATGCAGTAGCTGGACATTTGTGAGCAGAGGGAGCGGTTCACGCCATAGCAATGGCATCCAGGGCCTGCTGATTAGGGAGTACTACCCTGGCTTGGTCACCCACAAGGGTGAGGTACAGGCGCCCATGAGGTGGGAGCACTTCTCCAGCGTCATGGACTCCAACGGCGAAACCCTTGCGGCGAAGATCAAGAGGGAGTTCTGGGTGAGTCTTTTCATCGTACTGCATCTCTCAACACTACGCATTCGTTGGACGTTCTTGAAACAATGATGAGTTCTGTGTGCAGGACTTCTACACGTGCGAGGAGGGGAAAGAGTAGCATGTAGCGTGAGTGCAGGAGGCGGTCTGCAAATCATCTCAAGGACCTATACCACGAGGCGCATCTCCAATGCATCATCACCTACTACGCCGACATGCTTGGCCAGGTGGTGAAGAAGCCGCAAGTCAGGGAGATCTACTCCAGAGGGAGACCAACCTCACCGAGGCGCAGTACATGCAGGTAATTAAGTAGAAAACATTCATTCTGACTTCTTTCGTGAAATATTCAATTCATTTTCTGGCATGTCAAATACTTGATGTCATGCAGATGTGTCCAGAGTGGTGCGACAAGTACCGGGACTGCTGGGCGGCCATTATGCGTGAGTGGACCATGGATGCGGCGTACTAGAGGCGCAGAGAGCATCGGGAGCGCCGCCTACAGATGCGAGGGGCACCACACCACCAAGGGAACCAGTCCCTCCCAGTGTTCATGGAAAGATGGGTATGCTTCTGTTGATCTATTAATTCTAGCGCTCAATTGTCATTATCTATAACCATGTTTGTCTTTTCCCCACAGTCCCAGTTGCATGGTGGGCAGGCCGTCAATGAGTTCACGGGGTATGCCCTTGCTCACAAGGGCAAAGCGACGGCGGCGGACAACGTCTATAACCCGACGGATGGGCCCGACGCGTACACCAATGCAAGCGTCCACCCTAAGCTCACCGAGTACACCTCCATGGCTCGCCAGCGCCATGGGAAGATGTTTGACCCCGCCACTGACCCCCTGGACACAGACCTCTTGATGAGGTTGGGAGGAGGGAAGCAGCACGGCCGGTACTGGATGGCCAACAGCGCCATCGAGTCCTCCTCTGTTCCCATGCTGAGCCAGATTCGAGGAGACAGGACTAGGAGCTCCTCCGACATCCCGATAGCGTCTCGGCAGCCGAGCAACGCGCAGATATTCTCAGCATTTTAGGTAAGTGCAGTTTTATTCATCGTTCGCTCGTTTCACACATGTACCTTGCCTTCACATACCATCAATCTTGTGGGTGTAATATTGTAGGCCCAGATAGCATAGTTGCAGATGAACTAGGAGAACATGGCGGTGGCCCATCAGCAGCAGCTGGCGGCTGTCATGTAGCACTACCAGCGTCAGATGCAAGACTTTGCCACCTACTTCCGCGGCCTTCAGATCCTGGGAGTGCAGCAACAAGAGCTCCCTGCCTCGATCTTTGCTCCACCACCTTTTCCTATGCCTACTCCAATAGCGACTCCGGTGAGTATATTGCCTATTGCTTTAGCTTGTGCGGCCATCCTGCAGGTGCTAATGAGATCAATTGTCCTTTGTGCAGGAATAGTCGGCGGGTTCGAACCCGACTCCTCCATGTGCCAGCCCTCCACTAGGCCCTTCTCCACCGCACGAGTGGCCGGCTCACCCGACCTTCCCGACTCAGGGCTTCACGTGGCCAGGTAACGCTCCTTCACCAACGCAGCAGGGGCATTCCGGGCCTGCAAGTGGCCCTCTGCTTCCGCCGCCCTATTGGACGTTCCAGGCGGCGCCGCAGTCAGGGTGGTCTCTATGGGAGCAAGCTGGGGGCTCTGTGGATGCCAGGACGAGCTAGGTACCTCTACTGCCCGCTTGTGGACTTGTATCGATGAACTTGTCGCTCTTTTGGACATGTTATGAACTTTTATCGATGTAACAGATGAATTTGAGGACCTTTATGTATGAATTCGTGTTGAGACGTCATGGATCTGATAAAATGCAATATTTATGTAATATTCTAGTCTATTTTCGTGAATATATGTGAAATTGCATGTCTGGAATGGAAGAAAACAGAAAAAACAAAAAAAAAATCCAGCTTTGCCGAGTGCCAGCTCTCGGCAAAGATGGGCATTTTTCCCAGCATAGCCCAGCTTTGCCGAGTGCTAGCGAGGCACTCGGCATGGTGACATTCCTTTGCCGAGAGCCAGCACTCGGCAAAGGATTTTTTTTAAAAAATAAAAAATCTTTGCCAAGAGCCGGCACTCGGCGAAGGAATTTTTTTAAAAAAATAAAAAATCTTTGCCGAGAGCCGACACTCGGCAAAGGATTTTTTTAAAAAAATAAAAAATCTTTGCCGAGAGCCGACACTCGGCA
>CM041633.1:6807884-6851036 GCA_023333625.1 Bothriochloa decipiens
TTTTTTTAAAAAAATAAAAAATCTTTGCCGAGAGCCGACACTCGGCAAAGGATTTTTTTTAAAAAAATAAATATATTTGCCGAGTGCCTGCCATGTCACACTCGGCAAAGGGTGCCGTCAGGTTGACGGCGCCCGTTACCTTTACCGAGTGCTGGCGTGGCGCTCGGCAAAGCCTTTGCCGAGTGCCTGCCAGGTGGCACTCGGCAAAGACTCCTTTGCCGACCAATTCTTTGCCGAGTGCGCTTTGCCGAGAGTCGCACTCGGCAAAGGCTTTGCCGACGGCAAAGGTGCCTTTGCCGAGTGCGGCTGGCACTCGGCAAAGGAAGCGGATCCAGTAGATGGTTTCAATGCCGAATTTTTTCAAACACATTGGCAACTTGTCAAGCAGTGTGTGCTTTCGGCGGTGCTGGGGTTTCTAAATGGTGGTGATATGCCTGAGGAGGTGAATAAAACATTGTTGGTTCTCATTCCAAAGGTATGTAATCCACAAGATTTATCGCAGTACCGGCTGATCTCTTTGCGCAATGTTCTATATAAAATTTGTTCCAAAACAATGGCGAACCGGCTCCAATCTATTCTTGATAAAGTGATTTCGGTTGAGCAGAGTGCCTTTGTGCTGGGTAGGCTAATTGCAGACAATGTATTCATTGCCTATGAGTGCATTCATTATCTCAGAAATAAAAAGGGGAAGTCTGGAGGCTGTGCAATAAAGCTTGATATGGCAAAAGCTTATGATCGAGTCGAATGGAGGTACCTGGAAAATATTATGAGGGCACTGGGGTTTCCTAAAGCTTGGTGTTCGCTTTCTATAAAGTGTGTGAGCTCGGTATCTTTCTCGGTTTGTGTTAATGGGATTTTCTCGAAGGTTTTCAAAACAACACGAGGGATCCGTCAAGGGGACCCGATATCCCCATACATGTTTCTGCTGTGCTCTGAAGGTTTATCTTGTATGATCAGGAAAATGGGACCTCGGTATGTATCAAAAGGAGTGAGGGTGATATGAGTAGACATGCACCATGGATCTCTCACTTGCTATTTGCTGATGATTGTTTGATCTTTACTCAAGCCTCCAAGAGAGGTGCTGACAGAGTTGCTGATATCCTCGACATCTATAACCGGGGATCAGGCCAACTGGTGAACAAAAATAAATTGGCAATTTTCTTTAGTCAGAATTGTGAGCAGGAAGTCAAAGAGGAGGTTTAGGAAAGCTTACAGATCATGACTGAAGCTCTGGGGGAATGATACTTGGGCTTGCCAACGGCGGCCGAGAGGGGTTCAGCTGGTGTTTTCAACTATGTGTTGACGAGAGTATGTGGTATGGTTGGGGGCTGGGCCGAGAAGACGTTGAGCTGTGTGGCTAGAGAAGTGCTGCTCAAAGCGAATGCATAGGCGGTTCCCACATATCCGATGTCGTGCTTCAAGCTCTCTCCAGCGACATGTCAAAAGCTTACATTGGCTGTTTCTAATTATTGGTGGGGGAGCTCCCTAGACAATCACAAACTGCATTGGCTCAGATGGGAGAAGCTCACCCGGTCCAAACAAGATGGAGGAGTGGGGTTTAGAGACTTCGCTCTCTTCAACAAGGCTATGCTTGGGAAACAAGGTTGGAGGTTGTTGACACGGCCGGATTCGTTGTGTGCGCAGGTGCTGAAGGGGAAGTATTATCCAAATTGTGATTTCCTCTCGGCTATCAAGAAACGATGAAGTTCAGCAACATGGAGAGCTATTCTCCATGGGCGTGATGTGCTTACCCGGGGTTTGATCAAGAGAGTAGGCCCGGGAAATATCAGTGTGTGGGATGAGAACTGGATTCCCGGAGTACGATCACTCTGGGCGGTGGCTAGAATGCCAACAGCTATAGCAGAAAGGGTGAGTGATCTATTCATACCAGGTACAAGGGTTTGGAATGAAGATGCAGTTCACAAGTCATTCATGGTGATTGAGGCTGAGGAGGTACTGAAGATAAGACCGAGCGCCCGATCGGAGGTGGATGTTACTGCTTGGGATTTTGAGAAGCACGACAACTACACTGTCCGGTCAGCCTACAGGTTGTTGAAACAAGAGCAGATAGAGTTGGAAATGGCCTCTACAGGGGAAACCTTGAGCTCACATGAAGCTGGCTTCTGGAGGGTGTTATGGAAGCTGGAGGTTCCACCCAAAATACAAGTTTTTTGGTGGCGGGTACTTCATAACTCGCTGCCATCAAAATCAGAATTGAAAAGGAGGCATATAGCTCGGGAGAGTCACTGTGAAGTATGTGGTCACCTTGAGGAGTCACTATTCCATGTGTTTTTTGAATGCCCGCTAGAAAAACATTTCTGGTCAAAGGTGAAACACTTGATGGGGTGGCGATTCCCAGGCTGCACCCCTGCTCTTGGGCCTCTGATATGTTCCAGCTTGCGGTATGCTCACAACAAGTGGCTGCGGTGGTGATCTGCGGCGCGTGGTCTTTGTGGACGGGCCGCAATGCTCGACAACATGGCCGCAAAGTGTGGGAGCTAGGTGCAACAGCGAGATTTATCTTGAAGGTAATGGAGGACCTCATGTCACTAAAACAGCCGGCAACAGCAAAGAAGCCGCCTGTCCAGGTGCTGTGGGAGAAACCTGATGAAGGATGCTTCAAGGTGAATGCTAATGCAAGCTTCGACTCGAGCTCCAACACAGGTAGCGTCGGGTGGTTATCCGAGACATTTCTGATGTGGTGATCGGAGGCTTGGTTTGGTGGTCTGAGGGAGTGCCTGATGTCCTGACCGCGGAGGCATTGGCGGCAAAGGAGGGCCTTGAACTTGCAGCAGAACTCGGTCTACAACGGATCATCCTAGAGGTGGACTGTCAGTGGCTCGTCCTGCTGCATGACAAGAACTCGGCTAGATCTTCCATTGGAGGTCTGTGTGTTGATATAATAGAGCTAGGCAAAAGTTTTTCTGATATATGTTTTAGATGGTTACGCAGGGGTGCTAATTCGGTGGCGCACATTTGTGCTTCTACAGTGTCGGGCACCGAACGCTCCTTCTTTTGGCTTGATCCTATTCCGGTGTGGCTAGTAGAATTAGCTGCTGCTGATTGTACCCTTGACATGAATTAATGAAAGCTCTATTCCTCAAAAAAATAAATAAAAGAAGCATAAATTATGTCTATTGAATGAAATGAAAAGTAAAAACAAAAAATTGCAATACGAATTTATGCTTGTATTTCCTGTCGTAATGCCTGTTATGGGCAGCGTGTTTTCCACGCAACAAAGGCCAAAAGACACCATCTGACCAACTGATTTTTCCCATTTTGCAATGCGACAGTTGCTTTAGAGCATCTTCAAGAGCCTTTCTAAATCTCACTCTCTAAATCACCATTTAGAGAGTCATTTGCATAAAATCACTTTCTATATCTTTTCACTCTCTAACAGTTTTCCTATATCTCATGCGCACTCTAGAGAGCCATTCTCGTCTTCTATTTTTTGCTAGAGAAAAATCTGAAATAGAATATGGCTATATTTGAATAACCATTTAGATAAACTGTTGGAGGGCAGTTTTTCACAAAAATCTCTATTCCGAGCATTTAATAAGGATATGAAGAGTCTCTTGCATATGCTTTTAAATAAACAATTGCTGCAAAGTTTATTCGAAATCTCAACTAACTTTCTCTTTTTGTAGAGCAAATGAAACCCCAATCAACTTAAAGAAAGAAATGAAATCTCAGTGGAATTTGGTGATAATGCACCAGTCTGATACGCTGCACCAAGCTGATACCGCAACTGCCTAGGCGGTCCCATTGGCATCTCCTGATGAGGCACAGCTGCGCCATGTAGAGGAAGCTGAAGAGCACCACGCGGAGGAAGTTGCAGAGCGCCGTGCGGCAAAAACGGTAGAGCACAGCAGGCCACCCTGGCATCCTAGCCCAGTGCAGCAGGAGGAGGCACACCCTCTGGCCCATTGGCGACACCTGACACAGCCCAAGTAGAGGTGGTAGTGGAACAGGTCAATTGCTCCTTGTCGTCGCCACAGCAATACGTCGGGCCAATTCACGCAGTGGAGGTCGACCTGGATGTATCATGGCCATGCAGCCCAAGCCCGTTGGCCCAACATGAGGCCCTTTTTTGGGTGGGCCCAAGCTCGCCCTGGCCTGGTGACCAGTTGGCCCAGGCTGGCATGGCCCCAGGGAGTAGGTCTGCCTGGGCCGCACCCTAGGCAGGTGGGCCAGCACGGCACGACCCGCTCCTAAATGGTCGGCACGGTGGCAGCCTGGCCTACCAACGGCTATATGCCAAAGGCAGATGGCCCAACCCACCGCACCCCCCTCAGCCCCCACCCCTCATATATAAGCGCAGCAACCGTTGCCCTCACCCCCTCAACCCTACCCCTAATCCTCATTCCTCTGCGCCACTCGTTGCTCTCTCAGTCGCTCTTGCTCACTCGATCTCGCCAGCCACACCGCATCCACTAGGGGCGAACAACAAATCAGAGCTCTCGTCGTCGTCGTCCTTGACTCCGATGATCTCGATCCACCTGCCGCCACCCCCCTATCTCACCTTGTCTCCTCCCTTCTCTCCCTCTCTCCTCTTGCTCTCGGTGAACTATGTGAGTTCGTGTTCCCATCCAGGCCCTCTGCCGCTGCTCGCCATCGATTCTAATCAGTGTCTGTCTGTCATCTGGGTGGCCCTTGTCATCTCTGGCACCAGGCTCCAGTTGTGTAGGTGACTCCACAAACCCTAACCCTAGTTCCAAGCTTCACCACCAAACATTGAGCATTAATGTTCAAGCTACAAAGGTTAGCACCACCGTGCCACTACGATATCTGCAATACTTGTGATAGATGAAAGCATGCACAACCATCCTCTTAAAAAGTTTGTGCACGAGAATCAAAGAGGTGGTTGTGATCCTTGTAGGAGCAGGTGGCACTAAGCCAAACAAACTCTGGAGCCTTCGAAAGCGAGCATGTAATGCGAGGGGTCTCAAAAGTGAAACTTCCATGCTTATTTGTGGAATCCGTGCTTTTCGACTTGAGATTTGATATTTCAAGAATGTCCATGGCACAAGATTTTTGTTCTCAAAAGATAAATCAGTTAAATCTTGACCATTCTCAAGAATGACTTTTGGATGGCTAGAGGGACATGTCTTGAGTTCGAGGGAGGGTGATGATGGATGTTTCGTTTCGCAAGGTTGAGCGGAAAGCTTAGGCAAACGAATGGGGAGAAAGAGAGTTGTATAGTAATATAACACAACAACTCTCTTGCTGTTTAAAAAAATGTTCCTATCACATTTAAAATCAAATGGTCATCATGGAAAATTCCCTATTTAAAAAAAAAAGTTGAAAAGATACTTAATTTTGTTGCTTAGCCTGTTATGATTAAGTTATGGTTTTTTTACTTGAGAAATGTGAGGTAGCATGGTTTGTATGTTGGAATGGACTGACCCATCACCACTCCCCCTCATCACAAACCAAATAATTAGTATAACCATGAGGAAAAGAATTAATTTGGCAAATTTTGGAATCAGCTTATGACAGACCATCTCATCTTATAAAACGAGGTGGATCCTCAAACTGAACACCCCTCTATCTGTGCATGGAGGAGCTAGAGCTAGTAATTAAGACTAAAATAGTTGTTTTATTGGTTTTTATTTTATTTTGAGAAGACAAATAAAAATGTACGGATGAGCAAGAGCAGGCCAGGGCTCCACCGACCAAGGCCTAGGTGATGGTGGTCTACTTCCAATTTTTCTCTGCCACTTGTTGGATCAATTTGAACACCATATCAGTGACGAAAAATAACATGTGATGTAACTGGGGATGGGAATTGAAATGGATAGTGATGTGTCACTAGTTTAAATCTTTCTCTTCACAAAATAATTGCTTGGCACGTCATTTTAGTTAATCTGTGAAAGTTTTGGATCAACCCATTAACTCAAAAGAATAAATTTGCATCCCTACATGCAATACACTTTTAAATTCTCAAAAAAAGCTAACATTTTGGGCCTCTGTTCACTGTCTTTAAGTATGTATGCCCAAATTTACTGCTTCACAATACCAACCGTTATATTTAGTGAGTCTTTATTAGAAATGTATTGCGAGTATTTAGTGAGTCTTGTACTCTTGGTCAAGCAAATAAGAAGAAAAAAAGAGAAAAAAGTTTAGTTACTTACCACAGATGATGTGGAAAGGCGTGTGTAAGCATTTAGTGACTTGCTCAAGCAAATAAGGAGGGGGTGGGGTTGGGTGGGGGGGGGGGGGGGTGAATAGATAAAAGGTCCACTTGCAATTTAGTTACTGACAGCTGAGGTGGAATGCAAACAAGTGCAGAGGCACATATCACCATGGCCACAGAGGCCCAAAGAGACTCTTACCTTGCCCGCGTCTGGGCCATGTCAGCCCATTAGCATGCCCCCAACCGTAGACGATTATCGGACCGGCGGCGACGCGGCCACGGCGCTCCGGGCTCCGGCGTCCCCTCCTGGGCTCCTGAGCGGACAGACACCTGCCCCCAACCCCAAGACGATTATCAGGCCGCCCGCGAGGCGGCGAAGGCCCTCCGGCGTCCCCTCCGGGACTCCTCGCCGGCGCCGCCTAGCGCGCTGTCCGTCGTCTAGGGATATGGCAGGCCATGGCTATCTCCTACCCTTCACTGCGCCCAAATGTGGCCACTGGTCGGGGCCAAACACCGGCGGCTGCACCCGGGCAGTTTGACTTCCCCCAAGAGCTGCCCGGTTCTGCGGACGCGTGCTGCCTCCACCGTCCAGTCGATTCCGGAGCCGTGGTAAATGTTCTTTCATCTAGGTGTCAATTCCTTAAGACAGTTGATGTTTTAGTTGTGACTAGTGTCAGAACTCTGCTAAAGTGCTATATATGTTATCAGAATTAAGTACATGGCGGGACTGCGCTACTGATTCGGAACTAGTGAAATTATACAAGTTTGATTGGGACTTTAAGAGTCGTGCTCATTGGTGTCATTCAGGTGTTGTGCCCCACCTGAGAAGTAAAACTGATATACTCCCTTCTGAATTTGATTCAGCTACAATGGGGATTTTAGCTGTAACTCAGCTGTACAATAGATATACCATTTCAACCTTACGAAACTAAAACTCTAAAAGAACGTATAATTGGCTATATGGGAACTGTGCCTGTTGGATACGGAGTAGCTTTATTTTTATTCTTCAAAAGGGAAGCAAAAGCTATACCGTTTCAGCACTTGTTTTCTTATTTCTACCTGTCAGATTCTAACTGCATGAACAACTCGGAGACGACCTGGCCTCTATGTTGGAAAAGTTCTTAAATTCTTCGTCTGGAACAACTGAGCAGAGCAGAGCAGCGTTTTCTGTTGTATATACATTTTTACCATTGATTTGAGGGAAGTATGGAACCAAAGCAAACAAGGCAGGTTTAGAAGCGCAGCACGCTCATTCGCTGTGCTGGCTGCGCCATCCCAAGCATGGTGCTCTGGACTGCTCGGACGGGTCCTCCTCTATTCAGGTTGGTTCAACTCTGGATCCTATCCTTGAGATTATTAAACCATACTCAAATTATTCAGATCTATTTTTTTATTTTTTTACATCTCCATCCACAGCAGTGCAATTACTAAATTAAAACAATTGTAACTGTTCCTGTTACTTGCAGATTCAAACTGCATAGTAATCTTTTCCTGAACATGATAACTGATTAAAATTCCTTTTCATTTAGTAGCTTCAGGTTGCATTGAAAAAAAGAGTAGCTTCACAACATGCTCTTCTCTATGTTGATTTTGGGTGCTTACCTTTCTACAAAATAACATACTCTAACTACTAGTATCACACAACTGATGAACTGAAGCATATTAATAACAGCAGAAATTTTCCAACAAAACATTGCAAAGCATTTCGGAAATGCCATTTCCACATTACTTTAGGAGTTCGAATCTATCTCTGTTCATGTACATTGTATCATTAGAAATGGCCTGACACTGTATCTTGAATACACCACACATCATGATGTGACCAAGCCATGTACTTTACAAAAGCTCAATAGGCTTGAACTATCGAACTGCACACCTACACAATCAAATGAATCAACATGAATACGCCTGTTGTACCTGAAATTTGAGTTCAAATAATTAACCTCGCACATGCATCTGCTGTGAGTTTGATATCTATCGGGTGCTGTTTGTGTGAGAAAAAGGACGCAGAATGAAACTGGAGAATGCCTTTTTGAAATGTGCTTTTGCTTGCTGCTAGTTGATGCAGGCTTGAGAGATACCTCAAAACTCTTGGTGCAAATGAACCCTACTGGGATTTGGATAACCATAAGTAAGAATGTGCACATATGCACGAGCCCAAACCGACTTGCATGAAAAACTTGAAGCGCATGTAGACTTTGAACATCTGCAAAGATGGATGAGGAATTAGGTTGGTCAGTGAATCTGCACAAGGTAAAAGGGAACCAATTGTCAGAGTTTTTTTTTTGGTGGAAAAACCAATCGTCAGAGTTTAACGAACTCACCAGATGAAGATATAATGGCTATACTTTTGCCCAATCCTCAGATGAGGGATGTGGGAAATGAGATGCCAGTCCTTCCCCTTCCTCCTCTCGAAGCGCCTATCCAGATCAGGGCAGTCGTAGATCTCCAGTTTCTGTAGAGCAGTGAGGCCTTTAATCCATTCTGCCAAGGATCTGATGCCCGAGCAGTACGCGATCATTAGATGTTCAAGGGAGGTGAGGCAGCACATAGATTTTGGAACTGAAGTCAGGGCAGGCATGTCCAATATACAGAATATTCTTAGAGAGCGGAGTTCCCCGAGCGATCCGGGTAGTCGGTCAAGTGCCTTGCAGCTTCCAATTACGAGCTCCTGTAGGGAGGTGAGGCGCCCCAACGATTGTGGAAGGCATGCCAAGCTCAGCAAACCCCAAATCTTGAGTACACGTAGAGAACAAAGCTCCCCAACACATTCGGGAAGTTGGGCAAGGGCATCGCATTCTCCAATTTTGAGCTCCTTTAGGGAGGTGAGGTATTCCAATGATTGTGGAAGGCTGCTCAGGTTTTGTAATTGCCTGATGAATAGAGTTTGTAGAGAGCGGAGCCACCCGAGATATTCTGACAGCGAGTGAAACTCAAGACATCTTTTTATTTCGAGATTTGTGAGTGAGATCAGCTACCTAAAAGATTGGGGGAGAGATGGGGAGTTACCAGAGTCACAATCATTAATTACCAGAGTCTGCAGAGACGGAAAGCAGAAGTCTCCCACCCACCCACTCTCACAAATATGCAGTGCTTTGAGGGCCCTAAGCGGCTGCATTGATGAAGCAGGGCTCAAACTAAGGCACTTCTCGTAATATCTTCGAGATAACGGAGCTCCCCCAGCCACTCGGGAAGCATACGGAGAGTTCGGCAGGATATAATCTCCAGTGTTTGGAGGGATGCGAGACTCCGCATGCTCTCCGGCAGCTCGGTTAGGCCATCGCAGCTCTCAATATTCAAGGACTCAAGTGCTGTCAAGTGTTGCAGCAGCTCCCATTGACATCGACATCCACACCCATACAATGCTGCTCCTGCTGGTGGCATGTCTTTTAGATAAAGATTTTTCAGGCCACTAAAACTAAAGGAAGGTAATCGTGCACTACTTGAAGGCAATGATGACCTTGGGTCTACGACTGGCAGTTCCAATAGGTGCATGTTGCTCTTAACCAAACTCAAGTGCTTCAGTTACGAACGGAAGTATGTCATCACCATCAGTTTGGGACACTCAAATATACGAATTTGCAGTTGCCCCTGTTCCACATCAGCCAAGCTTGTCTCTGTTAAGATCCAAGCCACGCTCAAATTTGGCATTTCAGCCATGAATAACTCCAACAGCAAAGGAAATGGACCTCCGCTTATGATTCTAAGAGCACTCATTTTTTTTAGCACAAGCTTCTCCAAACAACGCAACTCTGTTAGCCCCTCCAGACGCTCCAATTTTGGGAAATCTGATAGTTCCAACTTGCTCAATAGTTGGAAGTTAAACATCCACTGTGTGGATTCCTGACCTGAATAACCGACAATTTTTAGGTTTTTAATTCCAGGCGGTGGTTCCAACCCTTCCAACTGATTTTCAGAGTTCACCCCCATGTCATTTGAACAAATTAATGTCAAGCTCTGTAAGTTTGTCTTCTCCTTCAACCATTCCTTGTGTGCAACATCTTGGTCTATACAATGTGAAATACCATGGATAGTTAGTTCCCCGCTAACCTTATTAACATTTTCAAGCTCTGAGATTTGTGCATAATTTTCATCATCCTCCCCCATAGCAAATAGTCCCAGAGTTTCAAGTGGAGTAAGTTGACCAATCCCTTTTGGAATAGCTCATAACTTTCCACATTCTTTCAAGTTCAGAACAACAAGCTTCTTCAAGTTCCCTATATCTTCTGGCAACTCTACCAACTTAGAACAGCTGTGAAGGTCCAAACACTCCAGGTTTTCTAGTGTCGTGATACTTGATGTTAGCCTCTCAAGTTTGGTACGACCTAGTCTTAACACTCTTAGCCTCTTATTCCTGCCAATAGAGATTGGTAAAGTTGCAAACTTATGACAACCAAAAAGGTCTATGCTAGAAATCATGGCGCAGTTGCCAATAGAATCTGGCAAACTTGTTATACAAAAACAGTAAGACAAGTTGACCACTCTCAACTTCAGATTTCCAATGGATTCTGGTAACTTGATAATATCACTGAATGTTACATGAAGAGCTTGCAGACTCCAAAGGGCGTACCCAGTGCCATAGCTCCCGCACTGCGGGGTCTGGGGAAGGGAAAATAGCCAGCAGCCATCCCTGCATAAATGTGCAGAGGCTGGGGCTTGAACCCTGGATCTCTTGGTCACAGGCGGTAAAGCTCTACCGCTTGCACCAGGGCTGCCCTTCAAGAGCTTGTAGACTCCAAATGTCTGAAATGACCTCAGGAAATGTTTCGTGTTTCAATCTTGAAATGTTAAGGTACCTTAAATTTTTCATCTGTAGCATGGCTGTTAGTGCTGATGTATGCACATGTTTCACAGTGATACTGCACAAGTGTTTTGCTTTCTTCGATGCCTTGCCAAATATGAAATCATCATTTCCAGCAATGTACATAGTACGTGCCTTTTGGAATGTATTTTTGGGTGGAAGATGTCTTGTGTGTTCCATTATAGAAAAATCCTGTACATCTTTGTGAAATCGGTTGCGTTCTTCAGCACGACAGGTGAAATCTCATTATCCAAAATGGATCTGGCAAGATCATGCACCAAATCATGCATCTTACACTTCACTCTTCCATTTGTTGCTTTCTTCACATCTTGTATGAAATACATTTGCACAAGATGACTAAACTACTCATCACCAACATATTCAAAGTAGTTAACACTACCTTCCGTGATCATATCATGAGCAATCCATTGGTCAATCAATTGGTCTTTATCAATCAAGTGACCTTTAGGAAAAATTGAACATATTGTGAAACACTGCTTTAGATGAGATGGCAAGTTGAAATAGCTCAACCACAAGCAGCCAGATACTTGACGTTCTTTACCGTCGACTTTTAATAAATTACTCTCGTTTATGGCATGCTATTGTTCTAATCGTTTCTTGACATGGAGGACCCCTGCAAGAACTTTAATTGCTAGCGGCATCCCACCGCACTTGTCCACAATATCTTTGCCGACTTGTTCAATGTCATGTTCCACATCATTTCTGTAGCTTTGCTGAAATACTTTCCAGCTGTAATCATTAGATAATAATGGCAAGTCTATTAGTGTTGTAGATTCCACTGCTTCAGCAACATTTTTACCACGAGTAGTGAGTAGAATCCTGCTTCCTGGTGAGCCATTCTTTAGATGTACCATGAACTCTGCCCATTTAATACGGTCTTCAGTCCAAACATCATCCAATACAAGTAGAAACCTTTTGTTGGTCAACTCATCTGAGATCTTATTGGCCATATATCTCAAGGAAAGGCCATCGGACCTCTCATTTGAAATAGCATCAAAAAGCTTCTTGAGAATTTTTTCAAGTTGAAATTCCTCCTGTGACACATGAACCCATAGTTTAACTGGAAATTGATTACAATTTTTATTTTCGATTTTATTGAAAACCAGCTGGGCCAGGGTAGTTTTCCCAGAGCCACCAAGTCCAACTATTGAAACTATCTTGATTCTCTGTTGGTCAATGTCCTGTAGCAGCTCAGATAGAATATCATTCATCTCTTGGTCTCTTCCAATCACTGCTGCCTCATCCACAAAGGGCGGTGTTTGCATATTCATCGCTGTGTCTTTTATATAGCTAACAGGATCAGTGCCAACCACTGAATTCAAAATACTTTTTTGCTTCACAAGGACGTCAAACATCTTCTTAATTTTCTTGATCTTTTTGGCTGCCTGGCATTGAAATACAGAAGATTTTGGTTTTGTGTGCAGGTATTTGGACACAAAACCACCATCAACACCAGCTTTATATTTTTCTGCCTTTAGTTGGAACTCATCCACAACATCATCAACCTCATAAACAGCTTCTTTCAAATTTTTGAGTGATGGAGCATCCTCCATAGCTCTGTCTCCTGCTGCTTCCAACTGGCTGTTGATCTCCTGAGCTAGATCTTGGAGTTCTCGGAGGTCGTCATTTACACCCACAATTGAACTGTATTCTTTGAAGACCAGTGGAACTAACTTGTTGCCTACAAGCTTTAATGTTGCAGATACTGCTGCAGACACTGCAGCAGCTTCCATACCAACCATGTTTCTGTAAGCGCCTTTTTCGCCTAGATTTCCTACAAATTGAAATTCGGAAATAAGCAGGAATTTTGTAAAGAAAAGGGGTCCTATAGTCCTGGTACTTTCTTATACAATTTTGAACTACCCGATATCTGACCTGCACAAACAAGTGTAGCTAGCCCCAGCCTCTTGATGAATGCTGCTGAAGTGTTTATTAATTTGCAGGCAGTCCTTTGTAGCTTTCCGTCCCTGCCATTTCTACTTCTCAAGGAGCTGAAAAGAGAGACCAATTGGAGTGTCATGACTCATATCGTTCCATTATCAAGTGATGAAAGGGAGAACCCAGCGAGTGTTCAGAACAGAAGAGCCTGAGAACAGATGGAGTATTATTCTTCTAGGCTATGGAAGAGGAGAATAAACTAGCCCGGCTTAAATCGTCGGATAGAAAAAGGAGAGGTGAACAAGGGAAAGTTGAACATACCAGATCGTCAAGGACAGAAGAATCAGCAGCGTCCTTGTGCAGTTACAAACAGTGTGATCTTCGAGTTGGAAGTGCTAGGCCTTCAGTACCTGTGAAGAGTTTGAAATTACTGGTGTAAGTAAGTGCAGAAAGTGTAGGAGGCGCTGGGGGTGCAAATAACTGTGGATGTCATATTCTTGCTGGTTACAAGTAGAATAGTGTAAATACCTCGATCTTAGACGAGGTGCAGCTGCTTTTTATCTCCTGAACAAGATGTGTCTGTGCAAATCGTAACTGGAATTTGTACGTGGAAGGAGCAACTCAGCTTACTTTAGCATGAACCCCTGGATCCAGATGGGCAGGCTTCCGGTCTTCTGCTACTGCCTAGTGCTAGTTTTGTGACTCTTCTTCGTTGCTTGTGAAATCGCTAAGCAGGGAGGTCAATAGCGCGTAGGAGGGTTACAGCTAAAGAAACATCCCGGAAACAAGGAATGTTGGAGTTGGAGCAGGCTCATTGAGTCATTGGAGGATTTAATTAAAATTTGTTCCGCCTGCCCATCACATCGGGTGTCGTTTGGTTCATAAACAGGCAAACAGCAACGCCAAATTCGAGGGATAAAAATTTCTTGTGGTGCGCCATCGATCTGTGGCCGTGGCATCAGCTTACGTGATTGGTTCAAACTGTAATCAAGTTACGCTGTAAAACAAGTGAACCAACATCTCATAAAATCGTAACATCATTTTAGTTAATTGAGAAAGTTTTGGATCGAGCCATTAACTCAAAAAGAGTAAACTTGGATCCCTAGATGCAATAAACTTGTACATTCTCAAAAAATTGGCTAACATTTTGGACCTCTGTTCACTATATATAATGTATGCATATACCCATATTTATTGCTTCCTAATACCAACTGTAATATGTAGTAGTGTGCCTTCACTAGAAATGTATTGCAAGAACTAACTATTTGGCGACTTTTTGGACTCTTGGTCAAGCAAATAAGGAAAAAAAGCGGAAAAGGTCCACTTGCAGTTTAGTTCCTGACGACAGACGCTGTGGAAAGGCGTGTTTTTGGGAGTACTTGGTGAGTCTTGGTCAATCAAATAACGGGAAAAAAAGTAAAAGGTCCACTTGAAGTTAAGTTACTGACAGATGAGTTGGAAAGGCGTGTTAAAAAGCACGTTCATATGTCCCTTTGCGAGTATTTGGGGAGTCTTTTTTTAGCAAACAAGGGCAAAATAAAGAGAAATCCTACTTGCTGTTGATGAGGTACTGACTGCTGAGATCAAAAGGCATGTTACCATCATATTCATATCTGCCATTTGTGGGTCTTTGTTGGTTAGCGTTGCCCGGAAAATCCAAGAAAGGTCCAGTTGAAGCTACTGCTTTTTTTTGGTTGCCTTTTATATGCTAAGGTTATTAGTGTGTGGTATACTTTATTTTGGACTTAAATTAAGATCACATTTGCATGTTGCTAACCTCTGTCAAGGGTGGTATAAAAACAGCAGCACAAGCTGAGTCTCAACCTAGGGTAATCTACGCTGCTCCCATGATTATCTTTTGCCCACAAACTGAAACCATTGATTTCATATTATTTTATTTGCATTGCGCATTTGCTTAAATCTACTAACCGATATTCTTAATAGACATATACCATCCACAGATGTATCTTAATTATTAAAGTTTTTATTTTAAGATCCTCGACTAACAAAGCCTAAATTTTTTTAGCAAATCATGAGGGGGACGAGAGTCCACCTAAATATATTTACCACAGATTCCGGGAAAACCTGGTGGGTGGAGGGTGCTGAACACCTAATACAAATGCGATCCTTGATGGTCGAAGAGGTACAAGTGTGGGGGGAGAGAGATTACAACAACAACCAACACCACCACAACAACAAAACATAACAGCCTCAACCTACACCCAAGCCGAAAAGACGCCAACCGATCTCCAATTTGTGCCACCACCGAACAGCAAACTCACCGTTTTTTACTCTGGCCATTGTGCTCTGCACCACTCCTCATACCTACGCCACTCCACTGCCGCCCTCCATCTAAGGACCACTCCGTGCAGTAGAATGGTGACTAAGAGTGGCGACGAACACACAAGTCCAAGTTCACCAGAAACAATGACCTCCCTTGAACTGATGATGACATCCTCCAGTATATTCGGGCCCACGTACCACCATCCAACGCCGTCCATGGTGAGGAATCCTTGGAGGAGGATGGGGGCAGCGGTAGAAACACCACCCGACATTTGATTTTTTGGCATCATATAGGGAGAGCATCGACGGAGCAGAAACGCTAGAGGAGGGCACTCGTCAAACATCGGCCAACAACTGACAGCGAGGGCAAGTCTTGCCCAAGAGGGGAGCATGTAGCAAGGAGACACACACCTTATCGCAACACAAAAATGTTGGCTGATGGAGGAGCATGACAATGCCTTGAGGAAGGTGAAGGGCGCAAGGGGCGTCGCCGTTATTGGCCCGATGAATCGGGCATGGCTTCCACCAAATAGCTCTCCAGTCCACCCAGGCGGTCAGCTGGCTTCCTGCGACCTGGACGGGAGTCTGTACCGACGCCTCCAGGGAGGGATATGACACCGAGTGTGCTATCGCCGTCGGTCTAGAGCAAATCCAAATAGGGTTTTCACCCAGACACCACGCCGGAGTAGCAGCCCTGGTAGCATTGCTGCGGCGATAGCACAGACGCTTGCCACCATGGGGAGCGGCAGGCAGACGTCATTGACCGCATCTGGGAGCCACGATTGGACGCGACGCGAATTAGAGCAGCAGAGTTGCATGTCGCCTGAGGCCATCCGAGCAGAGCACCGCCTGCCTGTTGTGCCCGTCCAGCCGGGCCAACATCGTGGAGCGACAAAGACGTGCTGAGGCCCAGTCACCAGTTGATGGCCGCTCGTCAACGGCCCGCGGTGAACAAGCGCTGGCCTCTGAGCTCAGCCTCGCCTGACACAGCCCTCTGGGTCCTCAACAGTGAACAAGCAGAGCAGGGTCAAGGCGCCCTCCGACGCATCGCTCTAGGCCCACAAGGAAGCGCTGCGCGTGCCCAGCACTACGCGGATCGCCTGGGTGCTTCTGTCGTGGCCTGGGCCCGCCAGGTCACGAGCCCGCGCGTCCAACCCCGATTGGGGCAGTCCTGGTGTCCATACGTGGATCTGGACCCCGACGGCGCGGATCCAGCCCACCGTCGGTCGGCCGGCCTGCTCAGAGCGGACACCAAGGCCCAGCACCGCCGGATCCAAGTTAGGCACCGCCGGATCCGGGGGCTGGAGGCGTGGATCCGCCTCCCCGGCCGGCCACCCTGCTCTCATCGGCGTTCCTCGCTACCCATGCTCTTCTTATTCATGAGAGGAGGAGAAAAAGGGACGAGGGAAAGAGGGGGCAAGCTTTGCGCGGGAGGGGCCTCCGCCACCGCTCGCCGAAGGGGCGGCGTGGAGGGAGGGCTCGCGGCGGTGCTGGGCTTGTCACCCGCAAGTCAGCTCAGCCGAGACGACGCGAGGGGAGCCGGTACATAGGCTTATTATTACTACAGAGTGATCCGCTCAGCCTAAATTTCTTAATTTCAATAAATTGACTGATGAAATTTTATGGTATTTATCAAACAAATATTTTTCTCAGGTCTTGTAGAACCTGAAAATTAATACCTCGTATGATTGAAAATAGATAAGGCCCCCTTTGATTCACAGGATTAGAGAACCATAGGAATAGGATAGGAATCCAAGTCGAAATTATAGGAATAGAATACATAGGAATTTTGTTGAAAAAAGTGTTTAGATGAGTGTAAGAAAAACATATGAATGAACTGCAACTGCAATGGGTATGAGATTGGGTTTGGAAGTGGGACCCACGTGCTTTAAAAAAAAACACCATGGCCTATATTATCCACACGAACACACCACCACCAGATGTTTTTCTTCTTCCGCAGAAGCAAATCTCCTGGCCCGGCGCGAGTTGACAGTTGCTCTGGCTGCCCAAGCGTGAGGCGAGGGGTGCCTCTGGGTCTGGAGTCAGGAGTGAGGTGAGCAGCGGCCACGGTGGCCACGGAGGGGCCGCCCAACCGCGTGGCGAGGGGTGCGAGCGGCGGGCGGGCGACGACGAGTTGCAGCGGCGGGCGACGACGACCTGGTGCTCGCACTGGGCGGGCGGGCCGGCGACAACGAGTTGCAGCTGCGGGCACGGCGGACAAGCAGGCGACGATGACCTCGAGCTCGCACTAGGCGGCCCGGCCGGACCAACGCGACAAGTTCGTTTTTTTTTTGGCTTCGTCTATGTCGTACTTGAGGAACTGCGATAAGCTCAATCGAGCGATGTGGTTATGCTTGATCCAGCGCGAAGGAACGGAATAAAAAGGTCAGTGTGGATGTTAGTTTTGCTGCAAATTTCTGGCCTGTCTGGAAGGAATAAGGAAAAAAAAACTTAGAATAGGATAGAGCGAAAAGTGAAATACTATGGGATTTTAAAACACAGGAATTATGGTTTTGAGCAGTTTGGATTGCAGAAATATGGAAAGGTCATCACACGTCTCTAAACAACAAATTAGTTTCCATCACTACTATTTGCTACAGTGATTTAGTGACATATTATATATTATTTACTCCATCAACTACCTCTTCTAGCCTACTAACTATAGTGCTATACGGTGGAGAGAGGAAAGAGAAACATGCACGAGAGAGCCGCCATGTGATGAGAGACAGAGAGCACATGCTGTGATGAGAGACAGAGAGCACACGCCATAGGATTTTTTACATTGATTCGAATTGGATGCTTTTTTTTCCCTCCAAAATGCGCACAGCTTACTCCCTTTCCGCGGGAAAGGAATTTTCCTTTCCTTGTTCCAAACACCCTCATCAACTTCCTTTCCAAAAGAAAAATATACTCCAAAATTCCTCCAAAGTTCCTCCAATCCAACCAGCCCCTTCCTCTAGAATGGCCAGTATAGGAAAGTTTCCTCCATTTCACCTATGGTCGTTTTGTGCGAACCAAAAGAATAAACAGTACCCGAATCCTTAGGATCTCGAATCCTACGTTTTTTCTACGTTCGCCCTGCAATCCAAAAGAGCTCTAAAAGATCACATGATAGATATATAGTATATCACCTCTACCTACCCCAGCTCAACTAGCGTGTGGGAGCTGACGATGTAGACATTTAGATTTCTTTTCTAGTTTTTTATTTATTATATATAGTGGATGCAGACACTTAGAGATAATGAAAAGTACACAGTCTCAGGCGATTCTTACGATCACTGAATTTTGATTGAAAGGCTGGCGCCTGTGGTCTGCACATTGCAGCAAGAAGCTACATCGCATGAACACAAATAGTCAGTCGCCTGATAGATAGAAAATTACCAACCCGCACTTGTCCCTTTCCACGTCAACTAAGCTCACCTCTGTTGCCATCCAAACCACTCCCAAACTTGGCAATTCCTTCCATAGACAACTCAGACAGTGAAGGGAATGGGCCACCCCTTATACTTTTAAGAGCAGTCATTTTTTTGAGCACAAGCTTCTCCAAACAAGGCAACTCAGTTATCCCTTCCAGACGCTCCAAATTTGGGAAATCTGATAGTTCCAACTTGTTCAACGATCGGAACCGGGGAAACACTGCTACTTCCGCACCTCTGTGCTTCAACATCCACTGCGTGGATTCCTGACCTGGATACCTGACAATTTCTAGGCTTTTAATTCTAGATGGTGGTTCCAATCCTTCTAGCTGATTTGCTGAGTTCACACCCACATTTCTCTGAAAAATTAGTGTCAGGCTCTGTAAGTTTGCCTTCTTCTTCAAGCATTCCTTGTGTGCAACATCTGGGTCCATACCATTTCGAATACCATTGATAGTTAGTTTTCCGCTGACCCTGTTAACATTTTCAAGCTCCTAGATTTGTGCATAAGTTTTACTCTCTCCCATAACAAATAATCCCAGAGTTTCTAGTCGAGTAAGCTGTGCAATCCCTTTCGGAATGGCCTGTAGCTTTCCACATTTTTCAGGTTAAGAATAACAAGCTTTTTCTAGTTCCCTATGCCTTCAGGCAACTCTACCAACTTAGAACAGCCCCCAATGTCCAAACACTCTAGGTTTTCTAGTGTCATGGCATTTGGTGGTAGCCTCTCAAGTTTGGTATCAGCTAGCCTCAAAACTCTTAGCCTTTTATTCCTGCCAATAGACCTTGGTAAAGTTGAAACCTTATAACAACCAGAAAGGTCTATGCTAGAAATCATGACACAGTTGCCAACAGAATATGGTTAGACTCCAACATTTTGATAAGTTGACCACTCTCAACTTCTGCAGCTTACCAATGGATTCAGGTAACTTGACAAGATCACTTGACGGTGCTTCATGCTTCAAGCCTGAAATGTTAAGGTACCTTAAATTCTTTGTCTGTAGTATGGCTGTTAGTGTTGATTTATACACATATTCCACAGTGATACTGCACAAGTGTTTTGCATTCTTCATTGCCTTGCCAAATATGAAATCATCATTTTTAGCAATATACATAGCACGTGACTTTTGAAATGTATTTTTGGGCGGAAGATGTCTTGTATGTTCCATTATAGAAAAATACCTGCAGATCTTTGTGACATTGGTTGCCTTCTTTGGCACGACAAGTGAAATCTCATCACCCAAAATGGATCAGGCAAGATCATGCACCAAATCATGCATCTTACACTTAACTTTTCCATCCCATGTTTGCTTCACATCTTGTATGAAATACATTTGCACAAGATGACTAAAATAATCGTCAGCAACATATTCCAAGTAGTTAGCACCATCTTCCGTGACCATATCATGAGCAATCCATTGGTCAATCAATTGGTCTTTGTCAATGTCCCCAAATCTTTCACAGCATTTTCGAAGCTTTGCTGAAACACTTGCCAGCTGTAATCCTTAGATAACAATGACAAGTTAATTACTGTTGTAGATTCAACTGTTCCAGCAACCTTTCTACTACGAGTAGTGATTAGAATCCTGCTTCCTGACAAGCCCTTCTTTAAATATACCATTAAATCTTGCCATTTATTATGGTCTTCAACCCAAACATCATCCAATACAAGCAGAAACCTCTTGTTAGTCAACAACAACAACAACAACAATAACATAGTCTTTTGTTCTAAGCAAGTTGGGATAGGCTAGAAATGAAACCTAAAAGAGGCATGGAAACAAAGAACACATAAATGGTATAAAAAAAGATTACGGTTCAGGCACGTTAATTGCTAGTCTCCAAGCGCTCCTATCCATAGCTAAATTCTTAGGGATATTCCACTCCTTAAGGTCTCTCTTAACCGACTCGTTTCAAGTCAGTTTAGGTCGACCTCTACCGCTCTTTACATTATCGACCCGCTTTAGAACCCCACTACACACCGGCGTCTCAGGAGGCCTCCATTGGACATGACCAAACCATCTCGACCGGTGTTGAATCAATTTTTTCTCAATTGGTGCCACCCCAACCCTATCCCGAATATCGTCGTTCCGGACTCTATCCCTCCTTGTGTGCCCATAACACCATCGTAACATACGCATCTCTGCTACACTCAATTGCTGGATATGTCGCCCTTTTATAGGCCAACATTCAGCACCGTATAACATCACCGGACGAATCGCTGTCCTATAAAACTTACCTTTTAATTTCTGAAGCACCCTTCTGTCACAGAGGACTCCTGAAGCTTGACGCCATTTCAACCAACCGGCTAAAATTCTATGCCTAACATCTTCATCGATGTCTAAAATTTTATTGACCATTTACATCAAGGGAAGTCCTTCAGACCTCTCATTATAAATAGCTTCAAATAGCTTCTTGATAATTTTTTCAAGTTGAAATTTCTCATGTGACATAAACCCATAGTTTAACTGTAAAATTGTCATTCTCCATAGTTTCGACTTTTTTGAAAGCCAACTGAGCCAGGGTAGTTTTCCCAGAGCCACCAAGTCCAACTATTGAAACTGTCTTGATTCTCTGTTGGTCATCATCCTGTAGCAGCTCTATCATTCATCTCTTGCTCTCTTCCGATTACTGCTGCCTCATCCACGAAAGGCAGTGTTTGCATATTCATAGCTGTGTCTTTTATATGGCTAACAGGATCATTGCCAACCACTGAATTCAAAATACTTCTTTGCTTCACAAGGACATCAAACATCTTCTTAATTTTCTTGATCTTTTTGGCAGCCTGGCAATGAGATACAAATAAATTTGGTTTTGTGAGCAGGTATTTGGACACAAAACCACCATCACATTCAGCTTCATATTTTTCAGCCTTCAGTTGGAACTCATCCACAGTATCCTCAACCTCAGAAACAGCTTCTTTCAACTTTCTGAGTGATGGAGCATCTCCCATATATAGAGCTCTGTCACCTTCCAGATGGCTATTGATCTCCTGAGCTAGATCTTGGAGTTCCTGGAGGTCCTTTTTCGACACCCACTATAGAGCTGTACTCTTTGAAGACAAGTGGAGATAACTTGTCGCCCACAAGCTTCAACGTCACAGATACTACTGCTGCAGACACTGCAGCAGCTTCCATAGCAACCATGTTTCAGTAAGCAGGAATTTCCTACAAATTGAATTTAGGAAATAAGCAGGAATTTGTAAAGAAAAGGAGTCCTATAGTTCTAGTGCTTTCTTGTGCAGTTATGAAAAACTGTTTTGATATCCTACCTGTGCAAACAAGTGTAGCTAGCCCTAGCCTCTTGATGAATGTTGCTGATGAAGTGTTTCAGACTGTCTTTTACAGCTGGAGAACA
This sequence comes from Bothriochloa decipiens, assembly GCA_023333625.1. Taxonomy (NCBI): domain Eukaryota; kingdom Viridiplantae; phylum Streptophyta; class Magnoliopsida; order Poales; family Poaceae; genus Bothriochloa; species Bothriochloa decipiens. Next base: position 6,829,774 of record CM041633.1, read on the forward strand.
GGTGGAGTATTATCGCAAGGAGCAGAAAGTCAGGCACAGAAGAATCAACAGCATCCTTGTAGTTACAAACAGTATGATATTCGTGTTGGAAACCTTCAGTACCTGTGAAGAATCGGAAATAACTGGTGTAAGCACGCAAAGTGTAGAAGGCACTGGGTGTCATACTCTAGGTTACAGGTAGAATCGTGCAAATACCTGGATCTTAGACAAGAGATGCTGCTGCTCCTTCTCTCTTGTGTGCGCAAATCGTAATTGGATTTACACATGGAAGGCGCAACTAAGCTGGCATGAAACCCTGGATCCAGATGGCCAGGCTTCCCTACCTAGTGCCTACCGCTAGCTTTGTGAGGCTGCTTTGTTCCTTGTGAAATCGTTAAGCACCTTGTTAACAATAGCTTATAGCTCTCGGGTTGCTGGTTCGGTGTTTGCTATGACCCAGGTTTTCTATGTTTTCTGGCTATGTACATCCATTTAGACAGAAGTTCTTTTCAAGACCTTTTATTATCTCAAAGGTAGTATTTGAAATTTTAATGAAGACCTTCCATATAAAAACATGGTGCGGTCAAAGGACGTGCACTGCCGAGATCGCCATGGCTGCATAACTTGACAGTAATTGAAATATAATGTGAGAGATATTTGTTTACATGACTTTGGTTTATTCCCTTCCATGCATACTAGTCAAGGCGAAGAAAATGATACGATGAATTTAATCCCGGGAATTCTGGGGATTCAATCAGGCCCTAACAGAAATTCTTAATATGCATATACAGTCCACAAATGTATCTTAATTATTCAAAGTTCTGGAATTTACGATCCTCCACACAAACATACAAAAGCCTAAATTTATTTATTTTAAGAAATGAATGACATTTTCTGGTATTTATACATCGAATATTTTCGGGTCTTCTAGAACCTGAAAGGTACCTGGAACCTAGTAGTGTACATTTTCGTCAGCTCCCCGTTTATGGAGGATCCTAAATTCGAAACTTATCAAACGAATATTCAGCTGACGATCTAGAAAAGGGCCATGGGCAGAAGGGCCCAATACCTTGCCCGCATCTGGGCCATGTTAGCCCATTAACGTGGACGACAAGCCGGAGCTGGTGGAGGCGGACATGGAGAAGGAACTGTGGGGCCAGATCGGCATCTTGCATCGCGGCGGCGTGTTCGAGTACAGCTACAGCCAGGAGGAACTCGACGAGGAAGAAATCAAGGAGACTGACCGCGCGCGGAAGGCGGCAGCTGCGGCCCACATCTTCTCGGCGTCGCTCGATGCCGACACCACGCTTTGGTACGATCTCAGTCTTCGGTGGATGGAGGAGGAAGTAACGAAGGAGATTGACGAGCATGGACGGCGGCGGTGCCGACTTGATCGGCGACGACCTGAGAGTGAAGGAGGATCTCGCGAATCGTGGATTTGGGTTCGGGAGCTGGAATTCCATACATGGAAAAAGTACTAAGCACAGTAAAAATTCTCTTTATCAAAATATTTTTAAAAAAGATTAAAAATAAAAAAAAAATTCCGAATCCTTTCCGGTCGGCCATAAACAGCGACGTTTGCGGATGAGGACGGACGACAACGCCGCGACAACCATTCTCGATCCATTGGAGATAGTCTTATCGTCATCATCACCGGTGGCTGTGGTTGCCCCGTGCGTTCCTGTCCCCCGTCGCCACCATCACGTCCGCGACGCGCGACCTCCTCTCCTCGGCGACCACAGCAATAAGGAGGCGGCTGCTCCTCTCCACCACCACCACCATTGCCGCCGCCATGGCCTCTTCGGCTTCCGTATGCAAGGTCATCGACTCCCACCTCCACGTCTGGGCCACGCCACAGCAGGTGCGTAAAGCAGGCAACGGGCGCGAGACCTGTTTGCACATCCTGCAGTTTTTTACCTGTGACTCCCACTCTATCCACGCAGGCCAAGGAGGAGCACCCGTATTTCCCAGGTCTGGAACCCACGCTCCGTGGCGACGATGACTTCTTGCTCGAGGTCAGTCAGTCAGAGAACTTCAGAAATGCCGCATGTCATCTGCGCTTGAGGTTGCCCTTGAGTCTATTCGTTCCAGAGTCTCTCTGACCATCGGCGGCCGGATGACTTGTGCCTGCACTGTTGATAGATACTCTTAGATTCGTAGGCACATTGTCATCCGTGTGTTGTGAAACCGGGGCTCTTGTAGTTGCTTTGCCATGCACTGGCATCTGGGGTGGGCGTCCTCTGGTTCCATGCTTCACAAATCACAACCCGCTCATGGTGGTGATAGTCCACTCCACTTTTGGGCGTCACGACAGACAAACTCTGCTACTTGTCGTTGTCTCCATTCATCAGTGCAGGCACTCCAAGTGTGGTCAATGTTTCTCCGGTGGACTTATTCGTTTTATGACTGGATGTGCCATCCTTTGATGTTGTCATCTCTCCTGCAAGTTTGTCATTGTCGCTAGCCTTTTTGAAAAATACGTGGTCATACACGTTCTTGAAAAAACAAATCATGCAAAATTGGCACCATGGCAGAATGAAGGAAACAGGATAGGGCATTCTTCTGTGGCATACATTAGAAAATTTTTTTTTTTTCACGACCGAAGATATAACCCATTTTTCATTAAGACGAGTGATTTACACATCAGACATGAGAGAACCCTGATAGCACAGATTATAAACCATTAATATTTTTTTCGACCAAAACCATTGATAGTAGGGAGTAACACAAAGGAGCCGTGGGACCTACCCAATCTAATTGCCATCTTAGCAGCGTTCCCTCCTCTATCCCATTGTTATTGGCCTTGCTATTGAAAATTTGCTTTGAGACCGTATTTAATATTATTTGGTCTCACTAAACCACTATATCAGTCCTTTATGTTAGCAGAAGACTTGATGCATGGGGAGCGGCTGATTAATGAACTGTTTTGAGAATTTCCTCTTTTCTTTAGTGTATGACTGAAGCTGGAGTGGATGGGGCTCTCATAGTTCAACCTAGTGTTCATATGTTTGATCATTCTTTGGTAACTAGGTAAGATTTTTTTTTTCTTGCACTGATCCATTTCAATCGGAGACCACCTGAATTAGTCATATGACTATAGCAGTAATTTATTTCATTTTCGTTTTTTCCGCCTGCAGTACGTTGAAGAAATATCCATCCAAGTTCATTGGTTGCTGTCTTGCAAATCCTGCAGAAGATGGGAGTGGGATTAAACAGATTGAACACCTGATTGTACATGTAACCTCTTGGAACTTTCTTCTAGCACAACAGGAATGATCCATTCTGCTATTTTCTAATATGCAGTCCCTTCGCTTATCACCAGGAAAAATACCGTGCTGTGAGGTTCACCCGAGAGTTATGGCCAGCTGATCAAAAGGTTTGCAAATAGGAAAATGAGCAACCCTTTTCCTCTACTTATTAATTGGGATTGATGATCAATGTGGCCTGAAGGAAAAAAAATGTTTCAAATAAACAGATGACCAATGAGGTTGGAAGGTCATTATTTTCGAAGGCAGGAGAACTTGGAGCACCAGTTCTAATACAGACAAAGAAGGTAAAAGATGCATTCCTCTCCAAGATGTATCCTCAGCTACTATAGGAGTTTGAGATTCTGACAAAAAAATAATTGAGCAATATGTTCACATCCTTAAGAAGGGTTCACATTTGGACAACGAGTTATTATATATTGTCAGCTCGTGCCACTAGAGCTAAAAGAAATGAGCAAATTCTTAGCCCTATTAACTATACAAGTTACTATTTAGATGAGTTTATGAGAACCCCATCTGCATCTTTTTTTTTCAAAAATAAATTTGCATGAAATTGGACTCCTTCAACGTAAAGTAACAGGGATTTAACTATGCTCTTCGTTAATATTCTTTGTTCTTGTGTATGCAGGGAATTAGTCCATATATTCAAGAAATAGAGGAGCTCTGTAGGGATTATCCTGCAACTACTGTTATTCTTGATCATATGTGTTTCTGCATGCCACCAACGTATGCTTTTGTTTTTGCTTATTCATAGTTTGCAGGAATGTATTCATATGAAGCTAGGGCCTAGTAGCTTATGTGTTGCATTGACATACAGGAACGATGAAGAAGAGAAGGCACTCTCTTTGTTTCTAAGCTTATCCAGATTCCCACAGGTAATGTATGCAATTTTCTTATTTGTCTGTTAGCAGATGAATAAGATCATGAAAAATATCAATCCTTGTCCAAGCAAGCCAATTTCAGTATCAGGCGACATAGCACCCTCAGGTTTTACTTTCAGAGATCATGGGACAGTAACATTATTTTGTGCGAGCTGTACCTGACCTGATTTTTTTTGTCAAATACTTGCATCAAGAATAAAGCTGACCCCTAATGCCAGATTGTAGCAGAAGTTGCCTAGCTAGTACTCTCTTCGTCTCAATATTTGTCACTATTGCCATTCTCACACAAAATAAGGAGCATTGAAGACGGAAAACTATTCCCTCACTAAATACATCACTGCTTCAATGACTTCCATACCATTGGCTGGTGCATTTGGCTAGGAGGATGTGACTAGGTGTTGCGGCTACATTAATTAAGAGTAACTCTAGTGGAGTGACTAAACAGGCCCCTATTCTAATTTTTGGCAGCTTAAGTAGAAAAGCAACTTCAGTGAGCCTCTTATTTGGATTCTCATTTTAGGAGGACTCCTAAAATTTAGTTTTAGGCCCCTAGGAGCAGTAGGAGTTGGGCTGGAGTGATAGGATGGAGTGTTGGGCTAGAGTTGGAGTTAATTTTGGGCCCTTATTATATGCCGGCAGCATGTAAATGTAAAAAATAGGAGCTTAATTGGCATGCTGAGCTGGAGTTGCTCTAAGGGTAGGGAGTTAATAAAACTGAATCTGTGGGGGAGGGTAGGGAGTTGATGATGCTTTGGAATGTGAAAATGATAAGTAATTTGAGAAAAAAATCCTAGCATGACAAATATTATGAAACGGAGGGGTGTAGTGCACTTCTACTTTGTGCTTTGGTATTACTATACTTGCTCTAAATCCATAATGCACTTCAACAGGTTTATGTCAAATTCAGTGCTCTTTTCCGCCTCACCAGAGAGCCATATCCATATGAAGACACTGCTCAGCTTCTTTCCCGTGCGATATCTCACTATGGAGCCAGACGAATAATGTGGGGAAGGTGAATTCACAGACCAATTGATACTTTAAACTGATCATACGCTTTACAATGCTTGTTCGTGGAAAACAAGTGTTGAATCACCACAGAAACCCCAGCACCAGTTACATACTCGATGCTCCTCACTGAAAGTAAAAGAGATCTTATATTGAATATAGAAATAATATAACCCCTTCATCCTCTGGAACGAACACTATTGCCATGGATTAATTATTCTCTGAACATGTCTGCAGTGACTTTCCCTATGTTGTTGCTGAATGTGGCTACAAAGGAGGAAAGGAGGCGATTTCTCTTGTTGCAGGCAAGGTACCTGTTTCACCGTCAGATTTGGAATGGATCTTGGGGAAAACAATCAACCAACTATTCCAAGGTGCATGGGCTACTCCGTGATCACTGTAGTTGGTAGGACATATTTGTCCTAACTTCCCGTGTTTACATGTACCACTGACACGAATAAACCTGGTATCTACACCAGGCTGTTTGAATGTTGGCATGGATACTCTCTAAGCCATTATGGGCGTTCTGCTTCTAGTTTGGCTAGCTAGGCTCCCACTAAGTCAATTCCTTGTTACTTGGTTGTTTGTATTGTCTAAGCATGCTATGTTATGTGCTTGGTTGTGTGGATTGTTGTTTGTAGGATCCCCCAATCTTCAAATTGGTAACAATAGTATATTGGCCGTTAGCACGCTACGGTGACATCTAGGGTAACACATATTAAACATTCATTCATGAAACTTGGTTAACAGCCTATTATTAAAAATAAGAAAAATATAATAAATCTAAACCAATCTATTATACTTGATCAATGGTTATTATTACAGATTGTCAGCCTTTTGCTACAGCCATCTTCTGATCACAGCTAACATATTTAGACACAAATGCGATTTTTGGGCCCGATGGGCTCCCAACCCTAGACGCCTCTGGCGGCCCCATCCGTGCCGCCGCCGGTGCCACCGCCGGCCGCCTCCCCGGCGCCGGCGCTAGGCCCCGGCCCCTGCTCCGCCTTTCCTTCCCCTCCATCCCCATCCCCCTCACCTGCCCACCCCATCACTGCAAGAGCCGGGTCGGACGCACCGCCTCTGGGCCCAGCCACCGCCGCCGCTGCCGTGGAGGCATCGAGGCCGGGCGGCGGGGCTCCGCTGCCCCCGAAATCAGCGACCTGGAGCTCCCCCCACCTCCCGGCGCCTCCCCAACCTCAAGGCGCCCGGCCAGAGCGGGCTGCCACCGCCACAAGGGAGCCCGGGACCAGCTCCAGGGCCGGAGGGCCACTGCCGCCGTCCCCAGCGGGGCCGGCCACCCGCCAGCCGTCAGAATCCCGCGCAGCCCCCCATTGGGACGTGGAGGGGCTGCCGGGCCGCTGCTGCAGCAAGATTCACCAACAGTGGGGAGGGACGGCCCCAGCGTCGCCACACCCGAACTGGAGGATGATGCTGGAGGTGACGCGGCCGTGACGCCCCACGCACCCTTGCCCCTGCCGACCGCAGCGGACCTGCCCAGGTTCACGGCGAGGTTCCCGGCTTCGTCGATGCCGACGCAGGCCGCCCAGCCCTGCCGCCTGTCTAAGGTGGATGAGTCACAGGTCATTATCGAGGACGCCTCGAAGGACGAGGACGACAAGGAGGGGGTAGCGGTCTCCCCTAGGCGGTGGCCGGTGGCAGGCGCCGAGGCTCCTTCGCCGACGGCCCCAAGGTCCTCCCTTTCTCCACATGCGGCTCCCTTCGTGGCAGCCTCGTGTGGGCGCTCCAAGCACCGGCAGTGGGCGGACGACGATAAAGATGCATCCAACGACGAGCAGCCCTCGTCCTACCTGGCGACTGCCCTTCGCCCGCTGATGCCGTCTACTATGGCTTCGGGTCGCGGCGGGGTGGATGCCATACCGGGTCCTCCACGAAGGCAGGGGAAGCACCGCTGACCGCATCCCCATCTAGTGTGCAGCATTCCCGCCCGGCCAAGGGAGGAACGTGCCCCTGCCCGACAGCGCCTCGGCCAATGCGAGCGCAACGGGCATCCAGCCAACAACGTTGTGCTAGAGCGTTTACCCGCCCACCAGCGTCTGGGGTCGACACATCGTGCGACCGCTCCGGACGCTGATGGGTGGCAGGGCATGCTTCCTCATCAACCAGCACAGTCGTCGTGTCCAGGACAGCGCCATGGGGCGACCGCCAGAGGGCAGTGCTCTGGACCACAGCAGTTTCCGGCATACACCGATGGTCGCTTTTTCAAGTGCCTCACGACGGGGCACCGGGTCGCCACTTGCAACCTCCCTTGGCGATGCCTCCGCTACCATGACTTTGGCCACTTTGCGCGGGACTGCAAGAGGCCGAGGCGTGTCGGCGATGTAGCCAAGCGCGCCGCTCGGCCAAGGTGTGGCAGCGATGGACAGGGGCACGACCCAGCCCGACCACTCCCACCAGCTTGGCCACGGTCATCGCTCACGCCAGCGTCGTCGACGAAGGCGAAAGAGGAAGCAGGAGGCGGGCTGCGCCATCCAACCTTCAAAGGTTTGGCGGCCACGGATTATGGGTGAAGCACTGATCGAGCCTCCAGTCGACTACTTAGGCCTTGGATCCTACTCTGCAGATCCGATGGCCACTTGGAGGGACGTCGCCTGGGCCGTCATTCTCGAAGGCCCGCTACCACCACTCGGCAACACATATCTGGCCGGAAGGCTGGCCCTGGAGCCGGTAGCCACCCCTCCTGCAGTGACTAGGCTCCCCGAGGAGTACTGCGCCATCCTGGCCACGCCGCCGGCCGATTTGGCATTCAACCAACCTGCCAAAGATGAGTATGCCACAGAGGCCACAGTCGTTGCGGAGGCCACGCCTATCACGGAGGCCGACGACAACCCTCAGGACACGACGCCGGCCTAGCCAGAGGAGGTGTCGTGCTCGACCCCTCTGCCTGTCGATCGGACGGTGCTGGAAACCCTGCCGCCGCCGGCGAACACAGCCTCAACATAGCGCCGCTTCAAGACCTTTGCCGGCAAAGTCAAGAAGCCATGACCCGAAGCCATCCTGCGTCGACCTTCACCCAAACAAGCCACTACACCGTGGCGCAGGCCGCTGCGTAGCCGGCGGCTCGCTGCCCAGAGCATGTCGAGGCTACCGGCGTCCAAGCGCGGTGATTACCTGATTCTGAAGCCCCTCAGCGAGGTATGAACACTGACTGAGTCCACTGCGGCCAATAAATTCAACGCCCTATTCGGAGGGAAGCCGGAGGACAACGAGGCCCTCAGGGAACTCTTCCCTGATGGCCGTGATGTCAGCGAACGCAGAAGGCGCCGCCGCGCGCCACGCGCACGGGCATGACCGGTACCGCCGGTGTCAAGAGCCTCGGTTGTGTAATACATCGAGTAATAGTTTAGCGAAAACCTTCTAAAGGGTGTGTGCTTCATGTCAATCTTATCTTGTAAAAGCGCCCCAGTTGTATTAAAACTTTTCTCCTTAATGAAAATACGCGCAAATCTTTTGCGTGATTGAGAAAAAAAATCACAGCTAACATGCCATTGATCTGATCAATCGCCATCTTCCCTTGAATCACTTTAGCTAAACAGTATTTTTCTTTGACAACAAATTAGCATAAGCATTAGCGGCTAGCAGGTCCCTCAAAGAAGCATCATAGTCCCTACAAATATCATGAAAGCTAGCCACGGTCACGGTTAATGCGGATATTGCAACCTGCTCCAATCAGAGACTACTACACAAGGATTAATTTAGGTGGGAAAAACTGATTAACGGAGGTGGTTATTGCGACCGCCTCCAATCAATGGTCACAGTTAATGCGGATTAATAGATGGTTGCTTTGTCCGCCTTCGATAATAAAATTAAAAAAGAAAAAAGGCCGAACCAGGCCTGGGCCTAGATCTGGGCTGCCTGGTGCAGTGCTGCTGCTACAGGAGAACATGGCAGGTTTACACTTAACACAAGCGCAGCACGCTGGGTCCCCGTGCTGGCCGCGCCATCCCAAGACCTCTATTCAAGTTGGCACGACTCGGATCCTATCCTGGAGCAACAGCCAGACAAAAGAAATGAAGAATTGCACACGAAGGCTTCCATGCCACTGCCAGTAGCAGGTTTTCATGGTCGTTATTGCCCCCATGGCCATGCATCCCGAAGCAATCCGCTTCATCGACATATTGGGCGAATCCTTTCATCTTGTCTACCAAGTATCAACCAAGATCACTGCCTCTTTTTTTTTTTTTCTCATCTTCAAGGGAAGGGCTGAAATCCTTGCAGTCGCAGCCCAACCCTCCATCCCGCTTGGCAACCTACCTGCGTTAGAGTGGCAAGGAAGATGCAGCAACTTGTTTGAGTAGGAGCAGGATGAATATAGTCAGCAGAGCCGATGCATTCCTTCATTGCACAAAACAAAAAAGGAAAATATGAATCTGTTGACTTGTCCACCAAAATTTCTCACATCACATAGACTCTAGTTCTTCATATGCTTCGTCAAGCATTGCTTGATGACAGCCTAATCATGACGGCTTTTGCGTTCAAAAATCATGACGGCTTTGGGCTTGGGCATAGCATGTAAAACTAGCCATACTTAAACATCAGATTAACAATCTCCGACAGCAGCAGTGCAATTACTAAAGCAAAAAACAATTCTAACCACTAGAATCAAACTGCACAATAATCTTTTTGTAAACAAAGGTTGCATTTTTTGCAGACTTCGGGTACTCAGCCATAATTCAGCTGCCAAATAACAGAGACTCTAACAACTAGTAGTACACATCTGAAGCATATTAATAGCAGCAGAAATTTACTAACAAAACATTGGAAAGCATTTCCATAGCAGTTTAGGAGTTTAGAGTTATCCCTGTTCCCGTACCTTGCATCATTAGAAACGGCACACACTATCTTGAAGACACCGCACAACATGATGTGACCAAGCCATGTACTTCACAAAAGCACAATGAGCTTGAACTGTCGTACTGCACACCTCCAAACGCCCGGTGTACCTGAAATCAGAGTGCAAATAATTAAACTCGCACATGCATCTTCTGCGAGTTTTATGTTTCTTCAGGTGGTGCTTGGACCGTTTTGTGTTAGAAAAAAGGAGGCATAATGAAACTGGAGAATATTACCTTTTTGAAATGTGCTTTTGCTTGCTTTTGAATCAGTTGACGCTGTTAGCATTGCTGGCTCGAGTGTTACCAACGATGGCGCTGAGAAATATAAACTACCTAAGAATTCTCGTTATAAGTAATCCAATGCAAACACCAGACGTCCAGACAGCACATGCCCAAAGCAAACTTGAAGCGCATGTAGACCTTGATATCTGCAATGATTGAATTAAGACAGATGAGGAATTGGGTTGGCAAGTGAACTGCACAGGGTAAAAGGGCACAAATCGTCAGAGTCTAACGAACTCACCAGTTAAGCAATAATGGGCTTAGTCTCTCTTAATCCTCACATGAGGGATGTGGGAGATGAGGTGCCAGTCCTTCCCATTCCTTCTCTCGCAGCGCCTCTCCAGATCAGGGCAGTGACAGATCTTCAATGTCTGTAGAGCTGTGAGTCCTTTAATCCACTTTGGCAAGGACGTGATGCCCGGGCAGTTCGTGATCGTAAGCTGTTGAAGGGAGATGAGGCAGCACATCGATTGAGGAACTGAAGTCAGGCCCGGCAAGGACCATATCTCGAATTTTATTAGAGAGCGGAGTTCCCCCAGTGATCCAGGCAGTTGGACAAGTGTCTCGCAATCTCCTATTACGAGCTCCTGGAGGGAGGTGAGGTACCCCAATGATTGGGTAAGGCTGCTTGGCAATCCCTCTAAATCGAGATTCTTGAGTGAGGTGAGCTGCTTATGTGGGAGGCTATTTATGCTGTCACAATCCCGAATCGACAGAGTCTGCAGAGACGGAGAGCAGAGATCTCCCACCCACCCACTCCAATAAATACGCAGTTCTTTGAGGGCCCTGAGAGGTTACATTGAAGGAGCAGGGCTCAAACTACGGCACTCCACAATGTACATATTCTCCAGACAACAGAGCTCCCCCAGCCATTCGGGAAGCATATAGAGTGCAGAGCACGAAACAATGCTCAGGGTTCGGAGGGATGTGAGGCTCCGCATTCTCTCCGGCAGCTCGGTTAGGCCATGGCATTTCGAAATTCCCAAGGACTCTAGTGCTGTCAAGTGTTGCAGCAGCTCCCATTGACGTCCAGATCCACACGATGTTGCTCCTGTTGGTGGTGCCATGTCTCTCAGTTGAAGCTCCTTTATGCAGCAAAAACTCAAATAAGGCAGTCCTGCACCACTTGAAGCCAAATCCAAGTCCTTCAGAGACGAAGGGAGGTATGGTATCACCATCAGTTTGGGACACTTTGATATACTTAGAACTGATAGACGATTACCAATCTGCACTTGTCCCTCTTCCACATAAGCCAAGCTCCCCTCTGTTAGCAACCGAACCACGCACAAACTCTGCAGTCCATCCATAGATAACATAGACAACATAGGAAATGGACCTCCGCTTATGCTTCTAAGAGCAGTCAAATTTCGTAGCTGAAGTTTCTCCAAACAAGGCAATTCTATTAGCCCTTCCAGACGCTCCAATTTTGGGAAATCTGACAGTTCCAACTTCCTCAACTGTTGGAAGCGAGGAAGCTTTGCTACTTCCACACCTCTGTGCTTCAACATCCACTGCATAGATTCCTGTCCTGCATACCTGACAATTCTCAGGTTTTTAATTTCAGACGGTGGCTCAAACCCTTCTAGCAAGTTTTCAGAGTTCACCCCACTCTTAGTCGCACAAATTAGTGTCAGGCTCTTTAAGTTTGTCTTCTGCTTCAAGAATTCCTTGTGTGCAACATCCGGGTCCACACCACGGATAGTTAGTTTCCCACTAAGCCTGTTAATATTTTCAAGCTCCGAGATTTGGGCATCATTTTCACCCTTTCCCATGACAAATAGTCCCAGCTTTTCTAGTCGAGTAAGCCGTGCAATCCCTTTTGGAATGGCTTGTAAGTTTCCACAGTGTTTAAGGTTCAGAACAACAAGCTTCTTCAAGTTCCCTATGCCTTCGGGCAACTCTACCAACTTAGAACACCATTGAAGGTCCAAACACTGCAAGTTTTCTAGTGTCGTGATACTTGATGGTAGCCTCTCAAGTTGGGTGTAGCATAGTCTCAGTACCCTTAACCTTTTATTCCTGCTGATAGAGCTTGGTAATGTTGCAAGCTTCTCACAATCAAAAAGGTCTATGCTAGACATCATGATGCAATTTCCAATAGAATCTGGCAAACTTGTTAGCCTACAACAGTATGACAAGTTGACCACTCTCAACTTCTGCAGCTTACCAATGGATTCAGGTAACTTGACAAGATCAGATGACATTACATGAAGTGCTTGCAGACTCCAAATCTCTGAAATAACCTCAGGAAGTGTTTCTTGTTTCAATCTTGAAATGTTAAGGTACCTTAAATTTTTCGTCTGTAGTATGGCTGTGAGTGCAGATGTATGCACATATTCCACAGTGATACTGCACAAGTATTTTGCTTTCTTAGATGCTTTGCCAAATATGAAATCATCATCTTCACCAATATACATAGCACGTGCCTTTTTAAATGTATTTTTCGGTGGACGATGTCTTGTGTGTTCCATTATGGAAAAATACCTGCAGATCTTTTTGCAATTCGATGCCTTCTTGGGTACAACAAGTGAAATTTCATTACCCAAAATGGATCGGGCAAGATCATGCACCAAATCATGCATCTTACACTTAACTCTTCCATCCCATGCTTCCTTCACATCTTGTATGAAATACATTTGCACAAGATGACTAAAGTAGTCATCGCCAACATATTCCAAGTAGTTAGCACCATCTTCTGCGACCATGTCATGAGCAATCCATTGGTCAATCAATTGATCTTTATCCATCAAGTGACCTTTAGGAAAAATTGAACATATTGCGAAACACTGCTTTATTTGAGATGGCAAGTTGAAATAGCTCAACCACAAGCAGGCGGATACTCGATGTTCTTTATCAACATCTAATAAATTACTCTCTTTTATGGCATTCCACTGTTCTACTCGTTTCTTGACACGGAGGACCCCTGCAAGAACTTTAATTGCTAGCGGCACCCCACAGCACTTGTTCACAATCTCTTTGCCGACATCTTCAAAGTCATGTTCCACAGCACTTCCGTAGCTTTGCTGAAATACTTTCCAGCTGTAAAGCTGTAATCCTCAGATAATAATGGCAAGTCGATCAGTACTATAGATTCCACTGCTTCAGCAACATTTCTACTACGAGTAGTAAGTAGAATCCTGCTTCCTGGTGAGCCATTCTTTAGATGTTCCACGAACTCTGTCCATTTAATACGGTCTTGAGTCCAAACATCATCCAATACAAGTAGGTACCTTTTGTTGGTCAACTTGTCTGAGATTTTATTGTCCATATACGTCAAGGAAAGGCCGTCGGACCTCTCATTTGAAATAGCATCAAAGAGCTTCTTGAGAATTTTTCCAAGTTGAAATTTCTCCTCTGACACATGAACCCATAGTTTAACTGGAAAATGATTATGGTATTTATTTTTGACTTCACTGAAAACCAGCTTGGCCAGGATAGTTTTCCCAGAGCCACCAAGTCCAACTATTGAAACTATCTTGATTCTCTGTTGGTCATCATCTTGTAGCAGCTCAGATATAATATCATTCATCTGTTGATCTCTTCCAATTACTTCTGCCTTATCCACGGTGGCCAATGTTTGCCTTTCCACAGCTCTGTCTTCGTCATGGCTAACAACATCATGGCCAACCACTGAATTCAAAATAGTTCTCTGCTTCACAATGTCATCAAAGGTCTTCTTGATTTTCTTGATCTTTTTGGCAGCCTTGCATTGAAATATAAATGATTTTGGTTTTGTGTGCAGGTATTTGGACACAAATCCAGCATCAACATCAGCTTCATATTTTTCAGCCTTCAGTTGGAACTCATCCACAACATCATCAACATCGTAAGCAGTTTCTTTCAACTTTTTGTGCCATGGATCATCCCCCATAGCTCTGTCTCCTGCTGCTTCAAGCCAGTTATTTATCACCTGAGCTCGATCTTGGAGTTCCCGGAGGTCCTCTTTCACACCCACTACAGAGCTGTACTCTTTGATGACCAGCGGAGCTAACTTGTTGCCCACAAGCTTCAACGTTGCAGATATTGCTGCAGACACTGCAGCAGCTTCCATACCAACCATGTTTATGTAAGCACCTTCTTTCTCCTAGATTTCCTGCAAACTGAAATTAGGAAATAATCAGGAATTTCTAAAGGAGGAGTCCTATAGTTCAAGTACTTTCTTGTTCAATTATGAAATATCTGTTTTCACTATCGACCTGCACAAACAAGTGTAGCCCCTCAGCCTCTTGCTGAATGCTGCTGGCAATCTTTTACACCCTGGGAACAGGTGGAGTATTATCTCAAGGAGCAGATCCATTGGAGTGTCAACAAACACTTGGCAGCAAGTGTTCAAAACGGAAGAACCTGAGAACAGATGGATTGTTATTCTTCTACGAGGCTATGGAAGAGGAACATAAACTAGCTCCGGTTTAAATCATAGAAAGGTGAATAAGGGCAAGATGAACATACCATAACGTTAAGTACAGAAGAATCAACAGCATCCTTGTAGTTACAAACAGTATGATCTCTTCGAGTTGGAAGTGCTCGGCCTTCAGTACCTGTAAAGAATCGCAAATAACTGGTGTGCAAACTGTATGCCATATTCTTGCTGGTTACAGGTAAAATCGAGTAAATACCTGGATCTTAGACAAGAGGTGCTACTGCTCCCTCTCTCCTGAACGAGATGTGTGCAAATCGTAACTGGATTTGCACATGGATGGCAAAACTAAGCTTACTTTAGCATGAACCCCCTGGATCCAGATGGCCAGGCATCCGCTGCTGCCTACTAGTTTTGTGTTGCTTCGGAAATCGCTAAGCAAGGGCAGGTTCCTTGTCAGTAGCTGTGCGAGGGTTGGTCAGATCCAGTCTCGATAAACAAAAACAAACGTGAACGACTAAAAAGAAAGGATGTCAGAGTTGGAGCAGGTTGAGTGGAGGATTTAAAAACAGTTGCGCCCATGATCCCAACACATTTAAGGCTCGGTACACCCAAGTAAAGGTCGTCCATTTTTTACATCTTTAAACTTGATTAGTTAACATGCAGCTATATGTGTTACATGGTCATGTACGGACAGCTATATGTTGTTACTATGTAACATAATTTTATTTTTTTGCCAACGTCTTTTAGTTAACGTTAATTTAGAAGGTCACGTTAATTATATAATATAGTTTTAATCGAGTTACCATGAGGCACATTTGACTACATAACGTGTGCGTAACATATTTTAGATTGCCAAAAATGATGATTCAATTAACGTGTGCGTAACATATTTTAATTTTGATTATGTAACATGACGTTTTATATGTAATTATTTGCCAAAATAAACTATAATATATAATAAATTTTTGTGCCTTGTGGTAGTGCACGTTGTGCACCACGCACAAACAAAAAAAAATAAAGGCCTTGGACTATGATCCGCTCCTGTTTACGGGATTTTGTCAGATTTTTCTTTGTTTCCATTTAGTATTTGTTTATTTAATTAATTAAAAAAATTTAATAAATTAATGGCTCAGATTGTTTTGAATTATTATCTCCTAGTTGGTAATATGTGTATAGTAACATTGCCCTAAAGTCAAAGGGCCATCATGGAAAATTCCCTATTTAATTAATAAGAAAAAAATGTGGAAAAGGTTCCTGAGTTGGTTGGGGCTATATTCTTCGTGATTCAGCAAGTGATATGATCATGGCAAAACGTGGAAGAGTAGAAACTCTATTAGATCCAATGCATGGGGAACTCATTGTGTGCATACATGGTGTCCAAGCGGCAATTGAAATCGGCGTGGGACGTGTTGTTGAAACTGATGCAACGTCCGTGGTACAGGCTGTGTATACAAGCTCCTATGATTTCAGTGCTATGACCAATCTCATCTCTGAGTTGCAAAGCTTGTTAGCTCTGAACTTTATTTCTTGGAAGGTCCAACAACGTCCAGTTCATGGTTCATGTAGTAGGGTCGCCCATGAATTGACTGTTTTAGGTAGTCTATGTGATCCGGAGGAGGAACATTCTTTGATCTCCATTCTGATCCATATTCGATCTGTACTTGCCGATGATTCAACATTATTTGAGTAATGAAAATCCCTATTTTCCTTAAAAATCTGCTATTCACTATTTTTTGAGGAAAACTGTTATTAACTATTCGAGGCAAGGACTAGCCTGCCCTGTTATGATTAAGTTATGGTGTGTTTGATTTAAGGAATGTGAAGTGGCATCATATTCTCAGTCATGAGACTAAACTTTATGTACAGAAATTTGTGCCGGAAGAACCACAATTACACTACACAGGCAATGCCCAACTATACATGTCCCAGTCCTTCTGAACCCAAACACATTTCCACGATGGATGGGGTGTGTAGGTTTTGTCCACAGTCTTGCTCTTGCACGCAGGAGCCACTTCTAGTAAAAAAACTTTCAAAAGACCAATGCAGCCACACTAGGTCACTAGCTCAGAACTGAATCCAGCTCCCTCTGCTTGGGCTTGCTATTCCTTCTCCTGCGCCGCGCGGTGCCTGGAGGTGCCTGAACGATGCACAGCAGTTCAGGAATCACAATGTTCTCCAGGGAAACAGTTCAGAAATGTTCATACCGTCAGAGACATTGTTACCTTCTCTTCAGCTTTAAGCGAGTCCATGAGATCTCCCATGCCTGCTATTGCTTCTTGTCCTTGCACCATACTCATCAACTTCTGCATCTGAGCACGCATTTGGAAAAGCTGGGCAACCAGTTGGCTCACCTAATAATCATGAGAAATAAAAAAAATACAATCTTGTTAGCTCCATGTTTTGGTATAACTTAAGCATTCAGACTTCGGAAGACTGGTGATAACATAAGAATAAAACTAAACCTCACCTCTTGTTCAGTCTTTCCAGACTCCTCAGCCACTCTTATCCTCCTCTCACGCGATTCAGCCAGTAACTCTGGCTTCTCCCTCTCCTCTGTGCATCCAGAAAACATACAATTAGGCATCCGTAAGCATCCAATTAGGCTTCCTATATATAGCTAAAATTCAGGGCAAACACGTACCAGCAGTCATGGCATTGATCATTGACTCCACGAATGCAAGTCTTTTCTCAGCTTCTCGAATTTGTGCAGGAGTTATCTGTTAATCAAATCAAACTTAAACATGCTTGTAATGCACGGCGGTAAAGTTGGAGAACATGTTTAACTCCACATCCTCATGTACCTTGTTCATGCCTGGCATCATTCCAATAATGCGGCTCATGGAACCCATTTTCGCAACATTCTGAGATTGTTTTAAGAAGTCATTGAAGTCGAATTTTGCACTCATGATCTTTTTCTGTAATTCTGCAGCCTCTTCTTGACGCATCTATTTGTACGACATGTAGAGTTGTAAATAACATACAATGCTCACAATATTACTTACACAACAAAGGAGCAGTTTTACAGAAAGCTACTTACAATTTCTTGTGTCTTTTCAACAAATGAGAGTACATCTCCCATTCCCAAAACTCGTTGTGCCATGCGATCAGGGTAGAAAAGCTCAAGGTCCTCCAATCGTTCCCCACGCCCAACAAATTTGATGGGCCTCCCAGAGACCTGCATGGTCAATTAAGCAGTGATGTTCTCTTATATCAACTGAAAACAAAAAATGTTTACATACTACAGTGCATGGACACAGCTGGCAGGGATTAAAGACTGCTGAGATTTATGCATGCAGTGCAGTTCAAAAAGTTAGTTCCATATGAGATTTGTTTTCTTTATAACTTCAGCAAGCAAGTGAAAAAGGAAACTACAAAGATATATGCAGATCGTGCGAAAGTTATGCCAGTGAAAAACTGCCATCAACACTATTGAACTACAGAAGTGCTGATTATCAATTAGCAAAATAAAGTGAAGTTGAAAAGTAAAATTGATAGACAATAAGCTTCTTTGCATCATCAACTAATAGAAATGATTTATGGTAAATGACTACCTCTTTAACACTTAGTGCGGCTCCGCCCCTGGAGTCACCATCCAATTTAGTCAGTATAGCACCAGTGATACCAATCTCAATATTGAAGGTGGTGACTAGTGCTGCATATCAGAAAGAAATAGTTTATGTTTCTGTCGCAATACTATATTGCTCACAGAAAATCCATCAACAGAACAAAGCCATCCTGTGTAGAGCCGGGAACAATAAAAATTGTTAACAGGTTTTTAATAGAAAAAATTTAGAGCAATAGCCAGTTTCCTGGCTAACGGTCCCCTACCGATTCGGTCAAACAAAGTTTCCTGGCTAACTCTGCTTTTGCTGAAGTACCAACCAATGTTTACTAAATTTTGGCCCTTGGCAACACCCATGCTGCAACAATGGCAAGAAGAAACAGATGGATACCTGCAGCTTCTTGGCCAGTCATGGCATCAACGACAAGCAGAACTTCTGTAGGATTAACCGCCTTCTTGACTTCTTTCAATTCGTCCATCATTGATTTATCAATCTGAATGGAAGAAAGGTCATCAGCTGGTGTCAATGATGCTAGTTTGTATGGCATATGAATTATAAGTTTTGTATAAAGATATGGGTAAATCAGGTTCAGAACAGAATTCCTGGAAATTATAGTACAATGAAGATTAACCTGAAGTCTTCCAGCAGTATCCACCACAATGGCATCAATATTCATGCTTTTGGCCTCTTCCATAGCATTCTTGGTTATTTGTGTAGGTTTGGCTTCTGTCCCTTCTGAATAAACTGGTACACCCACCTGTCAATGCTCAAAAGAAAAATAACTCAACGACATAATTGTGGTACTGCATTTCAAAAGCAGATGTGATATGATTCCAAGTTTTGAAACAATCTGAGGGCATCTTGGCCCCTTAAAATTCGAGACATATCACCTACGACCAGGGGCACCCACAAAAAATTGAAAAACTACTATTAGGAAATTTTCACCATGGTTGTAGATTAAATTTTCACATCTATAATAGAAAGGCAACGCCCGCCTCTGGGGCCCCCCCCCCCTCCCTCTAATTTGCTCTAGCTTCGGCCCTGCCTACAACTATTCAATGGCAAAAAAAGCCAGTTTTATGTGAAGGTTCAAGGGGGTTACCTGTTTACCCAGTATAGTGAGTTGATCAATGGCGGCAGGCCTGTAAACATCTGCAGCAACCAGCATGCAACTCTTCCCCTGTAACCTAACTCTGGTATAAGTATCTACAGGTTATCGAGAATTAAACCACTGCTAGATGCTTGAAAATCAAAGAGTGAGGAATGCACCAGTTTCTTCAAATAGAATGCAAGCTTTGCACAAACAGTAGTCTTCCCAACACCCTGTAGACCTGCCAGCAAGATAACTGTCGGGCCACTTTTTGCAAATACCAAATCTGATACTTCTCCACCCATCAGTTGTACAAGTTCGTCATGCACAATCTGCAGCACCAATCAGATTATTTTTCTTCTTCCAGAAATCAATTAGTTCAAAAAACTGTTTGTGTGTTCAGTAAGCATAGACTAATAAGTAATAACTGGAAATTTCAGATAAGACTGTCTGGGCATGTTATTGTATTTTCTTTGCTGGCATGATTCACTATTCCTCCGGAGAATATGGAACTTATAACACTATGAAACATTAAATGTGTTAAGTTGTGGAGAGCACCAAAGTGACACAAATGAAATGATTCACCCAAGCAAAAGTCTGTGCACTCATTATCTGTAAATTCCTTAATGGCGGCGTGATGCTTACATACCTTCACTAATTGCTGGTCCGGTCGGACTCCTCTGATAGCATCTGCACCTAAAGCCTTATCACTAACAGATGAAACAAACCGTCTCACAACAGGCAAACTAACCTGACGAAAGGAGGAGAAACTTCAGTCCTCACACTATATAGGTATAAATGAACTGATGAGTAGGACTTGAAAATGCAAGGTACTGACATCTGCTTCCAGAAGCGCTCGTCTAATGTCCCGCATCGGTTCAGCAATGTTTTCCTTTGTTAGCACGTCTTGAATGGGAAACAGCAACGTGTTAATCATAATTCTCACTAGTTATTTAGTAAAGGGCGTACTTGATTTAGTTCCAAAAAACGCAGAGAAGAAGTTATACAGAAGTGTAGAACAAAATAGTAGTAAGAAATTAACAAGAACATAATACCAATAGTATTACAATCATATGGTTCGACAAGAAAACATAAGAGTACACTAGAAACGATTGTGTAAGGACAATTGGGTAAACATGTACTGAACTTGTATTTCAGTTGCTACATTGCCAATTCAAGCATCCAGGCCAGGCAATAGCAGCACTACGATTGCCTTCGAGAGCTCCTTATGAAAAACCTCCTCTGAATGACGCATGAAAAAACAATAGAAAAGACGCATTGATCGTAGGAACGAAGAGGAAGCAGAGCCACGCACCAACGCCGCGCAGCTTGTTCCAGGCGGACTCGAGCCCGGTGGTGAGCTGGCCGAACATCTCCGCGCGCACAACCAGCCCGCTCCCCCTCCTATGCCTCCTCCATACCTAAAACCCCCATACGTGAGCACGCTCCCTCCGAGCAATGCAACAAACTGAATGAACCAAAGCTGGAGCTAGCGAACCTGAGAGCGGGCGGGGGTCCGGGACGCGTGAAGCTGGACGGAGGAGTTGGCCGTGGAGGGCCCGCCACGGTGGAGCGAGGCGAAGGCTGGCTTCCATGCCGAGCGGCGCGCCGCGGCTGGGGACGAATGCAGTGCAAGCGCGGGCGCGGTGGCCTCCATTTCCGCCGCGGAGGGGAGACAAGGGAGAAGGAAGCAGGAGCGGACGACGGCGACTAGCTTGCTGGATAAGAGCGAACGAACGAGTGCTTGGTTTCAGATGGGCCCCCGATCAGGAGAATGCTTTGGGCCGAAATGTTCCGTGGCCTGTAGCGTTCCGTTCCCTAAAAAGACTTAACCTAAACGGGCCTTCATGGTATACAGCTAGTAGGGTTATTTGAGCCCATCGAGTGTAGAGGACGCTTTTTTTTTTTGAAACAGTGAGGACGCGTTTTTTTTTTGAAACAGTAGAGGACGTTCCGTTCCCTAAAAAGACTTAACCTAAAC
>CM041633.1:6851046-6897906 GCA_023333625.1 Bothriochloa decipiens
TGAAACAGTAGAGGACGTTCCGTTCCCTAAAAAGACTTAACCTAAACAGGCCTTCATGGTATACAGCTAGTAGGGTTATTTGAGCCCATCGAGTGTAGAGGACGCGTTTTTTCTTAGACAAAGGAAAGAACATTTAGTTCACGGCATTTTGGTTTCTGGTACCAAAATACTCCCTCCGTTCCATAAATAAAAGAATGTTTTTAATTTTTACAATTCTTTTTTGACCATTCTTCTTATTTAAAAAGTTTTAATATATATTATTTATTTTATTATGTCTTACTTTATGATTATATATATTTTTATAATAAATTATATATTTTATTATTTGAATAAAAAATTTAAATAAGACAAATGATCAAACAACAATTGTAGAAGTCAAAATTGTTCTTTTATTTGCGAAACGGAGGGAGTAGTTGATATAACGTTTATATAGATCTATAAATATGCTCCTTTCTTCCTAATATAGATGACCTTCTCAATGCATATTTCTCTTTCTCACTACACTTCTCTTTTTTTTCTCAAATGCATCTTTATCTCTACTCTTAAGGGGCATTTTAAGTCTTCTTCTAGCTTCAACGTGGTTTCCGTGAGAGATTCTAAAACGTTATGTGATATGGGACAGATATAGTAGTAAGCATTGTATCAATATTTTAGTGTTAAAATAATCTTAAATAAAAAAACTCACATACTTGTGTCGAAAGTCTCGAAGCACCTACAAGGAATCGCTCGATCCTGAAGCCGATGGAGTTGAGAAAAGAAGTTTTATTAGTTTTACTTCCAGCTTAGTTTCTTTGGGCATGCTATCTTTTCAGTTTGTTAATGAAGGTCGTTTGCTTGTTTTTAGAAAGTTCTTATTTATAATATTCTTGTGGGTGTTTTGCATGGTGTTTTCCATTGTCTATGCTTTCATTAGAAGTTAGTATCTCCAATTATTATTGGTGTCTTGTTTTATAAAATCGGAGTTTACTTTTGTAAAAAAAAACTCATAAACTACAATGTTGTAGACCTAATTTTTTTCTATAACTTTTATATAAACTTTATCTTCATCCAAATTTATATATATCAAAGTTATATATTTTTAAGATGAGTGGATATAGAAAAATATTTCACCAATCCAATCAACAGTAACCAATACTCATAGTTTTGCATTTTTATTTAAACAATAATCGTGTAAAAGATGAAAATTTCATGCCCAGCCATGGTTTTATTTTGCGACCTATGAGATGTCAATTTGGCCGCCCAAATTTGGTATGCTATAATGAATCGCATGACTTTCCCTACTCAAGTGGCCTAACAAATTTCATATAATTTTACCTTCATCCAAGTTTATATACAAAGTTATGATTTTTTAACATGTTCGCTAGTGGAGAAAAATAAAATCTAGTTTAGAAATATATAAATAAAAATTTGATGACCAAACGTAGTTTCATTTTGTAGACCTTCAGTGGTTATTTTTTTTTAAAAAAAAACTCATGAGCACCAATTTGGTCGCCCAAATTTTCTAACCATGGGGCTTTCCTACTCAAGTGGCCCTGCCTTTCACACAACTTCAACCTGACAAATTTCAGATAATTTATCTTCGTCCAAGTTTATATACAGATTTTTTTACATGAAAAAATGAAAAAACAATGAATAGAAATATAAAATAAAAAAGTGTTTCCCAAACGAGTAGTTTCATTTTGTGGTCCATGAACGAGTTTTTTTTAACTCATGAGCGGCCGATTTGGTCACCGAAATTTGGCACGTTGTAACCAATCACAGGACTTTCTCTACTCAAGTAGGCCTTGCCATTTCACACAACTCCAAACTAACAAATCTTCATATAATTTTTTCTTCATCCGAGTCTATATACAAAAGTTATAATTTTTTTTAACATGAGCTATCAGAGAAATAGAAAATCATGAATAGAATTATAAACATAAAAACTCAGTGCCCCAAACTCAGTTTCATTTTGTGGCTCATGAGCGGCTGATTTTTTTTTGAAAAAAAAAAACTCATGAACAGCTGATTTGGTTGCCTAGATTTGGTAATCACAAGGCTTTCCTTACTCATGTGGCCCTGCCTTCTCACACAACTCCAACATAACAAATTCATATACTTTTCTTGTCAAAAAATCATATACTTTTATCTTCATTGAATTCATATACAAAGTTTCAAATTTTTTGACATGAGCTAGCAGAAAAAGGACAATCATGTATAGAAATATAAAATAAAATTTTGGTGCCCAAACGTAGTTTCATTTTGTGGCCCATGAACGGTTGTTTTTTTAAACTCATGAGTGGCCGAATTGGTCGCCCAAATTTGTCATTTCGTAACAAAAATCACGGGGCTTTCTCTACTCAAGTGGCTCAGCCTTTTCACACAACTCCAACCCAACAAATGTCATAGTATAATTTTATCTTCATGAGTCTATATACAAAAGTAGATTTTTTGTTTCAACATGAGCTAGTAGAGAAAAATAAACATTTCTATATAGAAATATAAAAATACAAGTTCCTTGCCCAAAAGCAGTTTCATTTTGTGGCCCATGAGCAGCCGATTTGCTAGCTCAAATTTGGCACGTCGTAACCAATCACGGGGCTTTTCCTTACACAAGTGGCCCTGCCTTTTCACACAACTCAACTAAAGTAGCAAATTTCTATTGGTTGGTGCAGGAATTACAGTGCAATGCACGCGTGAAGATGGAGAGGAAAGAGATGCTCGACTGATTCGCCGGTTGAGAGCGATCGATCAGTTGTGCGTGTGCCATACAGATCACTGACGAATCAAGAACCATTCTTTTTTTTAAAAAAAAAACTATATCAACAACGAAGAAAGGTGGAATCTGAATTTCTGATTGAGTACGACGAGCATAACACTTTTCATCACTTTCTGAAAAAACACTTTATAGAAACCTTAAGTAATTAGGCCCGTAACTAGGTAGCCAATGCTTCTCATAAGCATTTATGATTACACCATTGCATCATCATATTATCATCCATAGGATAAGTAATATATCGATATTGTGCAAGTATGCCATGTATATCAACGAACCACGACGATCTCGTCGTCGTCCCCTCCGTGCACCACCTCGTGGACGCTCACACCGGCTGCTGCTACTGCTGCAGCGGCAGCGGCGGCGGCGAACTGCAGCCTGAGCCGGCCGCCCTCGCGCGTCGCCTGCAGGAGCTCTTTGCCGGGAATCACCACCTCCCGCAGCACGAAGCGGCCGTCCTCCCGCACCGAACGGAAGCACACGTACGGCTTGCCGCCGCGCCCGATGGACCGTATCGGCGGCGGGAACGTCTTGGGCTGCTGCCTCTCCTCCTCCTTCTTCACCGCCTTCTCCGCGGCGCCGGCGCCAGTGGCGGCGTCCGCAGCAGCATCGCTGCCGCCGTCCGCCGCCGTCTCCGTGCAGCCCTTGAGCGCGGCGGCCTCGGCCTCGGCCTCGGCGTCGGCGTCCTTGAACATATCGTCGGCGTCGACGGTGCTCTCGGACCCGAGCCCCTCAGTGCAGAGCAGCAGCGACGCGGAGGAGGAGCCCTTCTTGGCGCAGAAGCTCGCGCTCCTCTTCATCGCCGTGGCCACGGTGGCCGCCGGCTTGGGCTTCAGCAGCGCGTCCAGCGACGAGTCGTCCTTGCTCTTGTTCTCGGCCTCCGCCGCGATGTCCAGCCATGACAACGTGCGCGAAGGAGGCGACGACCGTGGTTCCGCCGCCGGCGGCGACGTTCGCGGCGGCAGGAGGACGGCGCCGCCTGCGCCTCGGTGGTGGTGTTCGGGCTGCTGCGCCGGCTTCTCGTGGAAGTGGAGCTCGCCGAATATCTCCGTGATGGACGCCGTGTCGATGGGCTTGCTGCCGGGGTGGTGGTGCACGTTACGGTACCACGCCGACAGCGCCTCCAGCAGCGTCGGGTTCTCCGGCAGCGGCTTCTCGAACAGCCGCCTCAGCCCGCCGTCCGCCACCGCCATCGACGGTGCAGCCATCACCTGCTTGTCTCTGGACAACATGCACCTGCACAAGGCTGCACAAGTGAACAAACGTTTCAGTTCTTGTGTGTCTGCCTCTGTTCAGAGTTCAGACACCATGTCTGTCAGTTGGGACTCGAGAGATGTGCCACTACTCTGTTCAGCTTACCTGCTACTGAGCTGCTGAACAGTTTTGAGGTTTGCGACTGACTGTCAGGGGCTAGACTCAAACCTTTGTGTCTTTCTGAATCGTGACTTTGTGAGCCTGGGAGAAAGATGTATGTATTTATATATGTATATATACTACTAGGAGAGAAAGAAAAAAGGAGCGGTGGAGAAATATGCAGGCTTTCTGTGTCTGTGGAATTGGAATATACTTGCATATATCACTTCGTCAGTTTTAACAAGTGGAGGATAGTCTTTCAACTAGAGAATATATGGCCTTCAGTACCGCGCTAAAGACATTTGGTTTTTAAACAACCGCCACTGCAGTACTAAGGAAGGATCCATTTTCTATAATGTATCTTTAGGGATGCAATAATCTTACAGTTGAATGCAACAATGAATCTTTTGAGTCAGTGAAATGTCTATGTACTTTGCACGAGTGATCAGTTGCGTCAATGTTCCGATTCCGTTATAGAAGTTGACATGTCCTCATAGTGGTGATGGCGACCTTGCGGTGGCTTTTTGTCTGGACTGAGCAAATTATATAGCGCAGGATGGACGTTCCGGTAAGGTCAGCAACTCAGCATACCAATCTGTCTGCCAAAACTAGATTCTGATTTCAAGTGGTGCTAAAGCTTAGAACAGAGGGATGATTGTCTCCAGACAGTAGTATACTTGCCTTTGTCACTGAGATACTTTTCACGTAACAGGAGGGGCCGGGCCCCCACTGATGTAAAGTTATATAAAGAAAAGGAGTTTACAAGAACAAAAGAAAGATAATTACACAATCAAGTCTAGCAATTAGATTGTGAAAAATACTTATTTATATAATCATGAACTTCATATACTTATTTAAGGAAAAGGAGAATAACACCAATGTTATCTACAAGATTTCGTCAAAAAAAAAAGTTATCTACAAGAGGGAATAAGGGGGCTTCCAAAACCGACAATGAACAAAGCATGAGAGTCAACACACCACAGAAAGAGAGGAGGAATTCGTCAGATTATACCTTAACAATCATAGAGCGTGGGCAAACCACTCTTTTTTCCCCATGCTGTTTCATTGTCTGAATGAAAGGGCGGTTGGCGTAGTTTTGCTCGTTTAAAACGTATATTCTTCTTTCTGAAAGATAAAATCTTACCACAGATCTGGAGAGAAGATAAGATAAAGCTACCTGATGCAATGAAAAGGGCCATGGATACGGTGCTTGAGAGCTCAGTTCAGACAGTTCATTGCAGCGCAAAAAGTCATTCAGTTTTTGTATCACAGTCACTCCAGCAAGCACCAATGAATGAGTGTTTTAGATATCAGAATATCAGCACTAACTTGCGTACATGGAATGGTCTATATCTTTGTAACGCACACCATCAAGTCTTTGCTTGAGTATTCTGGGACAGAAATTGACCTGTCCTCATAGCTGTGATCTTGCAGTGCCATTTGTCTGCCGTGCGCAAATTCTACAGCTGAAGATGGCAATTCCGATTAGGTCTGCATAGCAATCTGTCTACCCAGATCAGATTCCAATTTCAAGTGGTGCTAGAACCAACCAGTCACTGCACAAATGGTACCAACCCAGGACACCGGAATCAATGGAGTACTGTACTTCTCACAGAGAATAACGCTAGTGTGATCTTGAGATTGGAATACAGAGCTTCCTAATACCGACAGGGAATAAAGGATGACAGACACATCAACAAAGAGCAACACTGATAGCTGAACAGGCAGAAATCAAGGTAAACTCAAAATCATCATTGATTGTCTGAATTTTCATTGATGAGTAGGCCTAAAGGACAGGATGAAATAGCAATCGGTGGTGACTGGCTTGTTCACACTGTATCTGTCACGAGAGCTGGAAAACCTTTCCATAGATCCTGTAAGCCTGGAATCGAAAAAGAATGAAGGAGGAGGTAGAATAAAGCTACATGATGCAATGAAAGACAGTATGAATATGGTGCTTGGGAGCTCAGTTGCAGACAGTCCAGCATAGGAAAATTATACTGCCGAAAAGGATAAGCAACTCAGAGAGCACTAAGAGAAAGGGACAGAAATAAAGCATCGAACTTTCCCAAAGTAAAACACAAAGAGTGATCAACCTGAGCTAAAATCTGACATTTTGAAAGGAATGCAGAGAGCAGAATAAGGTACTAAGCGATAAGACAAGCACAGCACAGGTCATACCTGAACTTTAAGACACTTCATAATTTAGGCATTGAAGAGATTTATGTACAAAATAAAGCATCAATATCTTTCATTCTCTCAAACAAGGAACCATAAGAAAGATACAAAAGTTAGCGAAGGCAAGAAGAATGAATCTCAAAATACCATGACCATGATACAACAAGAAATGATACATAGACAAAATGCAAAATGTGCAACCCAGCAGTCTGGGTTCCTATTTTCAGGAAACATCAGGTTAGTCATTTAGTGCACAATAACAATTGAAATGTCATTTGATTTCATCTCCATGCTTCAAACCGTTCAACCTTGGAATTTATCCGGCTCACAAGGCTCACACCTCTTGATTTCTCAGCTGGAGGTGTGGCTCGTGTTGCAGACTGACCCTTACCATTTCTAGTCCTCCTACAATTCAGGTTTTGGCTCTCCTTCCCTTGAAGAGAATTTGTAGTTGTGCTGGAAGCATTAGCAGTAGCAGCGTGAGCAGCAAGTGCAGGTTGTGAGCAACCAGCAGAGCTATCTGGACTTGTCTCGGCAGCAAAAGGAGCGGCTCCTTCGGCGGCATTAATTCCATTAGGTTTGTCCTCGTTACTGTGTGCAGGACTGTTCAGGAGGGGCTCATCCTTGGCGAAAGAGGGACGCCTGGATCCTTCCTCAAGGAGAGAATCAAGTGTCATGTTGGGTTTCTGATGCCCATTTTCATCAGATGGGTCCTTTGGGGGTAGCAAAACATCCTCTGGACTAGACTCTTCTCTATCCTTGAGGGTCCTTTCTATTAACATCTTTAGAAAATTCATCACTTGCACAGCATACATCAGTGCAGTCAATGGATCTGCCATCAGCATGGTAGGTGGCCTATAGTTAGCATGCCTAACCATTTCAGCTGTATTTGGAGAGGCGAGTGAGATAATTTGTTAGGCTAGGCTATTAGCACAGTATATTACCTGAGTCATATTTGGTGCAAAAACCATAGCAATATTGCGAGCGTTCATCTTGTTTATCAGTTCTTCTTGGACTACATCAGCCATCAGATTAACAGACCAATCAAGCAAAGCAGCTTCGACTGGTGGAAGGCATCTAGCAACACGAGCACAATCCTCTTCAGATTGGCATTGCATAACCTGTTCAGGCGGGATCGAGTCCAGCACCCCATTTGGCATCTCCCTAAACCAGGCCTGAAGAGTGATGAAAAAGTAAATTTGATGAGAATATACATGTCTTGTCAAGTAAAGCCGAGTGATAAAAATATAAGCGTCAAATAAGTTGACCACACTACATGACTGCTTCCAAAAGCAAGATAATATTCTGCAACAGCATGATCCCAAATCCACAGTTTTGTTTGTTCTACTACTTAAAACAATGGAATTGATGATGATGTGTCATTGGTCTGTCTGCAATCACCACCACTCTCTGTCTCTACCCATAAATTCGCTCTATTTACCCACCCTGCCACTGAACACAAATTAGTCACCCTCACCCCAATCTTTCTCTAACATCCATATATACAAATGTACTTCTTTGATATGTAGTGCCATTGCAATGCATGGGCAGTTCTGCTAGTAGGGAAGAAAGTTGAGGCAATATCTTTGTGCAAGAAAAAAGATAAATTGAGTTATATTACAAAGTGAAGTGTGGATTCTCTGACAGTAGTTGACATGAAATTCCAACAGTAAAGATAAGCACAATCACTAATAACCTCACATGATTTCAAACTTATGCTGCCAACATATGAGCATAATTATTAGAAAGATTCTTACTTTAATTAGGCCTGCCAAACAATGGACCTCAATGCCATCCGGAACATTTCCACTATTTAACTGGTCTCTCACAAATTCCTCCTGGCTATTCTCTGCATTGATACGGAAAATACCTTCTGCCTGAAAGTACAAAGACATTGTATTCGATCAGACAAAACTACTAAGAGCTAATGAAAATAGGAATAACAGAGACCCTAACAGAACACACTTGCAGACCACCCTGTTCATAAAGGCGCCTTTGCATCATCAACAGGATCGTTGGGACACTGTTTCTTCTCGAATCATAGGAACACTGCATTGATTCTGTTGAAACTCCAAAGACGCTTGCACTGCATTTCAAGTTTCAATTAGACAATAGCAACAGCCAAAATATACATGCAGTGGACACATTATTAAAATATGCACATTAGCATTGTAAAATAAATGTGTCCTGCAGTACTAAGGATATGACCACTATGCCATTCATGTGATGTTAATGAATCTTTTAAAGAACCACAAGTAACAATTTCAGTGGTGCCCCAGGACATCATCTGAATCCTTAAAAGGTATATGCAAGGGAGGCAAAAAGTCTACACAACATATAAAAGTAAAAGTAAAAAAATAATAAAAAAATAAATAAAAAACCCTAAGGACCAATGTAAAGTTGTGGGGAAAAGACATTTTTTTTATTCAAGGTTGAATGAACTGATTTGGTGATAGTTGACTCCAGGGCAAATGTCCAGATTATGACCTTTCTGATTCATTCTAGGAGCTTAGCTCATTTAGGAAGATATATCCAATTATCCAAGTTTTATTGATCATATACCAGCAATCCTTGAGCTTGAAGATTGGATGTAGGTGTTTGTGCCACTTTATCTTCTTTTGGAGGCACTAGGCGCCCATTCTTCTATAAAGTCGGAGCCAGGTATACAACACTTTAGTTTATTCCTTTTGGATTACCAAGAATGAAAACTTAAATCTTGCAACTCCCAATAAGAAACAAGATACCTATGCACTTTTCTTATACTTTGTGTTCTGTCTGTTTTGAGCACGAGTCAGAAATTATGGGGAAGCAGAGAAACAATACTTCAACTCCCAGGGCAGTGTACAAATAGACAGATGATAAATGGTAAAAGAAATAAGTAGCTCACAAATCAAGTGCTAACAAAAAGAGCATAAATCATCTAATCAGGGATCATCTACCAGCTTGTTTCAATGTTATTTATAACAGGCAATTTAGCAATCTCCTTTATATCCCTAGCTCAATCGACAAAAATTCCTGGATGACATAAGCAGCTACAGAAAAATCATGCGGACCAATTATGGGAAGCAATAGAAAATATCTGTACTAAGTGGTGGTCGAAAGCATAATAAATTATCAACTAGTATCAAGATATTTGCAGTCTATCATATCTCAAATCAAGCCAAGCCAAGGCAACATTACCGATACAAACACACTAAATTTAAATGGAAACTTGGATAAGTTCACCAGAACGTAATGGGGTTTGCACTGACGGGACCATCTTTCTACTCCAGTTAGAATCAAAATGACCATCAGGCAAACAATTCTGCCATAAAAATGCCTAAAAAATCACTACTTTTAACTAAGCACGTTTGTCGCAATTACATGTTAGGACTTCGGGCCCAATGCTATGAAACCACTGAACTGAGAATAAAAATCGAATCTTTCAAAGCGCACTTGGCACCGACTGACGAACAAGGGAGACGGAATGGGACTGACCTGGCACTGGGAGCGTGGTGGGGCACCTCGGGCTCGAACTCGACGGGGAGCCCCAGGAATCCATGGAACCTATCGAAGGTGACGTGCGCCACGTGCTGCACGTCCGTCGGCAACCCGATCTCCATCTCGCAGCCGCGGCCTTCACCTTCGCCGCCGCCGCGGCCCACCACACTGCAGCCGTGCAGGGACTTCCGCTGCAGCTCAAACAGCAGCGCCAAGAACGACCACCGCTCCTCTTCCTCCTCCTCCTCCGACCCTCCTGGCTGCCGGCGGCGCTGTTCTTGGATTCCTCGGCTCCCTGCAGATCCCACTAGGCGCTCCGCGCTGCCGCTACCGGGAAGCACGTCGTTATCGGCACTGGCTAAACAGCGCAGTGAGGAGGTCGAGGAGGAGGAGGCGCGCCTTGCGGGGGAAGCGAGGTTGGCCGGGCCCCGGGGCAGCGCCACCTCCGTCATTGCTTCCTCCTTTTGCGATTTCTCGCTGGAAATATGAGCTGGATGTGGGCGCGAGCGATTCGGGACGAGTTCTTGGGATTTTTTCTCGGATGGTGGAGTGGATGGGGGCCAAATGCACCAACGAATGATTGGGGATTCCCGTGGTGGAGTTCTTGGTGCGCCCTATTTAGAATCTGTTCGGTGCTCGCTTTGGACTGGAGATTGGGGGATTTTTTCAAAAAAACTTTCAGTAAAGATCCAGTTTTAGCAGGAGATGATGCTTCTGATGAAGCTGTTTGGTGGAGAATGGATATGATTTTTGCGTAGGTGGAGTTGGATTGAAGGGAAGGCTTTGAGCTGGAGGTGATGGCACCATCATTCGTCCCCGCTCCTCTCTTCCTCTTATGCTCACCACGATGGCCATGGCCCTCGTGGTTCTCGCTTCTCGTTCAACCGTGGGTTTCTTCTCCATTTTGAAGCTAATCCTTGTCAGAGAAAGTCTAAGCTGTTGTGACTGTTGCGAATTGGCTACGTCGCCGAAAGTTTCCGGAGCCGATTAACTGCAGAACAGCGTAATGTCAATTCCGATGATACCGAAAGTCTTGATTTGGTTCAGCTGGAAAAAAGGCCCAATCTGGCTGCAAGTGTGAAGGGTCATAAGGTCAAAAAAGGCTGGTAATACTCGTCAAATACCTTCTCCAATCATCTTGATTTGTGCCGCTAGGGCGTGTTAATTACTATCGCGTTTAATTGACATGTACTCAAAACGATCCAATCAAAAGAAAGCAAGCACTACTTTTTCTTAGCATAATCACTACTTTGTTGAGGAGAAAACATACTTTCTTCATTGATCACATATGCCAGTATTATGGTAGTATATATAGTTGACTAATCTGAAATACTGTCTCAATAATGTGCCTTTCTGAATATCATCAGCATAGTAACCAAAAATAAGTGTTGCACACTTCCACAAGTTAAAATACCAGTGCATGCTAGCAAGATCAAGAAATTTGTTGCTTACATGGCTCATTATAAGTGCACTCCATTCTTATAAAAAAATCATTAATATACTCATAAACCATTAAAACATTTTTCTCAAAAGTTCACGAGTCATGAAAAAATGTTCCCTTAACAAACCACATTCTAACTGACTAACCAGTTTAAGTTATATTGATAATCTATGCCAATAAAATTTTATAAGTTATATTAACAAACCACATTACTTCAGATAGAATTCATTGTTTTAACTCATTATGGCATCAATATTGGTTATTAACTCTAGGAACTCTACTTTTTTTGTAAAACAATAATAATATGGAATGTATACCATATATTTAGGTATACTGTTTGAAAGTATACTTGGTCAAAATGAAAATGTTAATACTTAGAAAAAGAAATGTATATTTTGACAGACAGAGTATATTGCAATGATAATAAAATAGTAGTAAAATTCATCTCTTCGGGATCAATTGTTTCCATGCCTAGGTAACATACTTACATACATTCGTGGTGATGAGATATGTACTGTGACAAACTACAAGATTGCTGCCTACATGGCCAATTAGCCCCCATGTCTAAATCTTGATTCTGCCCTTTCCTGCGTCTGTTCACGCAGGGTTCATTCTTCCTGTCTTACTCCATCTGCTTGGGGGCCGGGGATCGTGATGTAGGCATGGCCAGAAGAACTGCACGGCAGATGTCTCTGAGAAAGAATAAGAACTTCAGCGAGCTTCTCCACGGCGCAGTAAGTAACTGGAGCCCGATATTCATGCCAAAAATGTATACCACCCATAACGTGAAACTTTCAATATTCAGTACGTGGAGGACGAGATATGCAGCCAGAACTACTAGAGGAAATAATACTACCATAGCCATAATGAGCTTCAGGTTCAGTATCACCCATGACCATGGACTACCAGGATTTAATTGGACGAGAACTGTAGACAGGACGACTCCTATAGTAGATAAGGTGACCAGTCGCCTTGAACCACTGAGATTCAGTAGCTAGAGGACAAGATATACAAGTATAATTCCCATGGCAAATACAGTTACCAGAGTTACCATGAACTTGATGACCATTATTATCACCCATGACCATGGAACGCTGGCAACCCTTAGGACATGTACAGCCAGCACAGCTCCTTTGGAATATAGGATCACCCATCACCATGAACTGCTGAGATTTAGGAGGCAAAGGACGAGAGCTGCAACCACAGTTACCAAGGCAAATGAAGCTATTATGACTATTATGAGAGTCCTGATGAACTTCAGGGTCAGTATCACCCATGACCATGAACTGCTAGGATTCAGCAGAAACAGAGCTGCAGACAGTACAACTCCTCCAATGGAAAACAAAACCACCCGTTGACGCCATAAATTGGTGGGATTCAAAAGGCCGAGGACGAGAACCACACCCCCAAGCCCTATGGCAGATGAAGTTATCAGAACTGTGACAAACTTCAAGCTCAATACCACCCAAGACCATGGATTGTTGGAATTCAATAAGATGAAAACTGCAGCCAGTACAAAACCTATGGCAAATAAGATCACCCGTTGCGAACTGCTGAGATGTAGGTAGATGATGGATACTAATAAAACCAAAATTCCAGTGAAAGATGAAGTTCTTAGAGCTGTGGACAACCTAAAGGTCATTATCGCCGATGGCCATGGACTGCTCGATTTCAAATGGAAGAGAGCCATAGAAAGCAAAACTCCTATGGCAAGTAAAATCACCCGTTGCCATGAACAGCTGAGGTTCTTCTGTCGGTTATAAAGGACGAGAACTACGACCACAACTCCTAGTCCTATCGCAAATGAGGTTGACCGAGGGTGGTTATGAATGTCAGGGATGTTCCCACCCTTGAGAACGAATTATTGAGATTGAATATGAGGAGAACTGAAGCCATAACTCCTATGCCAAGCTTCCAGTTCCAGATCATTTCCGCCGATGACCATGAACTGTTGGCCACAACAAGAAAACCGAGCATTAATGACACTTAAAATAGTGACCAAATACAGTTTTTATCATTGTTTATCATGTTTACTGTGACATCTGACCACATTATTTTTTCTCACAATTGCACAATTAATCAATACAAAAATATCTATCGACATAGAATTTTTGTCCGTGAAAATATTTTGCCACTATATAATATTCCATTATTAGTGAAAGATATGGAACCAACATATGGATAAATGAAGCCCGTTAGCCCAAGATGGACTCAGCAAAGGTCAACATACACATGGCCTATGTGTTTGAAACTTGAAAGGATAAAATCTTGGACTGCCATGCCTGAGATTGACGCACCAAGTCTACCTATCCTTAAGAGGAATAATTTTGCAGGACATCCATAGCAACCCAAGCCGATGATCAATCCCAAGTATCTAGAGAGGAAATCCTAATGGGAGCTCTATAAATGAGAATTGAAGAGTTATGCATCCTAATGGGAGCTCTATAAAATGAGAATTGAAGAGTTATGCATCCTAATGGGAGCTCTATAAAATGAGAATTGAAGAGTTATGCGAAAGAGGTGTCATGAATTCAGTAGGACATGTTGTCCAAAGCTGTTTTTACATAAGGTTGTCACCGTTTTTATTTAACGCCTTGTAGATCATAGATTGCACTATGCCCTTTGGATCAACTTGTGCAATTTGATGGGGGTAATTCTTCATTCTTTCTTGGGATTGACGGGTGATCCTGCAACGTAATTGCTACATGAATCACTACCATGTTTATAGTTATTTCATTATACATCGACTGATTCTACACATGGATGGTATTGTGCATGTCCTTAGTAGGATTAGGGGTACATTGGTGTAGTGGTTTCATAAATTCTATACCATAAATAGTTAGAAAATAAGACTTTGGAAAATGTAGTCTGCAAAATTCTTTGTCGGTGTTTTGACCGGCAATATTTATAGAGAAAAGTGTGCTTAGGTTATCAGATGGTAGAACGAGGCAGACACAAGAAGATTTATACTAGTTCGGGCAAAAAATCCCTACGTCCAGTTTAGGCGGATGTGTTGCCCACTCTCTTTGATGGAGCTTGTAAAGGGGGTTACAAACTATGGTCAAGAGAGAGATTCTAAGGACATATCAAGTCTCTAATGGAGAATACAGAGAGAGAGACATGTGTATTTGGCTAGAAATAAGTGGACTCAATGAGCCAAGGATGCCTAAACGAGTCGTTGGTTGGGAATTATGTTGTCTAGATCTTGTGGACAGGTTCTCATAAGATTGTTAAAGAGAAAAAGTCCTTGACCCGCTCCATTCATGGGGTTGTCGGTCCTCCTTTTATAGAGCAAGGAGGATCCATGGAATACAAGTTTTATATCATCGGGAAGCCATCGGTTGTGGCTTCCTTGGTGGCGACGTTTCTTTACAAACCTTGGTAGTCATGGCTATGCCTTCATCGTCTTCATAGTCAAGGGCCGCCTCCTACCACCCCTAAGGTCGTAGAGTGCGGCCAGCTTCCTTGGTGATGACGTTTCGTGCGGCCTCCATTTTAACGTGGGGTTGAACGCCGTACACAAGCCGAAGGCTGAGAAGTCATCGTGCTTTCCCTGCGTGGGGATCACAAGACCACTCCCCTGCGGCCGATGCCTTCCTGTGCTATCGGGCGAAGCAGAACTTTAGTGATCATCGAGAGCGACCGTCGTCGGGCACCTGTATCAGGTTCCGTCCGCTCTAGCCATAGGGCCAGGCCTCACGCCTCCCCTAACTAGCCGTTCATGGACCTAGGCTCCCCGTTCTTGGGTCGGCCGTCTATTAGGCCATGGGGCCTGTCTCCGCCAACCGAGGACCAAGTGGGCCACTTCTTAGTGGGTTAGGAAATATTTCCACAATAGATCCTTGAGTTTTGTACTTATTTGCTCAACCTCTTTCGCTTAGGGGCAGACACACAGCATATGAATGGAGGGCCACCGCATACCCTGTGGGGCATCCTTGAAGTACTTAACATGGGACTAAACTCATTAGATTAGGTATATTACAACCAAAAATATTAATGCATTATCATGGCGTAGTGGTAAGCCTCCTCCTTTGTAATCTGAATGGAGATGGTTTGATTCCCGGCACCGTCACATTTTGTTTTAGTTAACCCATTTTGTATTCTTTAATCCAACAATTTACAACACCATTCTATATTTTGATTTTCTTCTGACCCCTTAAATATTAAGTATAGATAATATACTTCATCCTTTAGTTTTTCTATTATTTTTATTTTCTTTTATCCCATTAAAATTAAGTACGGATAATATAGTTCATCTTTTAGTTTTTCTGTTCTTTATCCTCTCTTATGCCTTTAGACTCATGTGTCTATCTTTCAATTTGTATCCCCTCTAGATAGATAGATAATATAGATAATATGACTATATATGTTATAAATTTTTCATCCCATCTTGTTGTGTCTTTGAGATATATATGTCATGAAATTGAATGGAAGTCGATAGCTATGTGTAGTGTTGTCCTTCGATATTAGTTGTCGACTTTCTAAGACATTTTCAGTAGTGCCTATGGTTCACCCAATAAATCTAGAAATGTCAATAATGCCTAATGTTGACCCCACTAAACCTAGAAAATCTCTTGGTCTTGTTCATTTAGGCTATTGAATCCAACTTAGCAAATTGATTTGTTGAATCATGAAAGGTTACTATTTCATACAAAATTTCATGTCAATTATATGATGCTTTTTATTTGTCTTAGTACAACCAGATCATGCTTTAGTCGTAGTCTTATGACGATATTTTTATTTTTTCTTTTTTGGGTTTGAAAGCTCAGGTAGTCCCAATTTAGAGTAATAATGATCTTAGCTTTTCTTTATTTAATGTTGAAAAGAATAGGTTGTTTCATGATTAATTCTAGAGTATAAATCATGACGAACTCACATACTAGTATGTATAATCCTAACATACTACTTAAACTAAATAGCATCAGTGTGACCTACAGCAAGATTGAACTAGTAGGCATACTGAAATAACAAATTAGATCATGGCATACATACTTCTTTGCAGATGGATCCACCGTCACCATAGCTAATGGTAGAAGATCCCCGGTTTGCGGTGGAGGATCAGGATTGTTGTTGACGACACCACTAAGTCCTTTAAAACTACATCAAAGACAATAGTTATTTATTTCTATGTCCAATGGTCCAATGAATCTAGTTATATATTATTTTCAAGTAGTTCATATTAAATTTCATGCATTGGCCTAAATTCTAGTACATTCAATAGTTGTCCCCTTCATGTTCTAATATCCAGTAGTTTGGCATGTGTCAAGTGACTCAGAAATAGTTAATAAAACTGAACTACTATGAGTTGGAACCTACTTTCCTTGTCCCAAATTATAGATTGTTCCAAATTATAGATTGTTTTGACTTTTTGAGGTACATAGCTTTTGCTAGCACCTAGATTTATGATACATAATATTTATATATTTAGAAGCCAAAACGACCTATAAAATGAAATAGAGGGAGTACAATATTTTTCTATGAGTCAGAACTGTTGAGTGTAAGAATTTTCTACCACATAAATTAAAATCAAGTATTCTCATTCTATGTTCATTTTTGACTATTGAGTCATTTCCCGAGGAAAAAGAATAATTGCAATGTCATTTGTGATTTGAGAATTTGTAGTGACGAAAAAACACCATAGACAGGAGGCGGCCTTGCATGGTTAAAATTTTTATCTTACTATTACTAAATTGAATTTGCTTTGTAATGAATAATTACCTTTTTTTGAAATGTTGAATAATTACCTTTTTGTATCTAAGTTTTTCGAAACAACAACACTTTCCCCTTGAAGCATGGGATCCTGCAAAACAAGAGGAGGCCATGTGTGGTAAGAGTTTTATCTTACATTACTGATGGAGGTACCACATTAATTCCTTGAAAAATATTTAGTAAGTTTATGATAACCGAATATAAATTACAAACTAGCTAATATGTCTATTGTGATAGAAATTACCACAAAATATTTAAACACTTTAAAATTAAAGTAGTGTATGCTTAAATTTCAAAATTTTGACCGCATCGTGGTCAAAGCATCAAGTATTTGTGTCAGAAAGGTGAAAGGAGTTAGATTCTTTCAGTTATGTCAGATCAGAAAGAATTACCGTGCAGTATTCATGCACGCAAGAAACTCTCAGTATAAATTTAAATAGCGCAAGTGACATCTGGAGAAATGGAAGGGACCTGCAGGAACGTATATCTTTGTGTAATTAGATATACCTGATCAAACTTATGTGTGCATCCTCCAGCACAAAGTATAAGCGACAACATTTGGCCTGCAGGTGGTCTTCTTTCCTTATCAGCCTCGACGCAACGGAGCCCAATTCTAATGCATCTATGCACTTGCTGGAGGCAATCTGCTTCAAGTGATGGATGCTTTGATGCTATTTGAGAAATGTTTTAGTCCAATTTTTTCGTACCTAAGAACAGATAACAACAGCTATTATGTGGAGCCGCAACTACTAGAGGGCCGGTGCAAGAATTAGAGGCAAAAAGAGGAAGAATACACTGCTAAAAAGTAAAAACATATCGCTACAGGTTCTTCCATTGCCCGTCGAAGAGGAGACTGTAGAGGAGGGAGGCGCCCACCGCCGAAGAGGACATCCACCATCGCTGCCTGGAACTTCACCGCGGCCGTGGACGAGGAGGGGGCCGAATCCACCGCCACCGAGATGATGGAGGCTGGATCCGCCGCCCCCAAGCTAAAGGAGGCCGGATCCACCGCCGCCGAGCTGATGGAGGCCGGATGCACCGCAGCCGGAGTGAAGGAGGCCAGATCCGCCGCCACCGGAGTGAAGGAGGCCAGATCCGCCGCCGCCCGGCTGAAGGAGGGGCCGCCCCTGCGGATCCCACCGCCGCAGTCACGGGGATGGAGGCGCCCCCGCGCATCCCGCCGCCGCTGTGGAGGGCCCCCGCGCTCGCCTCGCTGAGCCGCCGTGGAGAGCCCCAGCGCGTGCCTCGCCGAGCGCCGCCGTGGAGGGCCCCCGCCCGTGCCGCTGGCCGCCGGGACGAGGAGGGAGGGGCCGCCGTCATCGTTGGAGGGAGGGCCTGCTGCGCTACCACTGACTACACCGGACGTCGGGACGTGGAGGGAGGGGCCGCGCCGGACGCCGCGCCGCTGTGGGTGATGGAGACTGGAGAGAGTGGAGGGAGGAGACAGAGAGAGTGGGTCAACGGGGAGGGAGGAGGCGCCGGGCTGACTGCGCTGAGGGAATGAGACGGGGAGGGAGTGGGTGAGCTGAAACCCTAAGTGCTCCTTTTATACTCCATCAGTTTTTGTGGGCCGGATTGGGCCTCGCCTGGTATATTTGGGCTGCTGCGTTTTCCGTGGCGGGCCTTATAGGATGCCCGCTGCGGTAAATCGATTTACCATAGCGGGCATCTTAAGGTGTCCGCTGCGGTAAAACGATTTACCGCGGCGGGCAAAAATGCCCGCCATGGTAAAAAAATTGTCCGCTGCGGTAAATCGATTGATTTAACGCAGTGGGCAACTTAAGGGCCTGTCACGGGAGCCAAATATACAACGCTGCGGTAATTGATTATTGACGTAGTGACCATTTTTGTACTCATGACATGGCAGCTTCCAAGAATGTAAAATGATAC
This sequence comes from Bothriochloa decipiens, assembly GCA_023333625.1. Taxonomy (NCBI): domain Eukaryota; kingdom Viridiplantae; phylum Streptophyta; class Magnoliopsida; order Poales; family Poaceae; genus Bothriochloa; species Bothriochloa decipiens. The sequence goes on from CM041633.1 coordinate 6,869,853, forward strand.
AAAAGGTTCGGAATTAATTGAGATTTAGGATAGCGGAGAGATGAAAACAAGAACAGAAATTAATAAACTATCAGGGAAAACTCGTTTCGAAGAGCTTGGCGAGCTAGGAATTGAAATCATGCATAGCATACATAAACAGAGATGAGAACCACTACAAATGGCGTGGATAATCGATCGATTTGATCCAAAAGTACTAAGCAGAGGCTATCGATGGTACCTGGACGAAGGCGATGCCGCGTCGCGTCGAGGAAGCCAAGAGTACAGGAAGGTAGCAAACTCCCGGTACCAAGCTAGGGCAGATTACATATAATGCGTGTACCATGGTCCTACAGACGATCGACGACGAAGACGAACGAAGACGTATGAAGTCAACTGAGTGCAGTCCCTTTGTCCCTTCAGAAGAATTCTAGAAAGCGAGAGAAAAAAAAAATCTGCCGATCGCTATTCGTGATTGATGACTTCGACCAACCTCCTCTCCTGCTTTTTTTATAATAACCTCCTCTCCTGCTGCCACAACACGTACGGTGTGAAAGCGAGCGACAACGAATGTGTGCTTGATATGGACAAAGGCACCACGCGTGGACCCAACCAAACTTAAAGCTGGGGTGCAATTCTAGAATAATCACCGCTGGAAACGGCTAATTTGTCAGTGCCAAAAGCATTTGACAAAGACTTCTTTACACTGGGCAAAGCCTTTACCGAAGCATTTGCAGGGTGCTGCACTCAATAAGGAGCCTCCGGAAAAAATCGGGTCGGCCAAGTGCTTTTTTTCGGACACTTGGCAAAGCCTTTGCTGAGTGCAAAATTTGGCCTTCGCAAAGAAAAGCGCAGGTCACGTCACCGGCGCCGTGATCGGTTGCTTTGCTGAGTGCCCGGTCAGAGGCACTCGAAAATATTTTTTTTATTTTTTATGCCTTGTCAGTGGCACTCGGCTAAGTCTTTTTTTTAAAAAATAGAAATATTCTTTGCCGAGTGCCCAGAGGGTAAGCCATTCGGCAAAGGGTGACGGCAGGTGGGCGCCGTTACTCCGTCAGTCTTTGCCAACGGCCACCCTTTGTTGTCTTTGCCGACGGCCTTCCTTTGCCGGCAAAGGTTTATTTGCCGAGTGATTTATTTTGCCGAGTGCCTCCAGGTTAGACACTCGGCAAAGACATCCTTTGCCGAGTGCCCAATAGAAAGCACTCGGCAAACTAGCTTTCTCGGGTAACGAGTGTCATGGTTAGTATCTCAAGTTTGATTAATTACAGATAAATTTTTTTAATATTTATAATATCATATATATTGTTATATTCGTTAGAAAGTGTAATTTTTGAATAAATTAATTTGAAGTCATAAATTTAAATAGTATTTAGTAGAAATTTAGTAAAATACATACTATTTTTGCTAGTATGTAACCCATAGTTTTATGTTTTGTTGGACAAAGTGGGTTTCTATATCCTTTGCCATGCATGTGCGTTAGCTTATGGAGACAAGGAGATGCTGATCAATGAGGTTCAGTCAGGACGAAGCTGCTCATGGATAGCAGTCATTTTTGCTTCGTCCGGTTGCTTGCTTTTGTCTGCGCACTTCTGGTAGAATTTCTGGTTGATACTAATCTAGCTGATTAGTCTAAGGGTCTCCTGCGTGTGTTCATTTCTCTGGATAATCTTGTTCGCTGTCTTGTACTCTGAGAACTCTTAATGTATTTCCGTTTATACTGGAAATAGGGTATGGCCACTGTAAAAGGCCAATTGAAAGAAAAAGGACAACCCTTTTATTTTTGTTTTTGCATAAATGAAGCTTTATTTGTGTCATTTCCAGAAATTTGGCTATATTCATTTATTTTCTAAATTGGCTGCATTTATTTTCATTTGTTAGAAATACAATGTACAATGCAGGCACTTATAGCATGCACGCTCACTTTTATTAACACATATACGCAAACTCTAAGTACCTTTGAAGGACTGAACTAGAAGATCTGGAGATTTTCAAAGTCATTATTGACGTCTCATTGTCGACGCGAACATCACTCATCACTTAAAGCATAACGTCGAAATTCTGGAATAAATTCAGAAAAATATGAGTATCCGTGCCAAGGAATACTTGAACCCGGTCGAACAGATTCCACTACAAGAGATCTAACTAACCAACTGATCTAAGATAAGTCCACACCTGCATATACGTTTCCTGCCTTTGTTTGGTAGCTTATGCTTTGAATCAAGGCCTTCTTTTTTTATTCTTGGGCCAGGATTCCAAAGGGATCCATAGATGGCTATTGGTTCCAGGCTGCCGAGGAGATTGTATTGTTGAAACAGGCCAGATTGAAATCGAAGCTGACCTTAACCGAACACCTGTTTCGAACTGGGCTGGTATTTATTCCGCGTCGGACCGGTCTACGTGAAATAGACCTCATTCCAGGAACGTAGTCAATTTCGATTAGGAAAGAAGTAAATCAGCTGTAATTATTCTGGTTTAACAAAAGATCACATGGATGCTGATGTGATGTTTTCATTGGATGAGAAATTTGGTTGAGAAAGCCGATTGATAATAAGATAGGGGATGGTCACTCATCGGGATGTGGATTTCTGGATGAGCCATTGCGAAAAAAATATGGCTAGTAACAAGTTTTATTTATGTGTTCGTAGCAGTGTGCAACCTAGCTGATATAGAGCCCTGTTCCGTGCCTTACAGGCCCATTCGAAATCTGCTTACAATTTGTTGTGCTTCCATCCGCTCTTTTCTGTCTAACTTATTGAAAGATTGAGAACACGGCTACAAGAAATAGTTGAAAAAGAATGGATTTCTTTTTTTTTCTCCCGACTATTTTTTTCTCCGACTATTATTCTTGTGGCCGTGTGTTCTCAATCTTTCAACAAGCGATCCATTATGAATACGAGTTGGACTATTATAAAACTCAAAAAGAATCAATCAAAATGATACTTGCATGATGCATCAATTACAGTCTGGGCATTCAAAAGGCACCAAATTTAAATGAAAAATATAAGACATCGTAAAAACACATAAACATTCAAATTCTAACAGCATATGTCTAAGTACTTTCATTGTCTAAAAGTAGAATCCTCAGTCGCATGCGGTAACACCGCTACATACATGATCACACTTGCAGTGCAGCTGAAGAAACCAGCCGAGATGAGTTCGTGCATATGCAGTGCAGCTACGCAACGGGAACCAAGAACGCAGCTGGTATGGGAATCATGCTGGGTTCCGGCGTGGCGATGACGAAGCCCGGTCCAGCGTACATGGCCCGCGGCTTCCATACTATCTCCTCCTCCTCCGTGTCCATGTCGTTGCTGTCAGTACTGCTGCTCTCGCCGTCGTCGAGGGCCTGCGGCGGGCAGCGCTTCTTGCGCACGTCCCAGCGCTCGCTGGACGACGCGCGGCGGATGGAACACTTGCTGCTTACAACGGAAGGCGTGCCTGACGACGAAGCTGGGCTCGCCGCTGCCTTCTTGTGCGCGTGCCACCTCTCCACGGAGTCGGCCCGGCCGGGCTTGGGCGGCGGCGAGGTCGTGTTCTTGCGCGGGGGCGATCCCTGTCCGGCGCTGCTCTTGACGCTGTCGGCGGAACGAGGGCCGGATGATGATGACGGGGAGGACGCTGGGCTCGCTGACTTGGTCTTGTTCGCGTCCCACCTCTCGTCTGCGTCAGCGCGGCTGGGCTTGGCGAGCGGCTTTGGGAGGACGGCGGCGACGCACGGCGTCGGGATCGGGAACACCGGCAACATCTTCCACTTGGGCGGCGTCTGGAGCAACGCCGGGAGAGCTGCGTGTGCCATCTTGAGGTGCACGCGTGCAACAGGGACGGCCATGGTGGATCGATGACGATGTACGGAAACGCACTCGAGAAGAAGAGCCTCAATGAGCAGAGAAGATGAAAGCGGTGAGGGGCGTGGCAGCAGCAGATATACATAGGCTACTAGGCGCCTAGGCCCCAGGGACGCCGAACGAAAGTCGGTGACGGTGGCATCATCAGGTGAGTCCGATCGGAGCCATCAGCGACGTGTGCCGCGTGGGCGCCACGCCATCTCTTCGAATCAGTTTCAGTGTTGGATCCGAAAATGAAGTGCAAAACTGCCGGAGGTCTGATGCAGTGCAGCGTTCTGTTCGAAAATGAAGCTAGCCCAAGCCTCGGCGGCCAGGCTCTGACGTCCTCCTCCGCGCGCGGAACCACTGGCCTGACTGCGCCGTGTTTGCTCGAGAGATGCGTTCGACTCCACGCTCCAGTCATCTGCGACAACAGTGGCATCAGCTTTGCGACGCGTCGCTGCCCGTGGTGGACGAGGAGGACCTTCATTCTTGTGTTTGTGGGATGCCAAATTGCCAACTCGGCTAGCTCTTCGCTTGCTCATCCACATCACCAACTGCCTCCCTGCTCTTGACATGGTCGTGGCACAAACGTTGGTCTTAGCGTACAATGATGACAATGATAACTCAGATGCAAATTACTTAGGTTATACACCTTTTAAAAAAGAATATAATTATATGCTTTTTTGTTAGTCAAATAAGCTCAAGTTCGATCAAATTTATAGTAATAGTATTAAATTATGTCTCTAGATTAGTTTAGTATAAAATATTTCTATAATTACTCTAATAATCATTTTTTATTATAAATGTTAGATTTAAAAACACCATCCACTCCCTAGCACACCGACGCACTGAAACAGCGCAACTGTAGTTGATAGCGATCAGAGGGATAATGCAACAACTAAATTGCAAGTGTTAAACAGGATTGGCTTGGGCCGTGCGCTCGGCCAAGGTGGTTACTCCTGTAATCCAAGTTAAGATAGTTTGTTAGTATCTTCCGGATGTAATTGAGTTTGTTATAATCTAAACTCCTTGTATAAGCCGTGTCAAGGAATTGTTCCTAACATATACTCCATCCGTCCCATTTTTAGTGTCGTCCTGGCTTCCGGGTGAAATCTCATAAAGAGTGTCGTTCTAGGTACGTGGACCCACACCAGTAAAACTGCGAACCAACCAATCCTGTCGGCCTCCCACCATCGCCCCGTGACCCATCCCTCCGCTTGGACTCCTCGACCACGTCGACCGCGCGGACGCCCTTCGTGCGGCCTCCTCCACCGCGAGCGGCGCCCTCGGCTTCGCCTCCTCCAGCCGCACTTGGCCGTCCTCCGGTCACCTCTTCCTGCCGTGCGCGGTCGTCCTCCGCTCGCCTCCTCAAGTCCGCGCGTGGCCGCCCTCCGCTTCGCTCCCTGACGCGGCCGTCGATCTGGATCTGGAGGCGCGTCGCTGGCCCAGGGCGCGTGGATCCAGAGTCCTAGTCCCCCGGCCGGAGTCGCGACGTCCAGTGGTAGCATCGGTGCTCCACCTCCGCCCGCATCCTCCAAGGCGCCTCCTCCCTCCCATCTTCGTCCGTTGAACGGGAGGTGGCCGCAATCTGCGGCTTCTTCACCAACCCCATCTCGACCTACCGACGCCAGCTTCTTCCCCTTCCCCAATCTGTGAAGGTTAGCTGGCACACACATGATTTTAGAACTTTGCAGTCCATTTAGTTTTTTACCTTTTGATCATGCTTATGAGTACAGACTTGCTTATTATTTCTTAATTGATCTAAGCATGCTTGCAAACATTAGTTCATCATACATATTTTTACTATGAGTTTAGCAAATATGTTTTCTAATTTCGTTAAACCACCACAATTGTCTATATTTAATTTTGTAAATTTTGTTTTAATATGTTCTTCCATTTTAGCTGGCTTCCTTTGCATCAATCGGGTGTCCAATGGTGGGCGGCAAGGGGACACACCGGACTAGCCGTCTCGCTTGGTGTCGCCGTCTCGCCTGGTGTCGGCTCACCCCCGTCGTCGTCGTTGTCGTCGTCGTCGCCGCCGCCGCCGCCGCCATCACCGGTCATCGTCGTCATCGTCGTCCCCCCTTGCGGGGCCTCCTGGAACTGCAGCCTCCTCATCGACGTGCGACGTCCGCTGGGGGGCATCCCCCTACTGGTCGATGGCTCCACCAACACCTCCTCCTCTGGGTCGTCGTTGGCGATCGCCTGCTCCTCATTGCGGATCTGGTACTGTGAGCAGACCTTTCGTTGCGGCCGCTGCCGCCTTCCGCCCGGTATTTTGTCGAGTGCCTGCAATGACAAAGATTAAAATAGTTAGCATAAATAAATGACAAGTACTTGTAAAGAAACATAATGTGCAAGGTAATAATAATAACAATATAGTATTACATGAATTAGAAATTATCTCCGTGAACGGCAATATGGCTGGCGTGTAGTCGTCGTCACTATTGTCGTCATCACTATCAATATTGTCGAGCTCTCTTAAGTGTCGGGCGTCATCTCCATCGTCATCATCTCCATCGTCATCATCATCTACATCGTTCTCAACAACTCCATCGCACTGCATTTGCCATCGCTCAAGGATTCGTAAGTCCTTAGCATCCTGCACCTCATCACCCTTGTCCTCATCGATGTCGTTGTCTACTTCCATGCCCATCAGCGAAATAATGTCTATCTCTAAACTCCCTTCTAGCCTCTCAGGTTGATAGAACTCATTTGTCTTTGGGTCAAAGTTGTAATCATTATCGTTTGGGACAGCTTTATCGCGCGGCGATACCAAGTGCACAAGGCTCCAACCCGCAAGCTTCTTGTCTTTTTGGCACGCCCATGGGAGGTAATAAACTTATGTGGTGTCTCAGTTAGCCATAATATAGACATCATCTCCTTTATAGTTGGAATCCTGTCGAATTTCGACATGCCCAATCTTAAGGTCTTTTTTCGTGACATCAGGATCGAACCAATGGCATTTGAATACCACTGGCTTAAAAGCTTTGGCACCCAAAAATTTGAGCTCGTATATCTCTTCGACTATGCCATAATAGTCCTTCTCATCCGTGCCAGGCGTACGAACTCCGCAACACGTGGTTTTTAGGTTGGGCCGACTCTCCTCATAGCTTCTCATGCGAAAGCGATAGCCATTCACATCATAAACGGTGAATGACTTGACCCTACGGGAGAAGCCACCGCCCACCTATTTCAATTCATCACTCATTTGCGCATCCGACTGGGCCTGCAAGGTCAGGACAGGTAGATTGTTACATTACTCGCTCCTAGGAGCAAAGTGAAATCTCAAAGTCCGATGAGGTTACTTGGATGGTACCTTTGTACAGAACCAGGAAATAAAATTGGGCACACCATGTCTAAGAAGATGGTCTTCTTCTTGCTCGGTAGGAGCCCTATTGCCTCTCCAGTGTTCATTAATATATTCCCTTCAAAAAATAAGAGACAAGGGGGTCGGATTGATAGGTGGAGGATAGTGACGGCGTATGTAACAAGCTCATTGAGAACTTACTTCTGATAAGGAATGCATTCATCAAGGTTCAACAACAAGTACCTCATGATAGTGTGCCACTCATCATGGGTCAATTTCTTGTTGGTACCTGCGCTTCCTCTCCGAGAACCCCTTGGAAAAGACTGAGGTTCGATGAGTTCTCATCGGCGTTATAACAAGGGGTTGGATTGTGCACGCTGGGAAGTTTCTCAGTATAGTATGCCTGTGTGAAGGTCAACACCTCCTCCAGAATGAATGCCTCTGCCACGGAAGCCTCAATTTTGGATTTATTTCTACACTTTTTCAAGAAGCTTTAGACACCTCTCGATTGGATAGCACCAATGGGCCTGCACAGGCCCCTCAACCATGCCTCGCGCGGTAGGTGCAAAATCAGATGCTGCATCGACAGGAAGAAGCTGGGTGAAAATATCATCTCCAACTTGTAGAGCAATCGAGATGTAGCATTCTCCAGGTCAAGACAAACGTCCCGAGATAACTCCTTGGCACAAAGCTGGCAGAAGAAAAAGCTCAACTCTGCTAGGACGCGCCACACTAGCTCAGGGAGGTATCCCCGGGTCATTACAGGAAGGATCCGCTCAATCCATATGTGGAAATCATGACTCTTTATCCCTAAGACTTTTATAGTCTCCAAGTTCACTCCCCTACTTAGATTCGCCGCATACCCATCCGGGAACAGTAGCGTCTTGATCCACTGTAGTACTTTCTTCCTATCTGGCCTTTTCAGGATGTAATCGGCCGGGCCCTTTTTCCATTTCTTGCCTGGCACAGGGGTCTTCATCACTAGCTTTGGTCTATCACAAATCCTTTCCATGTCCAGTCTAGCCTTAACGTTGTCCTTTAGCTTCTTACCAATGTCCATGAGTGTTGCCCAGAGTGCCTCGACGACATTCTTTTCTGTGTGCATTACATCGATGTTGTGTGGAAGAAGAAGGTCCTTGAAGTACGGTAGCCTAGTCAAGCCCGATATATGAGTCCACATGTGGTCGTTACCATATCCAATAAAACCACCGTTCTTTTTATCAATTTGGAGAGCCTCTTTCTTGGCAAGGACATCGGCAGGGCTCTTAACCTGAGGAATGGGGTCAGTGACTTGAATACCTTTTGTGAAGTGCTTTTCATCTTGTCTCAATTCATGGTTCTGAGGTAGGAATTGCCGATGTTTGTCGAAAGAAGAATACTTGCCACCCTTGGCCAGCCAGGTGAACATCACATCTGCCTTGCATGTTGGGCAAGGGAACTTCCCGTGAACAGACCACACGCTGAATAAGCCATACGCTAGAAAGTCATGCATCGAATATTGGTACCACACATGCATTGTGAAGTTCCTCTTTGTAGCTCGGTCGTACGTCAGTACCCCCTCTTTCTAAGCATATTGCAATTCATCCCACACTGGCTGCATGAATACACCCATATTGTTGCCCGGGTGTCTAGGTATTATCAGTGTCAAGAACACGTTCTTGGGTTCAAACATGACGCCGGGAGGAAGATTGAGGGGGATCACGAACACGGGCCAACAAGTGTACGGGGCCGCCATCATTCCAAATGGGTTGAACCCATCTGTTGCCAGTGCTACACGTATATTCAAAGACTCCATAGCCTTGCCAGGATTCATGTCATTGAAGTGCTTCCATGCATCACCATCCGCTGGGTTTACCATCTTGTCACTGTATCTTTTGCTATTCTTGTGCCACGTCATCTGTTTCGCGGACTCTTTTGTCATGTATAGTCGTTGGAGCCTCTGTAGGAAAGGAAGGTGCCGTATGACCTTCTCGGGGATTTTAGATTGTTTCTTCTTGCCATCATTGTCTTCTACCTCTATAAACCTAGAGGCTTTGCACTTTGGATAGTGTGTTGCTGTCTCGTAGTCTCCCCAGAATAGGACGCACCCCTTCGGACAAGCTTGGATCCCCTCATACGGCATCTTAAGTGCACGAAGGAGCCTCTGTGACTCGTACGTGTTCTTCGGCAGGGTGTGAGGATCTGGAAGCAGTTTGCCAACAACTGTCAACACGAGATCGAAGCCGTCTCGACTAATGCCCAGTTGCGACTTCAATGATATTAGGCGTGAAATGGCATCTACTTGCAAAACCATTGTCTTCTCGTGAAGGGGCTTCTGTACCGCCTCCATCATGGTGTAGAACGCCTTTGCGGTTTCCTCTGGATCTTCCTCCACCTCCATTCCTTCAATGAACCGTGCATCATGAAAGTCTGCCATCATGTCTGCCATCCCAGCATCTGCATCATACTCCTCGGGGAGGGGTCTCACCACCTCCTCCCTGATACGATGGTGTTCATCAGGGTGGATCCAGCGGGTATAGTTTGGAACAAATCCGTTATTGTGAATATCTACTCCCATGGCACACTTTTGTTTCTTTTTCTTGTTCTTACACTTGCTACAGGGACACGACATCCAACTCGACCCTTTAGCAGCTGGGCCAAATGCATGCTCTAGGAAATCATTGGTCCCCCTAACCCATTCAGAGGTCTTACTTGCGAAGCCCGTGTACATCCACTCACGGTCAGCCATCCTCTGTCATACGCCAATGTAAGCGGGTAATAAAACCAGCATTTGCATCTACAAGGCGTTCCTACCATCTAGTAGGTGAAGGATAGGTCCTATTCCCACCCGAGGATGCGTAGATGAGGTTAGCTTCCATGCTCCCCTCCCGTCTAAGATGGAATTTCGACAGCACCTCCCCGCTGTTCTCCCGATACACCTCCTGGCGGGGAGAGTGTGTATCTGGAGAACAACAGGGGGTGCTGCCAAAACTCTGAGTCGGACGAGAGTGGAACATGAAAGCTAACCCATCTACGCATCCTCGAGCTATCCAAAAAATATGGACAATCCAAAAGAGATACCGTCGCATATATGCACTGATCTGCATACCAACGACCGTGTATCCCTTTCGGACGGAAGACGCCTAACTCGGCTACGTGATCTACATATGACAATGGTAAGGAAGAGAGGTGATTTATACCTAGGGTGGCAGTGGAGATAGGCTAGTGGGGCAGACGATCAGGGTCCTCCGAGGTCCCCTATGACAGGCACTACTCTGCAAAAGAAGAAACACAATACTGTAAAAGTTGAAAATTTTGGCAGAACCTCCCCTGTACGTGGAGGTTTTCAGAACCTACAAGAAAAAAGATGGCTCGATGGCCGATGAACACATATACGGCACGATGGCCCGCACATCCGCAATTCTGACACGAAGGTCATCAGTGACATAAATATCACGATGGCCAACAACCCTGGGGCTTTACCTTTTTCTCCGGCGAGGGACGGGGACGACGGTGTGGACAAACGGCGATGGGCGAGGACGACAACGTGGACAAACAGCTTCAATGATGTGGAATGTTGTCGGGCCGAGGTCCTCCTCCTCCCTTCTCCTTCCTCTCCTCCTCTTCCCTTCTTCTTCTTCTCCCCCTTCTCCTCTTCTTCCTCCTCCCCCTTCTCTTTCTTCGAACGGGCACGAGGATCAACGGCCGGTGAGAACGATGCGAGGATCGACGGGCGGTCGGGTCGGCACCTTCCTCTTCTTCCTCCTCCCCCTTCTCTTTCTCCCTCTTCTTCCTCCTCCACCTTCTCTTTCTTTCTCTTCCTCCTCTTCTTCTCCCTCTGCTGGCCAGCGGGGGACCTCGGGCCTGGGTGGCGCGGGCTGAGGGGGGCGGCGGGGAGGCTCGGCCGGCCGTGGCCGCTGCCGAAGCGGGGGCGGCACGGGCGCCTGCCGCCGGTGGTTGAGGAGGAGAGGATGGCCGGCCACTGGTGGTGGAGGAGGGGAGGACGGGCGGCGGCCGGGGACGGGGCGGGGGGGGGGGGGGAGGGCGGCAGCGCGTGGGCACGCGGGCGGGCAGCGGGCAAGGACGGGGTGGCGGCGGCGCGTGGGCGGGGGACGGCAGTTTCCTCTGGATCTTCCTCCATCTCATATGTGGAGATGTTTGTATTTTAGACATCCGGCGTCGCAAATTACTCCAAACATTCTCAAATTTTTATCATAGCCTCTATATGCGATAACATGACACCTCAAACATGTTTCGTCATTTCGGACTTCGTTTGGATTTTAAATAATTTAAAAATACTTTTTTCGCACGTAACTCGTCATGTTACGACACCTCAATATACTCCGAACATCATGAATACCACTTTTTCATGCAAGGTCCTGGATACGGCCTCAATATACTCCGAACATTATGAATACCATTTTTTGAATGACCAAATTCTATTATTTTATGTACCTGCAGTTTAAATTTGGAGTTGTCAGAAAAATTCAAAGAAACAAAAATAATTGAAGAAACATAGCACAAAAAGTCAAAATTGTCCCACCTTTTGAAGTCGAGATGTATTTACTGCATCAAGGCCCCACAAAAAAACTAGAAAGAAAAAAACAAATAAAAACTTATTCTTTGCCGAGTGCCAGCGGGGGCACTCGGCAAAGAGGCTTTTGTCGAGTGCTGGCCAACGTGGCAGTCAGCAAAGGCTGTCGCCCTGGCCAACCCTAAGCCCGCCACGTTGAAGGCCTTTGCTGAGAGCCTGAAACTCGGCAAAGGTGGCTCCTTTGCCGAGTGCCTAACGGCAGGGCACTCGGCAAAGCGGACGGCCACGGATGCCGTTTGTCCAGGCCCCACTTTGCCGAGTGCTTGGCTCTCGGCAAAGATCCAATGTGCCGAGTGCTTCGCTTTGCCGAGTGTGAGACACTCGGCAAAGAAGCCTTTGCCGAGTGTGACGTCTGGCTCTCGGCAAAGAGCCTCTTTGCTGAGTGCTTTTGCTTTGCCGCTCGGCAAAGTTTGCGGCACTCGGCAAAGCCCCCATTTCCCATAGTGTGCACACTAGGATTAAAAAGGCTGTCATATAACATAAAAGTTTGCCTTTGAACGAGACAATTATATCAACTAGCGTGCGTGCGTGTGTATATACACACACACACCCCATAACGCTATTTGTACCCTTTGGAAACTAGCCTTATCTTATACCGATCAATAGTCCCATCAGCTTTCCTTTTCACCTTGTACGCCCATTTGCATCTAATCACATTTTTGCCTTTAGGAGGTGGTACCAGATACCACATTTTGTTTTTGAGGAGAGCTGAGTGTTCATGGTCCATGGCATCCACCCATCTATCATCACCAAGAGCTTCTTGTACTGAGGATGGTTCTTCCGCAGTTGCAGTACTCAACATGCCCCAATGAACAGTGCCATCAGAGTATAGGCCGTTTTGACCTGATCTGGTCCACATGTGATGGCTACATGAAATATAGGCCGTTTTGACCCGATCTGGCACCATTTTGCACCGGATTTGAACCTGAAACATCCACAAATCCAGAAGAACTTTGTGAAGTATTAGTTGGTAGACCATTGACCAACGATTGATCATGAAGTAATGCATCCCCAAAAGATGATGACGGGTTTTTGAGTATATCAGGTAAGAGATCAAGCTCGGCACGAAGACGTGCACCGGTGTTAGGATGAAGTTGTGAAAAAGGAAACACATGTTCATCAAAAACCACATCATGAGATATATGAACATGCCCTACAGATGGATCAAGACATTTGAACCCCTTATGTTGATTGCTATATCCCAGAAAAACACACCTTTTGGAATGAAATTCAAGCTTTTTGGAATTGTAAGGGCGCAAATTTGGCCATACTGCACAACCAAAGGTACGGAGGTAGGTATAATCAGGAGCATGCCCATATAAATGCTCATATGGAGTTGCATTGCGAAGGACCTTTGAAGGAAGGCGATTGATGAAAAACACAGCTGTAACAAACGCCTCATCCCAAAATTTTAATGGCATTGTGGCATGAGCAAGAAGGGATAGGCCTACCTCAACTATATGTCTATGTTTACGCTCTGTAGCACCATTCTGTTGGTGTGCATGGGGATAGGACACCTGATGCAGAATGCTTAGTCGTTGGAAAAAGGAGTTTAGGGATTGTTATTCAGCACCCCAATCAGATTGGATGGCAAGAATTTTACAATCAAATTGTCGTTCTACCATAGCTTGGAAATCATGAAAACATTGAAAGACTTCAGATTTGTGACATAATAGATAGATCCAAGTGAACTTGCTAAAATCATCAATAAAACTTACATAATAATCATGCCGGCCAACAGAGGTAGGAGTGGTCCCCAAACATCTGAGAAACAAGTTCAAAAGGACGCAATGACACACTAGACGACTTGGGATAGGGCAATTGGTGACTTTTGCCCCGTTGACATGAATCACAAATAGAATTATTTCTAGAATCTCTAACAAAAGGTAGATTGTGGCGGCTAAGAATCTGCTTGACGACATGGGAGGAAGCATGACCTAGCCTATGTGACACATGGACGCAGTGGGCTTGAAGACGCCAAGCACTTCTTTATTTGACCGAGACTTGAAACCCGACTTCAAAGGATAAAGGCCCCCTTTGCATGGACCTCTAAGCAGCATCTTCCCCGTTGTTCGATCCTTAACAATAAAATGATCCAAGTGAAACTCAATGAAAGCATGATTATCACGTGCAAGGTGATGGACAGAAACTAAATCTTTGCTAGCATGAGGAACATGGATAATATTGTTTAAATGGATGGGACGATTTGGAGTATGCAAAACACTGTGACCAACATGATCAATAGTCATACTTGATCCATTAGCAGTGTGAATCTAATCGCCGCCTTGGTACTTACCTCTCACAGTGAGGTTTTCGAGGTCGCTGGTGATGTGGTCTGTCGCGCCTGAATCCACATTCCAGTTCATGTCGACGCCGTAGGACGAGGTCGTGGCTGCAGACACACTCTTCTGAGGTGGGCCGGTGAACAATGCATTGAAGCGCTTGAAGCACCAAAAGCCCATGTGCCCATCCTTGCCATAGATCTGGCAGAAGACACCATGTAGAAAGTTGTAGCCTCGTTCACCACCATTGCCACCATTGTCGTCATTGCGGCCACCGTTGCCGCGACCTCCACCACCACGGACAAATCGGCCATGGCCACCACCACCACGGCCATTGTGGGAGTTGTTGTTGTTGGTGAAGGACCCGCTTTCGCCGTGGCCACCCTTCGAGCCGATGTTGGCAGAGAAGTGAGAGCCGCCATCACTGATCTCACGGCGTTGTTCGTGGCTCACCAGTTGGGCCTGCAGTTCCTGGAGAGAATAGTTCAACACGGTTGGACACAGCAGTCACAACCGAGTCAAACTCCTCCCCAAGACCCATGAGTATGTAGGAGGCAATCTCATCGTCCTCCATCTTCTTGCCCACCGATGCCATCTTATCAGCGAGGCCTTTGATCTTGGTGAAGAATTCAGCCACTGTCGACGACCCCTTGGTCGCCGTGGCGAGCGCCATGCGCGTGGACATGATCCGAGCGCGAGATTGAGAGGCCTGTAGGGCCTCGATCGCAGCCCAGAGTTCAGCCGCCGTAGTCGAAGATGCAACTTGAGAGAAGACATCCTTGGAGAGCGAGGAGAAGAGGTAGCTACGGATTTGACTGTCCTTTGCAAACCACTTCCCGTGCTCAGGGTTGACGACGGGATCCGCCTTCTTGCCTACCGCAACATCAACGGCGTCTACTTCCAAGAACTCGGAAGGAGGTTTGGTGGTGGACTTGGTGAAGCTCCAAAGTTGAGCGCCTTGAAGAGTCGCCTTGACTTGGGCAAGCCACATGGAATGGTTGCCCCGGGTCAACTTCTCCGTCACGGGCAGAAGAAAGCCGAAGGAGAAAGTAGCGGCGGCGGCGGCATCAGAAGAAGTCGCCATGATCGATCTAAACCGTGAGGTTTTTAGGCTCTTGATACCATGTAGAAAATGAGGGAACAAGATAGCCCTTCCTGGCTTCTCGATACGTGTTATATAGGCAGGGAAGAGCCCCCTGTGTGGCCTTACAAAGTGGAGATTTGTTACAACTAACACTTGTGTCTATCCTATCTAAGAGCCCCCTGCGTGGCCTTACAAAGTGGAGATTTGTTACAAAAAAACACTTGTGTCAATCCTATCTAATCTACACCTAGCACACGTGCTCAACAACCTGAGCCGTATACCACGGTACAAAGTACCTAGACTACATTCTATTCATCTAACAGGCTCCCCTGTTCCTACTGCTATCCCTCGCAGGGGAAGCACGACAGAAACAATGGTAACACCATCATATTGTCCTCGGTTTTTGGATCCGCGGCTGCTGTTGCTATCACTGCAGCCGTTG
Organism: Bothriochloa decipiens; assembly: GCA_023333625.1. NCBI lineage: Eukaryota > Viridiplantae > Streptophyta > Magnoliopsida > Poales > Poaceae > Bothriochloa > Bothriochloa decipiens. Next base: position 6,885,350 of record CM041633.1, read on the forward strand.
TATACGCCTACTTCAACTCCAAGTACAGGAGGCGGAAGAAGGAGCGCAGGACAATCTCGCCAAGACCATGCAGCGTCTCCCTGGGGTACCAACGCAGATCGACTATGCCAAAATCAGAAAGGCCACCAAGAACTTCCATGACACCATGAAGCTCGGCAAGGGAGGATTTGGGGCCGTGTACTGAACTACCGATGCACGCTCCCCTCTGCTTCCTTGAGGACGACGGGGGGAGGGATGGAGGTGGCCGTCAAGAAGTTCGTCTGGGATGTTGGGGACCGACGCTACGACGACTTCCTGGCGGAGGTCAGCATCGTCAACCGTCTACGCCACAAGAACATAGTCCCACTCGTTGGTGAGTACACCTAGTTTCTTTATGAACCGTCTATTGTTCCCATTAATAATGGGAATCTCTAGATATGTTGGCCCAGTCCTTCAAAGGTGCTCATAGGGGTAAGGTTTGCGTATGTGTGTTCATATAGATGAGTATGCATGCGTGTTGTGGGCGTCTGCGTTGTACTATTTTTCTCAAAGAAAACCTATAATGATTGCACCAAGTGTAGCTGAGGACCTAGTCATGAGCACCAGCCAAAAGGGGCTAGGGTGCACATGGAGGACCCATCACTTCGAGGAGTGGTGTCTTTTTATCATGCGCTCATGAGCAAAGATTTGATAGCCCCACAGCAACTAAGAAACAACCACATCCATTTTTGAAAAGAAGACATCGGAAACAAGGGTCTAGAGATTAAGATCTGCGAAGGCCTTGGGAGTGAAGACCGCCTGCGTGCCAAGGAAACAAACTAGTGGTGAAGGCCTCAGCAACAGCCTTGGGAGCAACGGCCTACACGCCAAGAAGATATGCCAGAGGTGAAGGCCTTGGAATGAACACACCTGTGTGTCGAGGAGGTTCTATAGATGAAGACATGCGCGTTGAGCAAACCTAGTGAACTGTATCACAAGCAGCAGAAGGAGCTGAAGCACCATTTTGGAGTGTTGGATTATGAGATTTCCCACATGTCCTTTTCCATTACAAGTATTGTACACATTTTCTTGTAACACAAAATCGATGTGTACAGCACATACTATCAAACTTTTCTTTGTGCATATTACTTTCAGTAGCTAGAACATCCATGTATCATTGTTGATGGCTATCTACTAAACATTTTGTTGGGGGAACCAATATTCATATAAGCCCACTCCCGCTAGAAATGCCCAATAGGGGCCGTGTAGTGGTTTGTCAGTTGCACCCTACCGCTTGCCTATATAATGCCTAGAGCATGAGGGCAAGCAAAGCTCCCTTCTGACTCTCGTCGACAAACTCTAGCCGCCTCTTCCACTCTCTTGTCCTAATAAACTTGTTCATGAACCACTTTCCCAACATAATTTCTTATATTGTAACATATTTTGAATAATACTCTTTTTACTGTGCAGGAACTATGTGCCCATAATTACTAGCGAAAGTGCTTCAAGCTGTAGATAACTAATGTACAAATTAATGGACATGTGGTAAATTCATTTCACATGCCCATGGGCCACACACTTACTCGCAGAGGTAGGACGACACCAAGTAGATATGACCCTGTTCAGGTCAGGCATCTTAAGCTGATGGTAGGTGCAGTTAGGGTTGACCATAAACTTAGCATAGTTTGGCCACCCTAGCAAACTGATGATAATTTGCTTATTATGCACAATCATCTAGAACTCAAAGCACAATGGTGGTCAAATTCTAGCAAATATAAAAGGAAAAAACAAGATTTAGGATGTAAACACACTAGCTCTTTTATAAGGATGGCCAAGGGGCATCGCATTAGAGACTAGACTTACAGTCATTGGTACAAAGCCTACTATGGTAAAAAATGACAAAGGATGACATATCTACATAGTACCCTTAAAAAGTAGCATTGCAACCAACAAATGTTACAAAAGAACTCAATCTTTAGATTTATTTATCTACCAGATTAATTTCTAGAAGAAATGTTATAGTGAACTATATGCACACTGCAAAAGGTATGACAACTCCATGACAATGCATGCATTAAATACAAATTTGAAGTATTATAATGAAGAATAACACTGAAACCTAGTGAGGCACATACAAAAAATGCATGGACATATGCAAAAAATGAAACCAAGACACAATGCATTACTAAAAATAATCAATTCCATTTTGTTGAAGTGGCACTAGATTAATTAAAAGCATTGGTGATATCTTTGGGTTCCAAGGCATTTATGCATAGATCTAAGAAACATGGAGAAAACAAGGTGGATATAAGTGTCATACATAGTTGGCACAAAGCCAATGGAGGGTAGAAATCCTTGCCATGGGGGGAGCTCATTGGAGGCAAACCTAGACTCCTGCCCCTACTTGTGTGCGACAAATCAAAAGGGTAAGTGTAGTGTAGTGTATGTAGCCTATTAGCTGATAATCTGATATACACTAGGGGAAGCTCACTGGACTCATATGTGGCCCCATTTTGTCCTGATGCCAACCTAGGTTATAGTACTCAGTTCTCAAGCACACATTCAGCTACAGTGCTATTCATACGGATTCACAAAATGCATGCCCTCGAGGAGAATAGTGACATCTCGCCAGTTGGCACCTATATATACTGATGCTAGAAAACCATCATAGTCCTAAATCACTCTTATTCTCCATAAACTATTAAACTCTTATGCCGTAGTGTTTACTATGGAAATTAGGAAGACAATATTTCAGAAGTAGCCCTGCCTCGATGTTCAGTCAACGCTACGCCACTCATTTAGAACGTTCCCCCTAAAATAGCATTACTATTTTCATAGAAATTGCTGGTGTTTTCAATGGACAGATTAAGAACAATTCAAGTATTCACATTCAGATATATATCTAACAGCTTTCTAAGAGAAACGTCTTTAACGAATTACATATGCTACTAGCAAAGATGAAACAACTCAAACACAATGTAGCCACTTATTCTGTTTTACACAAAAATCGAAGTATTAGGGAGCTGGACTAAGAACAATATTGGAGATGCAATTTATTTAAATCATGCCATTTCGTGAAAGTTATGCCAGATTGAAACCACTGAGCGTATCTATGTCCTTCAATAATACAAGGAATTATTCATAGATTAATCCAAACTACCTAGAGCACTAGGAGTAGGAGGTGATATAAAAATCACGACGTCACAGAAGAAGCATAAAGACGATTGCCTGTAGAAGAAATAGGAATCCTGAAACTACAATTGATACAAGAACTCGAAGCAGAGAGATGTTAAGGGCTTAGGGCAACAGACGAACTGTAGACGAAGAAACCACGAAATTCAGAAACTGTATGTGAAGAATCTAAAGATTGAGGATCGAAGCAAAGTAAGAAATCTGCAACGGTTGAACTCTAAAAGACATCAGCAACGGATCGTACCGAAAAGTGAAAACAGAAATCCAGGGCACATACATGTAGCGAGGGAGGGATTGAGGAACTCACTGTGATGGGGTGGTCCATGGCGCGGAGTACTGCGGCGATGATCTCAACCTCCTGCAGCGGCGCCCACACGGGCAGTGTCGCCGCAGCAGTCGAGGCACCTCCAGCTCGCGGCGTCGGAGCGCGCGCGGGAAATCCTGCCGCCCTGTGCCGCAGCCCGCAGGCCACGCAGACGACATCGCTGATCGCTGTCGCACGGTGTCAAGCGGCGGCGGCGGCCGGGGGCTAGGAATTGGGGAGGAATGTGACGAAAACGGAATGAGGAAAAGGGTTTTTTGGTAGTTTTTTCTGCGTAGTTTTTTAATTTTCTTTCTTGTTTTTTGACCCGCACAAAACCCTTTATGTCAGTGGCCCAGTGCAAGCACGAGAGAAAAACAAAAGAATATTATTCATCATCAAATTTCTTTCTTCTTTCCCTATCAGAAGAAGCCTATCGTGTCAGTGACGGCGCAAAGCAGGTCAAGAGTTCATGGTTAAATCCTAAGTCTAAGATTACGTTCAAAGAATATATTAAACCACAATTTAAGGGCACGCATTGGTTGCCACGAGCTTGGAAGGAGGTGGAAAGATTAAGCATAGATCGCTAATAGTAAAAAATGCAAGTTTATCTAGATGTGTGTAATGTTAACATTATAAGTCAGTTTTTCTCCTTCTCGCAAGTGTAACAAAACCCCACTTGCAAGCGCAAGCCGGCACCCTTAATCAACACGAGTGCGTCCTAAACTGTAGTGACACGTGAATTTCTTTTCTTCTCTGTTTGCTTCTTCTTCTTGCTAAAACAGCTCCTGCCCACACCCCTTTCCTCTGCCACCCTCTGACTCAGCCTTCCCTAATTGGAATCAAAGGATTCACCACCACTGCCCCTGCCCCGCCGTTGGCCATGCCCATCAACGTCGACTAATCGCTGACCACACTGCCCACCAACCACCCCCACTAGTTGGCCTCTGAATTCCTCTAATCTCACTTGAAGGAGGAAGATGCTAACTCCTAGCCCCTTGCCACCTGCCACTGACTCCACCCCCTAATGTCATCCGCTGCGCTGCACGCTCAGCAGCTCCTTACCGCCTCGTTCGCCGGTAGTAGAACCGTCACCACCACCGGTACGCCTGCCACCCTATACCCCTCCATCTAAGCCAAGATAATACTACAATTTCCCCACCACCGAAGCGGACCTTAACTTTACAGCTGCGACCAGGTAAGACGACGCTTGTTAGTTCCAATCACACATCGACGCATGCTTGCGCGTTGGCAATGTCTAGATCAGATCTTTTTTGTTAGGCCAATTTTGTTATTTCGTTCCACTCTAGTTGCGCACCTAGAACATCATAAGATATATCTCTTCTATGCCATATTTATATACAGTTAATATCTAGTTTTACTTGGAAAAAAATGGTGCATTTTAATGATTTACTTTTCTTTATTAAAAAATTCTTTAGCTAGTCAGGTTTTTATTGTCCTCTGTGACTACTTATTTGCAATTAATTATCTTTGACTAATTTGGGGGGAAAAAGGCCATCCATATTGGTTGCTGCTACGGGAAAGCCAAGCAAGCTAACTACGAAATGACCTAGGAATGCTGAGAGCTTTCACACTTCGCCACTAGCCTTCTTGGCTTCAACCTTCAAAATGCAATATGAATTGCAAGCAAACCAGCCAGAGTTTACTGATACTGCCCAGCCTTTGAGAAACAATGGATTGTGACAATGAACTACAATTACAAGAAAGAAAGTAATAATAACAAGTAGTTTCCAAATATGTACATCATTAGTTAAATAACTTGAATGTTTATTACAACAATGACCCAGCCTTCATATTACAAGAGAGGAGAATGAGAAATAGTTCTTCAATCTAGAACTTCAATGTTTATTTGTATGATTACATAACTCAAGTTGTAACAAATAGTTCCAAATATGTACATCAATATAGTTACATGCTTTCTATCAATAACATAAGAAAGAAAATCTATTTTTATATTTTTGCTGAAGGTGGAATACAAAATAAAGCAATATTAGACTCAGCGTTGGAACTTCTCTATATAAAAAATAATCTCTAGACTATGTATTTTCTATCCGTGCAAATGTATTCAGTCTACAAAGAATGTAACTAAATCCTGTTCAAGTATTCATATGCAAAATGGATTCCAAATTCCAAATTCCTAACTCAGCAGTAAAATCCATGAAGCTAGCTAAGCTTGAGAGCAACCACCAATATCACACTGAAACGGTATATATAACCTCCAAAAGGAACTAGCTATAGTAGCTTATAAATGTGTATCAAATCCAATCACGTGAATAGTGTGACAACATCTCTCGTATATCCCCTAACTATCAGCATACGTGGTACGTTCACGACAAGCATATCCATATATTCCATGTAGCAGTAAGCCGGGTGGTTCAGAGGAGGTGGTGGGAGGCTCACCAGCACCACAGCTGCCATCATGGAGTACTTGACGATAGTTGTATTCAGCTTCAACATCGTATAGAGGAACTTCTCAACCTTCTCTTCATTCACCACGACTTGCCTGCCATCCTCCATGAGTGGCCGCCCTTCTCTTTGTGCACTCTCCTTCATCTGAGAAAGGTATGCTCTGATTCTCTCCTGGGCGCTTACGTATTCTTCTTGGGGATCCTTCTTAGCATTAGGGCTGATCTCAGAATGTGCTTCCATTGACTTCATGGTCACTACAATAACCTCAGCTTGCATCCGCAGATCATACAGATACTTTTTGACATCGGCCTTTAGCACCTCGGCTTCTGTGCCCTCTTCTGCTATGCAGAATACCTGAATCTTACAGCTTTCAAAACCATCTCTGGCGAGTAGGAGCTGAGATAACAGAAGCATTAGTCCTCCATCCCTCACAATCCAGTATAGGTCAATGGTCCCATACAGTCTTTGGTACTCATTAGGCCATTCCTCAAGTCCTTTCACAATAACAATAGCCTTGTTAGCAATAATGCAGTCATTTATGATGCTGATAAATGATGATGGTATCTGTGTTAGATTCTCGCGACGCCATATCTCAGGATAACGCATGACAACAATATTCGGCTTCAAGTTGCCTAGGCCCATTATCTGAACAATGCTGCGAAAACCATCAGATATTGAGGGAGCAACGATAATCTCAGCAACACCCTCACAATGCTTGTAGTCAATATAGGCACTAAGTTGACGGTAAGCTGTATTTGCTTCCTCAGCTGATTCATGGTAGTCACCATCAATGATTGAGACAAAAATCGACATGCCACGGCCCTTTTTCTTCATGCAATTTGCAAAATCTGCAAGTTTTGGATGGCACGGGACATTTTCTGGAAGTTTACCCCAAGGGCGGCAAAATATAAGAGGAATGGGGTACCAATTTTTTGGATGTACATTATTTGCTGCATAAAAATAATGACAGTTATACAACATGGAGCTTGTAGTTCAGCTAAATAATGTTTATTTTCCATGCAAAAATATTATACCTCCCAGAGATCGGAGGCTTCGCAGAGCCAGTTGAAAGTATGCACTTTTAAATCCATCTCCCCAGTCACCAGCCTTTCCTTTTAAGCTGACATAGTAGTAGATAAGGCTTGCGAGGGCAAGGGAGACCACGGTAAAAGTCCATGAGATCATAAACATGATAACTGTATGTTTAGGGAAAATTATCTGTCATTAAACTCAAACTATTCAAAATAAGTTATACAACTGATGAAAGATAACACTATTTGACATATAAACCTTTGGAAAAAAACAGATAAACAGTTCCATGAACATATAATCTTTTGGGGGGAAAAGATAAACAGTTCCATGAACATAAGTTTCAAATTTTTTACACTTGTTTTCTGTTTCAGTCTTCAATTTCCACAGGCTTCTAAAGAAGTTATTGCAATATTTACATATTATAACATGTAGACATATGTTTTCGATAAAATATGGTCACAAACAAAAATTATAGGAATGAAGAAGCATACCAATACATTGAGATGCACCAATTAGTGAAAGGACCCAGTGGTGTATCTTCCAGCGAGGGCGCCAGCTAGGGGCATCAAGGAGATCCAGCAGAAAGCTTGATAAATTAACACCAGCATAACAAAGAAGGAAAAACATAGTGATAGTAGGTGTAATCAGATCCAGGTTCCCGATCACAACACAAGCAATACATATGAAGCTTGTAAACAGAGTCGCCACATGAGGCTCGGACCCTTCGTAAGCCTTAAAACAATTAAGAATGGGAAGGATGTCATCATTCGCTATTGCTGCAAGCAACCTTGGAGCCCCGGTCAAGCTCTGTAGCGCTGCACCCAAAGTGGACAAAATAATTCCAATATAAATTACTGCTGGACCAGGCCAAGCAATCGTTGCAGCAAGAAGCCTGCATATAATAGGCCTGTTTAGGAGCTCACTAAACAAGACAAAAGTAGCTAGTCTGAAGAAACAACAAAATGTACATTATGAAATTAGAGAATTCAAGCTTTCAACATTCAACAACATTCAATTGTCTGTTCATATTATAGTATATTAGATCACTCACCCTACAAAGTATGAGTAACTACTAGTTACATTCAAATTCAGTGGTTCAGACTTCAGACATAAACTGCTGCTGCTGTTCTGAATTAGCTTTTCTCCTTAAATTCCAAAGGCAAGAAAATGGCTCTCATGGAAGATTTAACCATGTTCCAGTTCTCATATGTAGTACTTCACATGACAACAACAGAGAAAAAGGTGCAGCAACAATATTGCTAGCCAAATTCCAATAACCACCAGAGTTTTTCAGCAAATCAGCAATCACAGCAAAAATGAAACAAAAAGGATAGATTCTTAATACTCTAATAAGCCATTTATGCAAGTTGAAAGGTTTAGTTTCCTTTCCCAAGTGCAGTAGGATAGCAAGAGTGCTTGATAAAGACTGTAAATCATCCACCACTCCACTTGACGTCACAGATTCAATAAGCTAAGCTAATTAAAGGTATCTACCACTAGAAAACATACTATCAACACTTATTCGAATGCAAGACGAGTGATGCTATATTTCTAAGGAATATGGAACCTGTCAGTTAGAAGCTCTTCTCTTGTAGCCAAGGCTCCAAAAAGAAACACAGACAGCAGATACATCAGAGTAGTTGAAAGGGTAGCACTTAATGTTCCAACTGGTATTGAACGTTGTGTGTCTTTCAGTGAAGCAGACCGGTTTGATCCAGCCATTATTCCGGTAACTGCTGGGAAAAAGAGTCCTAACAATGCACTGAAAGAAAAATAGAAAACATTCAGTAGGTGTGCATTGACTATAGATTAATAAGTATGAATAAGTCACACTATTATGTCATTAATTAGAAGTTTTCAAAAGGTAAAGTGTCAAAAGTAGAGAAGGTCCTACTTAAAATCCCAATATATCGACCCATTTGGATCAGGAACCCCAGCATTGTTTGTAGGTTGGTACTCTGAACTCCAGTTCTCCGCAAGTGTAATGATACTCAATCCCGTGATTCCCTCTAGGTAGGAAATACATCAATAAAAGTTCAATGCAAACATGAATGCAGAACAAAATAATAATCAAAGGACTACGTACTTACTTGAAGCACCAGGCTCTGGTGCAATGGAGACTCCAATATAAATGCATAGTATTGAGAAGAGGACTGGTACTAAGAAAGCAGGTGCAACCTTGTTGATGATTTTGACACCGCCAAATACTATAAAACAGAGTAATATGGTCACGATGACACCATAGATCTGGACATCATGCAGACTTGGTGTTGATATAGTTGTAGCACCACTTTTTGTTGTACCATTGTTGACCACTGTTACAGTCTCTGCTTTTAAATAAGATTTTTACAAGTTAATTTAAATACAAATATTACATAAACAGAACTGAATGAATAACATGACCATTGCAAATTAAGCTTTTTACAAATTCAGCACTTCAAAGAAAAAGGTTCCCTTGTGCTACTAATGATTTGATTTGAACTTTTTTTTGCACTTCATACAAATGTAACAAATAATCTCCTAGATGCTTCTTTGACTAAAAAGTTATTTATATTATCTAACCCATGAGAATTATGAAAAAGTAATTTTACTATAAACATCACAAATATCAAATATTAGTTGCCCAGGCACTTGCTAAGATTTGTTGTGAGAGAGACACTCCTGAATGGCTGACTGTAAACACAACGTGACTGCTGCAGCAACGAGAGTCTTGAGATGGGGTGAGGGTGAGGGGAAAACAGGGACGGGTGCTGGCTGCACCATGACTGCTGCTTCTGACTTTTGAGTCAATCTGCCACAACTCGCTTGCTAAGGTGCTAAGGTCTGTGTCAGAGAGGGAGGTCTGCTCTGCTGTTTGGCATATCGGTGAGAAAGGACATGGGATGTAGTTTCTGGTGACTTCATGGGCCTGGTACATAGAAGGTCGATTGGACTTTTGGACTAATTTACAACATACTGTACCATTATATGTATATATTTATACTTATATATATATACATATATTTATTTTTTGTAAAAAAAGCATGGTATTTCATGGAATACACCTAGCTCCACCCATGGCTGGTCATTATAATAGTGTGACCATCTGACTTGGAGACCAAAAACAATGAAAAATTTACATCAGGATCCATTGACCCTTTCTGCCACAATTGCAACCATTCAACAAATACTGCCAAAGAAGATACTAGCTAGTATAACGAACTTGCAATCCAATCTCAATTTAATTGTTGCTCCTTAGCACCAAGGATAAATACACTTTTTCATTTAAATTTAGTAGTAGCTATTTTTATGGGAAGATGCACATAAAGTGCAGATATACAGATATAAAATATATGCCTAGCATCTTAGCATTTCATGTCTCTTTCACAACACTGGACATAGAAAGAACTATTCACTTTATGGTATTGTCTTTCTAGATATACAGATTGATCATCAACACATCAAGCATTCATAAGAAAATCAAGAGAACACTTGCTCGTGTACCTTGAAAGAACCCAGCTGATGGAATAGCATCTAGAAATGTTTCTACAGCTCCCAATACATACCTAAAATAAGGGATCACAAATAAGAATAGTAGGTCATAATATATCCACGGGAGAAGGCTCGCAAATAGGAAAAAATACTAATGTATCCATGCACTCCATTCACAAAAGAATGGAATTATATGCTCAAGGTTGCTATATCTAAAACTTGATAATGCTCACATTGCAAGAAGCAAGATTCATTTTTCACCATGTAATATTATAATTATTTCCTCCTTTAGTCCTAAATTAAAAAAAAGGGCGTACCCAGTGCCATAGGCTCCCGCACTGCGGGGTCTGGGGAAGGAAAAATAGCCAACAGCCATCCCTGCACAAATGTGCGGAGGCTGGGGCTTGAACCCTGGACCTCTTGGTCACACCTCTTGGTCACAGACGGTAAAGCTCTACCGCTTGCACCAGGGCCGCCCTTCCCTTTAGTCCTAAATTGATAACTATTAATAACCATGTTTTAAATTCTGAATGACATTTGCCAACATGAGGGTTTCGGAGTCAACCACAATATTACCAAAGATCACAAGGATGACACTAAGATTTTAGCAAGTCTTGTCACAAAATAATAATTAAGGATTGAAAGTGCATGTATGCCCTAATGGGTTTTATTGTAAGATGACAAAACATGTAAAAGTCTAATTTGATTTGCTGAGCTTTCATTAGCATTTTTAGGAACCTAACTCATAGAAGATCGGGTCACAATATGTGCAAGAAAACTAGCAATTCAATCCTAGTTATATGATGTTGAGCTCACATGTTAGTGACTTGTGGCAACCTATGAATGTAGTTCTAAAAGTGCATCTAGGCCCTAAGTGGATTTTCATGGATTGAATGACATCACAATAAATTGACTAACATAATTGATGAGATCACATATGCAAGTACTTAGTCCTAGGTTGCTTATTGTGTTGGACTTAAATGACATGTAAATGATAATTGAGTCCAAAAACTGATTGACAAAATGAAGAATTGACAAACATGTGGAAATAACAAAAGATGCATGCTTTGATGAATATCAATTAGTCTCAAACATGAGGCTTTCCATTTTATGAAGATATTGAAAATGTGAATTCAAATTGATTAAGGATTGTTGATATCAAAATGTAGTTTATATTCAAGTGAGGATCATAGTATTGAAGAGATGGAATTCATTAGTTGAGTGTTTAATGTTGATTCATGACATGGTGTGTGATTTGAGGATGAAGGTAGCAAGGAAAACAATTGTGAGACACTAAGCGAAAGGTGAAGGGCAAGTAATAGCATCGTGGCTGAGGTACCATGGCTAACGTAAAGAATAGAGTAGTCGCATTGAGCTAATAGACTAATCGAGCTATGAGGGCTCATGCTATATGCAACATGAAATCATTGTTAAATCATATGAATAAATGACTTACAGATAAAAAGTGTAGGATTGATCACATGGTTTTGGACATCCAAAGTCAAACAAGCTCAAGAAGGACATTCTCATGAAAATGGCAAGGTCCCAAGATGATGAAGATTGACGTGATCACACAATTTCCAAGAATTAGAGGCTCAATTGCATATTTCAAATCTCAATTATAGGTGTGTCATAATCAAAAGAGATGCAACACTGGTTACTAGAAAAGGCATAAAATTGCATATTTTAATCTTGATTATAGGTGTGTCATACTCAAAAGAGATGCAACAATGGTTACTAGACAAGGCATAAAAGTGCTCAAAACTAGAAAAATACTCAGTGTTAAACAATAGTTTTTTAGAAAAGAGTGGGTAAAGCTAGGAAAACTGGCTAGGCCAGTTTTGTGTCGGTTTAAGTAGTAATGACTAGTTTTAAAAGGAACCAACTGGGCTAGTTTTGACTGACTTCAACCACATTAGGTTTAGGGTTTAGGGCTATTTAGTGGGAGTTGAGTATTTATACATACTCATCCCCTCCCACCTTGAGGGTTATGAATGCTTTCCACATCCATGTAATTTTCAGAAAACCTTGACGACATTGTATATTCCTCCCTTCATGCGCCTTGAGTCTAATATATACTTTAGATTAGAGAGTGAGCTTTGATATGTGTGGGCATGAGTGAGAACTTGGGAGCCGATTCTATGATGATTTTCATTTCTATTACGGAAGTAGA